>CM059433.1:134342043-134348149 GCA_030390025.1 Squalus acanthias
TACTAGTTAGTTATTATTCACTGATTGGATACCATATACTAGTTAGTTATTATTCACTGATTGGATGCCACATACTAGTTAGTTATTATTCACTGATTGGATACCATATACTAGTTAGTTATTATTGACTGATTGAATAATAACTAACTAGTATGTGGCATCCAATCAGTCAATAATAACTAACTAGTATATGGTATCCAATCAGTGAATAATAACTAACTAGTATGTGGCATCCAATCAGTGAATAATAACTAACTAGTATATGGTATCCACTGATTGGATACCATATACTAGTTAGTTATTATTCACTGATTGGATGCCACATACTAGTTAGTTATTATTCACTGATTGGATCCCACATACTAGTTAGTTATTATTCACTGATTGGATACCATATACTAGTTAGTTATTATTCACTGATTGGATCCCACATATTAGTTAGTTAATATTCACTGATTGGATACCATATACTAGTTAGTTATTATTGACTGATTGGATCCCACATACTAGTTAGCTATTATTAAGATTGGATCCCACATACTAGTTAGTTATTATTTACTGATTGGATCCCACGTACTAGTTAGTTACTATTAAGGTTGGATCCTACATACTAGTTAGTTATTATTAAGGTTGGATCCTACATACTAGTTAGTTATTATTAAGGTTGGATCCTACATACTGGTTAGTTATTATTCACTGATTGAAGTTTTTCGGTCTTGTTTCCATGACAGTGTGCTGAACCGGACTCCTTCCTACCTCATTCATGAGATCATTCTAGTTGACGACTTCAGTGAAGACCGTGAGTATTGGACAATGTCCAGACTGCCCCTTCCTTTAACCACTCTCGTAACAGACAAACCTTGCATCTCATCATTTGAAAGGGAAATGGATAAATATCTGAAAATGAGGAATATGGGGAAAGGGGAGAGTAATGGGCCTCGAGGAGATGGCTCCAGTTGAAGAACTAACACTGGCACAGGTACAATGGGCTGAATGGCCTCATTCTGTGCTGTAATTTTTAGCTTTCTATCTATTTCTTTAGTGACAGTTTTATCCTAATAGAGTTGTTGTAAACTGTTATATGAAACCACGTGGCATTGCTCCTGGTCAGTTGAAGAATGCAAGCTTTTTTTTAATATAAAAGATGGCGGCAGAGTTGGGAGACAGACTTCAGAAACTCACTCCACAGCGTCATCTACTGGACAGAGCCTGCAACTACACTGTTACAGCCAACTGTTTACATACAAGATTTCAATTCTTAATGTTTGCAAAGGCTGATTCAATGTTAACTGTTGACATCGAAGCTTGGCCAATAATCGTGACAACTGGAGGTTGGACAGAAAGTGCGAGCATACAAAAGACTTTTAATGTTCTACTAGGGGATCTCCCATCGGGTTAGTGGCAGGGAGCCAGAGGAGGCAATTCGCAAGAAAGGAGTGGGTAAAGAGGAGCACATAATAACCTGATTTTAGAACCTCGAAAGGGAGAGAACAATTACATTTAAAAATTAACTCTAAAAAGGTTTAAAACGTGAAACTGAAACTTACCTGGAGAGAAACCAAGATGGCGGATGGAGTCTGTGAAAGATTCAAGAATGTTGGGTAAGTGGGGCTTTTGAAGCTCCATCTAGTGGTAGAAATGTGCAGCGACAGGCGTGACTGTGTGACAGCTACCGAAACAATGGGGAATCCCATCCAGTTGCTGCCCAGAGTCATAACAGAATGGTGAAACCCAAATAAGGTGTGTCTGATGTACATAACAGATTGAACAGAATATATGGATAGATATACTTTGCTGCGACTGGTCAACCATTTTAGAGAGAGGCCAGTGTGCCCTGATCTGGTAGTGCTTACTCACTGGCCTGTACACCCGCTCTCAGACGCAGAGAGGCACTGCCCTATGACAGCAGTCACTGGGGTGTTACAACAAACAGATGCAAGATTACCTATTTTTAAAGAATCTTCAAGGTCACCAGAATGATACCCGGACTTCAAGGGTTAAGTTACGAGGAGAGATTACACAAATTAGGGTTGTATTCCCGAGAATTTAGAAGGTAAGAACATAAGAAATAGGAGCAGGAGTAGGCCATTTGGCCCTTCGAGCCTGCTCCGCCATTCAATAAGATCATGGCTGATCTTCTACCTCATTTTATTTTCCTGCACTATCCCCATATCCCTTGTTCCCCTTAATATTCAAAAATCTATCGATCTCTGTCTTGAATATACTCAACAACTGAGCCTCCACAGCCCTCTGGGGTACAGAATTCCAAAGATTCACCACCTCTGATTGAAGAAATTTCTCCTCATCTCAGTCCTAAATGGCCGACCCCTTATTCTGAGACTGTGACTCCTGGTTCTAGACTCCCCAGCCAGGGGAAACATCCTCCCTGCATCTACCCTGTCAAGCCCTGTAAGAATTTTGAATGTTTCACTGAGATCACCTCTCATTCTTCTAAACTCTAGAGAATATAGGCCTAGTCTACTCAATCTCTCCTGATAGGACAATCCCCCCATCCCAGGAACCAGTCTGGTGAACCTTCGTTGCACTCCCTCTATGGCAAGTATATGTTGGTGATCTGATCGAAGCTTTCAGGATATTAAGGGGAACAGATAGGGTAGATAGAGAGAAACTATTTCCACTGGTTGGGATTCTAGGACTATCGGGGGCAGAGTCTAAAAATTAGAGCCAGACATTTCAGGAGTGAAATTAGGAAACACTTCTACACACAAAGGGTGGTAGAAGTTTGCAATTCTCTTCCGCAAACAGCAATTGATGCTAGATCAATTGTTAAGTTTAAATCGGAGATTGATAGCTTTTATTTAAGCAAAGGTATTAAGGGATAAGGGCCAAAGGCGGGTATATGGAGTTAGGTCACAGATCAGCCATGATCTCATTGAATGGCGGAACAGGCTCGAGGGTTTGAATGGCCTACTCCTGTTCCTATGGTCCGATGTCACGGGGTGGAAGGGAACTTTTTTTTTCTCTGTTTATGTTTTATTTATGGCTGTTCATTGAGGACTCTCGCTGGTCTCGGTTCACCCTCTATAACCGGGCACCGGAGGGTGGGCCAGGGAGGCCTGCTCCCAAGGGCTGGTCAATAAACAGGCTTAAATAGCTTAAACGTGTTAACTGTGGCGCTAATTAATCATGGGGGAAGGGAACAGGGTTAAAATGGCTAAGCAAGGCCTTGGTGGAGCATTGAAGGAACTCCTGTAGACGCTGGGACATTGGGAATTCCCACAGACACTGGGACGTTGGGAATTCCCGTAGACGGCGAGATGTTGGGAATTCCCATAGACGGTGAGACGTTGGGAATTCCCGTAGAAGCTGGAACGTTAGGAATTCCCATTGATTCTGTGATGTTGGGAATTCCCATAGACCCCAGGACATTGGGTGTCCTGACCAGAAACATGGGAAGAGCTGCTTTATTTTGTATTTATTCGCAGGATGTGGGCAATGCTGAATTTCTTGCCCCATCCTTAGTTACCCTGAGATGGCGGTCGTGGACCTTCTCCCAGTCATTGTTTTTACAGCCGAGATGCTTGCCAGGCCAAATCACAAGTCATTCAGAATCACCAATTATCTGGACAAGTATAAGGAATAATTAAAAAGGCGAATGGAATGTCAGCCTTTATCTCAAGGAGGCTGGAATTCGATAGGGTGCGTACATAGAAACTATTTCCTCTAGTGGGGGAATCCCAGAACAAGGCAGCACAATCTTAAAATTTGAGCTAGGCATCAAGTCAGGAAGCAATTCTTCACACAAAGGGTAGTAGAAATCTGGAACTTCTCCCGAAAGGCTGTGGGTCAATTGAAATTTTCAAGACTGAGATCGATAGACTTTTATTTGGTAAGGGTATCAAGGAATATGGAGGTAAGGCGGGTAAATGGAGTTGAGATGCTGATCAGCACAATCTAGTTGAATGGAAGAACAGGCTGGAGGGGCTGAATGACCTACTCCTGCTCCTATGTTCCTATGTAGTGTGGGACTGAAGCCACATGTAGGCCCAGATCGGGTGGCGAATGGCAGATTCCCATCCCTGAAGGTGATTAGTGAACCAGTTTTTCTTTTAACATTTCCTGGTGCTAACCCACAAATCCCCAGGTTTTATTAAATTCAATTATGCAGCTTGCCAATAGGGTGGGATTCAAACTCACAACCTCTAGGTTGCTGGTCCAGGAGCAGAACCCTTACACTGCCACACCCTGAACTTGTGCTGTTCTGTCCCTGCAGCGGATGACTGCCGGTTGCTGACCAGACTCTCGAAGGTGAAATGTTTGCGGAACGCGCAACGAGAAGGTGAGCTGGGAGGTGGCGGGAAATCGATGTGTTGTTCGACGAACTTTATGACCCGCTGAGTGTTTTCCAGCATCCGCAGGGTTTTGCCTTTTGTTTTACGAAACTGTGTGTGACACAGACTCCGGGGCAGTAAATGTGGGCGGCACCGCTAATTAAAGGAGCAGCACCTCAGGGGATGGGGTGGGGGAAGGGAGGGGGAGGGTAGCGCAGTAAATCCACCCCGGCAGTCGGGGGAGAGAACGCCAGCGAGGTCTGCCCGCCCTTGGCCCACGGTACTGAGGCCAGTTCTCACAGCTCCTTCTATGTTGCAGTAGTTGAGTTCCGCCATCTTGGCGGAGACTGGGGATGGAAGGCGGGACTTTCCTGGTACGAATTCATTCTCTTCTTTTCCTGCATACTGGTGGTGTCCCAGAGCACTTCAGGGCCAGCTAATTCCTCATGAAACAAGGCAAATACAGCAGTCAGTCTGTGCACAGCAAGATCCCGCAGGCAGCGAGTGAGATAACTGACCAATTGATCCGTTTGGAGATTCCGGCTTGCGGCTCGCTGCATTACTGTTGTCCGTAGCATAAAAAGCAGCAGAGAAGAGCGATGGAGGGGCTTCCTCAGAGAAAGTGGGGGTTGGGAGACACAGGAACAAGCAGATTTGGGAGGGGGGTGGTGGGGGATTAGGGGATTTCTGAAGCCAGAATGATCATTCCCTCCTGGCGAGGGGTGTGGGTGAGTCCCAATCAGACAACGACAAGTGAATGAGTTACACCATAAACGCCACAGCTCAGAAATGATTGAACTTGCCCGATATCACTCACAGGGTTTCGGCAATGACGTTCTGCTTCTGATCAGGGTTAATCAGGTCTCGGGTCCGTGGTGCGGAAGCTGCTGAAGCCGGAGTACTGACTTTCCTGGACAGTCACTGTGAGGTGAACAAAGACTGGCTACCTCCCCTTCTACAGAGAACTAAAGAGGTGAGCTACGTCCCATCGCCATCAGAGTAAAGGGAGAGATACGTCCCATCACTGTGAGAGTAAAGCGAGAGATACGTCCCATCACTGTGAGAGTAAAGGGAGAGATACGTCCCATCGCCATCAGAGTAAAGTGAGAGATACGTCCCATCGCCATCAGAGTAAAGTGAGAGATACGTCCCATCACCGTGAGAGTAAAGGGAGAGATATGTCCCATCACCGTGAGAGTAAAGGGAGAGATATGTCCCATCACCGTGAGAGTAAAGGGAGAGATATGTCCCATCACCGTGAGAGTAAAGGGAGAGATATGTCCCATCACCGTGAGAGTAAAGGGAGAGATACGTCCCATCACCATCAGAGTAAAGGGAGAGATACGTCCCATCACCATCAGAGTAAAGGGAGAGATACATCCCATCACCGTGAGAGTAAAGGGAGAGATATGTCCCATCACTGTGAGAGTAAAGGGAGAGATACGTCCCATCACCATCAGAGTAAAGGGAGAGATATGTCCCATCACTGTGAGAGTAAAGGGAGAGATACGTCCCATCGCCATCAGAGTAAAGGGAGAGATACGTCCCATCACCATCAGAGTAAAGGGAGAGATACGTCCCATCACCATCAGAGTAAAGGGAGAGATACGTCACATCGCCATCAGAGTAAAGGGAGAGATACGTCCCATCACCATCAGAGTAAAGGGAGAGATACGTCCCATCACCATCAGAGTAAAGGGAGAGATACGTCCCATCACCGTGAGAGTAAAGGGAGAGATACGTCACATTGCCATCAGAGTAAAGGGAGAGATACGTCCCACCACCGTCAGAGTAAAGGGAGAGATACGTCACAT
>CM059433.1:134348649-134448131 GCA_030390025.1 Squalus acanthias
AACACTGGGGTACAGTACTGGTGGGTACAGGTCTGTCACTGTATAACACTGGGGAACAGTACTGGTGGGTACAGGTCTGTCACTGTATAACACTGGGGTACAGTACTGGTGGGTACAGGTCTGTCACTGTATAACACTGGGCTACAGTACTGGTCGATACAGGTCTGTCACTGTATAACACTGGGGAACAGTACTGGTGGGTACAGGTCTGTCACTGTATAGCACTGGGGAACAGTACTGGTGGGTACAGGTCTGTCACTGGAACATTGGGGAACAGCATGGTGGGTACAGGTCTGTCACTGTATAACACTGGTGAACAGTATGGTGGGTACAGGTCTGTCACTGTATAACACTGGTGAACAGTATGGTGGGTACAGGTCTGTCACTGTATAACACTGGGGCACAGTGCTGGTGGGTACAGGTCTGTCACTGTATAACACTGGGGTACAGTACTGGTGGGTACAGGTCTGTCACTGTATAACACTGGGGAACAGTATGGTGGGTACAGGTCTGTCACTGTATAACACTGGGGCACAGTGCTGGTGGGTACAGGTCTGTCACTGTATAACACTGGTGAACAGTACTGGTGGGTACAGGTCTGTCACTGTATAACACTGGGGAACAGTATTGTGGGTACAGGTCTGTCACTGTATAACACTGGGGAACAGTATGGTGGGTACAGGTCTGTCACTGTATAACACTGGGGAACACTACTGGTGGGTACAGGTCTGTCACTGTATAACACTGGGGTACAGTACTGGTGGGTACAGGTCTGTCACTGTATAACATTGTGGAACAGTATGGTGGGTACAGGTCTGTCACTGTATAACACTGGGGAACATGACTGGTGGGTACAGGTCTGTCACTGTATAACACTGGGGTACAGTACTGGTGGGTACAGGTCTGTCACTGTATAACACGGGTACAGTACTGGTGGGTACAGGTCTGTCACTGTATAACACTGGGGTACAGTACTGGTGGGTACAGGTCTGTCACTGTATAACAGTGGGGTACAGTACTGGTGGGTACAGGTCTGTCACTGTATAACACTGGGGTACAGTACTGGTGGGTACAGGTCTGTCACTGTATAACACTGGGGTACAGTACTGGTGGGTACAGGTCTGTCACTGTATAACACTGGGGAACAGTACTGGTGGGTACAGGTCTGTCACTGTATAACACTGGGGAACAGTACTGGTGGGTACAGGTCTGTCACTGTATAACACTGGGGTACAGTACTGGTGGGTACAGGTCTGTCACTGTATAACACTGGGGAACAGTACTGGTGGGTACAGGTCTGTCACTGTATAACACTGGGGAACAGTACTGGTGGGTACAGGTCTGTCACTGTATAACACTGGGGTACAGTACTGGTGGGTACAGGTCTGTCACTGTATAACACTGGGGTACAGTACTGGTGGGTACAGGTCTGTCACTGTATAACACTGGGGAACAGTACTGGTGGGTACAGGTCTGTCACTGTATAACACTGGGGTACAGTACTGGTGGGTACAGGTCTGTCACTGTATAACACTGGGCTACAGTACTGGTGGGTACAGGTCTGTCACTGTATAACACTGGGGAACAGTACTGGTGGGTACAGGTCTGTCACTGTATAGCACTGGGGAACAGTACTGGTGGGTACAGGTCTGTCACTGGAACATTGGGGAACAGTATGGTGGGTACAGGTCTGTCACTGTATAACACTGGTGAACAGTATGGTGGGTACAGGTCTGTCACTGTATAACACTGGGGAACAGTATGGTGGGTACAGGTCTGTCACTGTATAACACTGGGGAACAGTACTGGTGGGTACAGGTCTGTCACTGTATAACACTGGGGCACAGTACTGGTGGGTACAGGTCTGTCACTGTATAACACTGGGGAACAGTACTGGTGGGTACAGGTCTGTCACTGTATAACACTGGGGAACAGTACTGGTGGGTACAGGTCTGTCACTGTATAACACTGGGGTACAGTACTGGTGGGTACAGGTCTGTCACTGTATAACACTGGGGTACAGTACTGGTGGGTACAGGTCTGTCACTGTATAACACTGGGGCACAGTGCTGGTGGGTACAGGTCTGTCACTGTATAACACTGGGGAACAGTACTGGTGGGTACAGGTCTGTCACTGTATAACACTGAGGAACAGTACTGGTGGGTACAGGTCTGTCACTGTATAACACTGGGGTACAGTACTGGTGGGTACAGGTCTGTCACTGTATAACACTGGGGCTACAGTACTGGTGGGTACAGGTCTGTCACTGTATAACACGGGTACAGTACTGGTGGGTACAGGTCTGTCACAGTATAACACTGGGTACAGTACTGGTGGGTACAGGTCTGTCACTGTATAACACTGGGGTACAGTACTGGTGGGTACAGGTCTGTCACTGTATAACACTGGGGAACAGTATGGTGGGTACAGGTCTGTCACTGTATAACATTGTGGAACAGTATGGTGGGTACAGGTCTGTCACTGTATAACACTGGGGTACAGTACTGGTGGGTACAGGTCTGTCACTGTATAACACTGGGGTACAGTACTGGTGGGTACAGGTCTGTCACTGTATAACACTGGGGTACAGTACTGGTGGGTACAGGTCTGTCACTGTATAACACTGGGGAACAGTACTGGTGGGTACAGGTCTGTCACTGTATAACACTGGGGAACAGTACTGGTGGGTACAGGTCTGTCACTGTATAACACTGGGGAACAGTACTGGTGGGTACAGGTCTGTCACTGTATAACACTGGGGTACAGTACTGGTGGGTACAGGTCTGTCACTGTATAACACTGGGCTACAGTACTGGTGGGTACAGGTCTGTCACTGTATAACACGGGTACAGTACCGGTGGGTACAGGTCTGTCACTGGAACATTGGGGAACAGCATGGTGGGTACAGATCTGTCACTGTATAACACTGGTGAACAGTATGGTGGGTACAGGTCTGTCACTGTATAACACTGGTGAACAGTATGGTGGGTACAGGTCTGTTACTGTATAACACTGGGGAACAGTACTGGTGGGTACAGGTCTGTCACTGTATAACACTGGGGCACAGTGCTGGTGGGTACAGATCTGTCACTGTATAACACGGATACAGTACTGGTGGGTACAGGTCTGTCACTGTATAACACTGGGGTACAGTACTGGTGGGTACAGGTCTGTCACTGTGGAACGCTGGGGAACAGTACTGGTGGGTACAGGTCTGTCAATGTATAACACTGGGGAACAGTATGGTGGGTACAGGTCTGTCACTGTATAACACTGGGGCACAGTGCTGGTGGGTACAGGTCTGTCACTGTATAACACTGGGGTACAGTACTGGTAGGTACAGGTCTATCACTGTATAACACTGGGGAACAGTATGGTGGGTACAGGTCTGTCACTGTATAACACTGGGGCACAGTACTGGAGGGTACAGGTCTGCCACTGTATAACACTGGGGTACAGTACTGGTGGGTACAGGTCTGTCACTGTATAACACTGGGGAACAGTACTGGTGGGTACAGGTCTGTCACTGTATAACACTGGGGTACAGTACTGGTGGGTACAGGTCTGTCACTGTATAACACTGGGCTACAGTACTGGTCGATACAGGTCTGTCACTGTATAACACTGGGGAACAGTACTGGTGGGTACAGGTCTGTCACTGTATAGCACTGGGGAACAGTACTGGTGGGTACAGGTCTGTCACTGGAACATTGGGGAACAGCATGGTGGGTACAGGTCTGTCACTGTATAACACTGGTGAACAGTATGGTGGGTACAGGTCTGTCACTGTATAACACTGGTGAACAGTATGGTGGGTACAGGTCTGTCACTGTATAACACTGGGGCACAGTGCTGGTGGGTACAGGTCTGTCACTGTATAACACTGGGGTACAGTACTGGTGGGTACAGGTCTGTCACTGTATAACACTGGGGAACAGTATGGTGGGTACAGGTCTGTCACTGTATAACACTGGGGCACAGTACTGGTGGGTACAGGTCTGTCACTGTATAACACTGGGGAACAGTACTGGTGGGTACAGGTCTGTCACTGTATAACACTGGGGAACAGTACTGGTGGGTACAGGTCTGTCACTGTATAACACTGGGGAACAGTACTGGTGGGTACAGGTCTGTCACTGTATAACACTGGGGTACAGTACTGGTGGGTACAGGTCTGTCACTGTATAACACTGGGCAACAGTATGGTGGGTACAGGTCTGTCACTGTATAACACTGGGGAACAGTACTGGTGGGTACAGGTCTGTCACTGTATAACACTGGGGTACAGTACTGGTGGGTACAGGTCTGTCACTGTATAACACTGGGGAACAGTACTTGTGATTACAGGTCTGTCACTGTATAACACTGGGGTACAGTACTGGTAGGTACAGGTCTATCACTGTATAACACTGGGGAACAGTATGGTGGGTACAGGTCTGTCACTGTATAACACTGGGGCACAGTGCTGGTGGGTACAGGTCTGTCACTGTATAACACTGGGGAACAGTACTGGTGGGTACAGGTCTGTCACTGTATAACATTGAGGAACAGTATGGTGGGTACAGGTCTGTCACTGTATAACACTGGGGTACAGTACTGGTGGGTACAGGTCTGTCACTGTATAACACTGGGGTACAGTACTGGTGGGTACAGGTCTGTCACTGTATAACACGGGTACAGTACTGGTGGGTACAGGTCTGTCACAGTATAACACGGGTACAGTACTGGTGGGTACAGGTCTGTCACTGTATAACACTGGGGTACAGTACTGGTGGGTACAGGTCTGTCACTGTATAACACTGGGGAACAGTACTGGTGGGTACAGGTCTGTCACTGTATAACACTGGGGAACAGTATGGTGGGTACAGGTCTGTCACTGTATAACACTGGGGTACAGTACTGGTGGGTACAGGTCTGTCACTGTATAACAGTGGGGTACAGTACTGGTGGGTACAGGTCTGTCACTGTATAACACTGGGGTACAGTACTGGTGGGTACAGGTCTGTCACTGTATAACACTGGGGTACAGTACTGGTGGGTACAGGTCTGTCACTGTATAACACTGGGGAACAGTACTGGTGGGTACAGGTCTGTCACTGTATAACACTGGGGAACAGTACTGGTGGGTACAGGTCTGTCACTGTATAACACTGGGGAACAGTACTGGTGGGTACAGGTCTGTCACTGTATAACACTGGGGTACAGTACTGGTGGGTACAGGTCTGTCACTGTATAACACTGGGTACAGTACTGGTGGGTACAGGTCTGTCACTGTATAACACTGGGTACAGTACTGGTGGGTACAGGTCTGTCACTGTATAACACTGGGGTACAGTACTGGTGGGTACAGGTCTGTCACTGTATAACACTGGGGTACAGTACTGGTGGGTACAGGTCTGTCACTATAACACTGGGGAACAGTACTGGTGGGTACAGGTCTGTCACTGTATAACATGTGGAACAGTATGGTGGGTACAGGTCTGTCACTGTATAACACTGGGGTACAGTACTGTTGGGTACAGGTCTGTCACTGTATAACAGTGGGGTACAGTACTGGTGGGTACAGGTCTGTCACTGTATAACACTGGGGTACAGTACTGGTGGGTACAGGAATGTCGCTGTATAACACTGGGGTACAGTACTGGTGGGCACAGCTTTATCACTGTATAACACTGGGGAACAGTACTGGTGGGTACAGGTCTGTCACTGTATAAAACTGGGGAACAGTACTGGTGGGTACAGGTCTGTCACTGTATAACACTGGGGAACAGTACTGGTGGGTACAGGTCTGTCACTGTATAACACTGGGGAACAGTACTGGTGGGTACAGGTCTGTCACTGTATAGCACTGGGGAACAGTACTGGTGGGTACAGGTCTGTCACTGTAACACTGGGGAACAGTACTGGTGGGTACAGATCTGTCACTGTATAACACTGGTGAACAGTATGGTGGGTACAGGTCTGTCACTGTATAACACTGGTGAACAGTATGGTGGGTACAGGTCTGTTACTGTATAACACTGGGGAACAGTACTGGTGGGTACAGGTCTGTCACTGTATAACACTGGGGCACAGTGCTGGTGGGTACAGATCTGTCACTGTATAACACTGGGGTACAGTACTGGTGGGTACAGGTCTGTCACTGTATAACACTGGGCAACAGTATGGTGGGTACAGGTCTGTCACTGTATAACACTGGGATACAGTACTGGTGGGTACAGGTCTGTCACTGTATAACACTGGGGTACAGTACTGGTGGGTACAGGTCTGTCACTGTATAACACTGGGGAACAGTACTGGTGGGTACAGGTCTGTCACTGTATAACACTGGGGAACAGTATGGTGGGTACAGGTCTGTCACTGTATAACACTGGGGCACAGTGCTGGTGGGTACAGGTCTGTCACTGTATAACACTGGGGTACAGTACTGGTGGGTACAGGTCTGTCACTGTATAACACTGGGGAACAGTATGGTGGGTACAGGTCTGTCACTGTATAACACTGGGGAACAGTACTGGTGGGTACAGGTCTGTCACTGTATAACACTGGGGAACAGTACTGGTGGGTACAGGTCTGTCACTGTATAACACTGGGGAACAGTATGGTGGGTACAGGTCTGTCACTGTATAACACTGGGGAACAGTATGGTGGGTACAGGTCTGTCACTGTATAACACTGGGGTACAGTACTGGTGGGTACAGCTCTGTCACTGTATAACGCTGGGGAACAGTACTGGTGGGTACAGGTCTGTCACTGTATAACACTGGGGAACAGTACTGGTGGGTACAGGTCTGTCACTGTATAACACTGGGGTACAGTACTGGTGGGTACAGGTCTGTCACTGTATAACACGGGTACAGTACTGGTGGGTACAGGTCTGTCACTGTATAACACTGGGGCACAGTGCTGGTGGGTACAGGTCTGTCACTGTATAACACTGGGGAACAGTACTGGTGGGTACAGGTCTGTCACTGTATAACATTGAGGAACAGTACTGGTGGGTACAGGTCTGTCACTGTATAACACTGGGGTACAGTACTGGTGGGTACAGGTCTGTCACTGTATAACACTGGGCTACAGTACTGGTGGGTACAGGTCTGTCACTGTATAACACGGGTACAGTACTGGTGGGTACAGGTCTGTCACAGTATAACACGGGTACAGTACTGGTGGGTACAGGTCTGTCACTGTATAACACTGGGGTACAGTACTGGTGGGTACAGGTCTGTCACTATAACACTGGGGAACAGTATGGTGGGTACAGGTCTGTCACTGTATAACATTGGGGAACAGTATGGTGGGTACAGGTCTGTCACTGTATAACACTGGGGTACAGTACTGTTGGGTACAGGTCTGTCACTGTATAACAGTGGGGTACAGTACTGGTGGGTACAGGTCTGTCACTGTATAACACTTGGGTACAGTACTGGTGGGTACAGGAATGTCGCTGTATAACACTGGGGTACAGTACTGGTGGGCACAGCTTTATCACTGTATAACACTGGGGAACAGTACTGGTGGGTACAGGTCTGTCACTGTATAAAACTGGGGAACAGTACTGGTGGGTACAGGTCTGTCACTGTATAACACTGGGGAACAGTACTGGTGGGTACAGGTCTGTCACTGTATAACACTGGGGTACAGTACTGGTGGGTACAGGTCTGTCACTGTATAACACTGGGCTACAGTACTGGTGGGTACAGGTCTGTCACTGTATAACACGGGTACAGTACCGGTGGGTACAGGTCTGTCACAGTATAACACGGGTACAGTACTGGTGGGTACAGGTCTGTCACTGTATAACACTGGGGTACAGTACTGGTGGGTACAGGTCTGTCACTATAACACTGGGGAACAGTACTGGTGGGTACAGGTCTGTCACTGTATAACATTGTGGAACAGTATGGTGGGTACAGGTCTGTCACTGTATAACACTGGGGTACAGTACTGTTGGGTACAGGTCTGTCACTGTATAACAGTGGGGTACAGTACTGGTGGGTACAGGTCTGTCACTGTATAACACTGGGGTACAGTACTGGTGGGTACAGGAATGTCGCTGTATAACACTGGGGTACAGTACTGGTGGGCACAGCTTTATCACTGTATAACACTGGGGAACAGTACTGGTGGGTACAGGTCTGTCACTGTATAAAACTGGGGAACAGT
Source organism: Squalus acanthias (assembly GCA_030390025.1). Classification (NCBI taxonomy): domain Eukaryota; kingdom Metazoa; phylum Chordata; class Chondrichthyes; order Squaliformes; family Squalidae; genus Squalus; species Squalus acanthias. The sequence continues at coordinate 134,356,817 of CM059433.1, forward strand.
ACTGGTGGGTACAGGTCTGTCACTGTATAACACTGGGGAACAGTACTGGTGGGTACAGGTCTGTCACTGTATAGCACTGGGGAACAGTACTGGTGGGTACAGGTCTGTCACTGGAACATTGGGGAACAGCATGGTGGGTACAGATCTGTCACTGTATAACACTGGTGAACAGTATGGTGGGTACAGGTCTGTCACTGTATAACACTGGGGAACAGTATGGTGGGTACAGGTCTGTCACTGTATAACACTGGGGAACAGTACTGGTGGGTACAGGTCTGTCACTGTATAACACTGGGGCACAGTACTGGTGGGTACAGGTCTGTCACTGTATAACACTGGATACAGTACTGGTGGGTACAGGTCTGTCACTGTATAACACTGGGGTACAGTACTGGTGGGTACAGGTCTGTCACTGTATAACACTGGGGAACAGTACTGGTGGGTACAGGTCTGTCAATGTATAACACTGGGGAACAGTATGGTGGGTACAGGTCTGTCACTGTATAACACTGGGGAACAGTACTGGTGGGTACAGGTCTGTCACTGTATAACACTGGGGTACAGTACTGGTGGGTACAGGTCTGTCACTGTATAACACTGGGGAACAGTATGGTGGGTACAGGTCTGTCACTGTATAACACTGGGGAACAGTACTGGTGGGTACAGGTCTGTCACTGTATAACACTGGGGTACAGTACTGGTGGGTACAGGTCTGTCACTGTATAACACTGGGGAACAGTACTGGTGGGTACAGGTCTGTCACTGTATAACACTGGGGTACAGTACTGGTGGGTACAGGTCTGTCACTGTATAACACTGGGCTACAGTACTGGTCGATACAGGTCTGTCACTGTATAACACTGGGGCACAGTACTGGTGGGTACAGGTCTGTCACTGTATAACACTGGGGTACAGTACTGGTGGGTACAGGTCTGTCACTGTATAACACTGGGGAACAGTACTGGTGGGTACAGGTCTGTCACTGTATAACACTGGGGCACAGTGCTGGTGGGTACAGGTCTGTCACTGTATAACACTGGGGAACAGTACTGGTGGGTACAGGTCTGTCACTGTATAACACTGGGGAACAGTACTGGTGGGTACAGGTCTGTCACTGTATAACACTGGGGAACAGTACTGGTGGGTACAGGTCTGTCACTGTATAACACTGGGGTACAGTACTGGTGGGTACAGGTCTGTCACTGTATAACATTGTGGAACAGTATGGTGGGTACAGGTCTGTCACTGTATAACACTGGGGAACAGTACTGGTGGGTACAGGTCTGTCACTGTATAACACTGGGGTACAGTACTGGTGGGTACAGGTCTGTCACTGTATAACACTGGGGAACAGTACTTGTGATTACAGGTCTGTCACTGTATAACACTGGGGTACAGTACTGGTAGGTACAGGTCTATCACTGTATAACACTGGGGTACAGTACTGGTGGGTACAGGTCTGTCACTGTATAACACTGGGGCACAGTGCTGGTGGGTACAGGTCTGTCACTGTATAACACTGGGGAACAGTACTGGTGGGTACAGGTCTGTCACTGTATAACATTGAGGAACAGTACTGTGGGTACAGGTCTGTCACTGTATAACACTGGGGTACAGTACTGGTGGGTACAGGTCTGTCACTGTATAACACTGGGCTACAGTACTGGTGGGTACAGGTCTGTCACTGTATAACACGGGTACAGTACCGGTGGGTACAGGTCTGTCACAGTATAACACGGGTACAGTACTGGTGGGTACAGGTCTGTCACTGTATAACACTGGGGTACAGTACTGGTGGGTACAGGTCTGTCACTATAACACTGGGGAACAGTACTGGTGGGTACAGGTCTGTCACTGTATAACATTGTGGAACAGTATGGTGGGTACAGGTCTGTCACTGTATAACACTGGGGTACAGTACTGTTGGGTACAGGTCTGTCACTGTATAACAGTGGGGTACAGTACTGGTGGGTACAGGTCTGTCACTGTATAACACTGGGGTACAGTACTGGTGGGTACAGGAATGTCGCTGTATAACACTGGGGTACAGTACTGGTGGGCACAGCTTTATCACTGTATAACACTGGGGAACAGTACTGGTGGGTACAGGTCTGTCACTGTATAAAACTGGGGAACAGTACTGGTGGGTACAGGTCTGTCACTGTATAACACTGGGGAACAGTACTGGTGGGTACAGGTCTGTCACTGTATAACACTGGGGTACAGTACTGGTGGGTACAGGTCTGTCACTGTATAACACTGGGCTACAGTACTGGTGGGTACAGGTCTGTCACTGTATAACACGGGTACAGTACTGGTGGGTACAGGTCTGTCACTGTATAACACTGGGGTACAGTACTGGTGGGTACAGGTCTGTCACTGTATAACACTGGGGTACAGTACTGGTGGGTACAGGTCTGTCACTGTATAACACTGGGGAACAGTACTGGTGGGTACAGGTCTGTCACTGTATAACACTGGGGAACAGTATGGTGGGTACAGGTCTGTCACTGTATAACACTGGGGTACAGTACTGGTGGGTACAGGTCTGTCACTGTATAACAGTGGGGTACAGTACTGGTGGGTACAGGTCTGTCACTGTATAACACTGGGGTACAGTACTGGTGGGTACAGGTCTGTCACTGTATAACACTGGGGTACAGTACTGGTGGGTACAGGTCTGTCACTGTATAACACTGGGGAACAGTATGGTGGGTACAGGTCTGTCACTGTATAACACTGGGGCACAGTGCTGGTGGGTACAGGTCTGTCACTGTATACCACTGGGGAACAGTACTGGTGGGTACAGGTCTGTCACTGTATAACACTGGGGAACAGTATGGTGGGTACAGGTCTGTCACTGTATAACACTGGGGAACAGTATGGTGGGTACAGGTCTGTCACTGTATAACACTGGGGTACAGTACTGGTGGGTACAGCTCTGTCACTGTATAACGCTGGGGAACAGTACTGGTGGGTACAGGTCTGTCACTGTATAACACTGGGGAACAGTACTGGTGGGTACAGGTCTGTCACTGTATAACACTGGGGTACAGTACTGGTGGGTACAGGTCTGTCACTGTATAACACTGGGTACAGTACTGGTGGGTACAGGTCTGTCACTGTATAACACTGGGGTACAGTACTGGTGGGTACAGGTCTGTCACTGTATAACACTGGGGTACAGTACTGGTGGGTACAGGTCTGTCACTGTATAACACTGGGGAACAGTATGGTGGGTACAGGTCTGTCACTGTATAACACTGGGGAACAGTATGGTGGGTACAGGTCTGTCACTGTATAACACTGGGGTACAGTACTGGTGGGTACAGCTCTGTCACTGTATAACACGGGTACAGTACTGGTGGGTACAGGTCTGTCACTGTATAACACTGGGGTACAGTACTGGTGGGTACAGGTCTGTCACTGGAATGCTGGGGAACAGTACTGGTGGGTACAGGTCTGTCACTGTATAACACTGGGGTACAGTACTGGTGGGTACAGGTCTGTCACTGGAATGCTGGGGAACAGTACTTGTGATTACAGGTCTGTCACTGTATAACACTGGGGTACAGTGCTGGTGGGTACAGGTCTGACACTATAACACCGGGGTACAGTGCTGGTGGGTACAGGTCTGTCACTGTATAATACTGGGGTACAGTAGAGTAGGTACAGGTCTGTCAATATATAACACTGGGGTACAGTACTGGTGGGTACAGGTCTGTCACTGTATAACATGGGTACAGTACTGGTGGGTACAGGTCTGTCACTGTATAACACTGGGGTATAACACTGGGGTACAGTACTGGTGGGTACAGGTCTGTCACTGTATAACACTGGGGTACAGGTCTGGTGGGTACAGGTCTGTCACTGTATAACACTGTGGTACAGTACTGGTGGGTACAGATCTGTCACTGTGGAACATTGGCGTACAGTACTGGTGGGTACAGGTCTGTCGCTGTATAACACTGGGGTACAGTACTGGTGGGTACAGGTCTGTCACTGTATAACACTGGGGTACAGTACTGGTGGGTACAGGTCTGTCACTGTATAACACTGGGGAACAGTATGGTGGGTACAGGTCTGTCACTGTATAACACTGGGGTACAGTACTGGTGGGTACAGGTCTGTCACTGTATAACACTGGGGAACAGTACTGGTGGGTACAGGTCTGTCACTGTATAACACTGGGCTACAGTACTGGTGGATACAGGTCTGTCACTGTATAACACTGGGGAACAGTACTGGTGGGTACAGGTCTGTCACTGTGCAACGCTGGGGAACAGTACTGGTGGGTACAGGTCTGTCACTGTGGAACGCTGGGGAACAGTACTGGTGGGTACAGGTCTGTCACTGTATAACACTGGGGTACAGTACTGGTGGGTACAGGTCTGTCACTGTATAACGCTGGGGAACAGTACTGGTGGGTACAGGTCTGTCACTGTATAACACTGGGGTACAGTACTGGTGGGTACAGGTCTGTCACTGTCTAACACTGGGGAACAGTACTGGTGGGTACAGGTCTGTCACTGTATAACACTGGGGTACAGTACTGGTGGGTACAGGTCTGTCACTGTCTAACACTGGGGTACAGTACTGGTGGGTACAGGTCTGTCCCTGTATAACACTGGGGAAAAGTACTGGTGGGTACAGGTCTGTCCCTGTATAACACTGGGGAACAGTACTGGTGGGTACAGGTCTGTCACTGTATAACACTGGGAACAGTACTGGTGGGTACAGGTCTGTCACTGTATAACACTGGGGTACAGTTCTGGTGGGTACAGGTCTGTCACTGTATAACACTGGGGTACAGTACTGGTGGGTACAGGTCTGTCACTGTATAACACTGGGGAACAGTACTGGTGGATACAGGTCTGTCACTGTATAACACTGGGGTACAGTACTGGTGGGTACAGGTCTGTCACTGTATAACACTGGGGTACAGTACTGGTGGGTACAGGTCTGTCACTGTATAACACTGGGGAACAGTACTGGTGGATACAGGTCTGTCACTGTATAACACTGGGGTACAGTACTGGTGGGTACAGGTCTGTCACTGTATAACACTGGGGAACAGTATGGTGGATACAGGTCTGTCACTGTGGAACGCTGGGGAACAGTATGGTGGGTACAGGTCTGTCACTGTATAACACTGGGGAACAGTACTGGTGGGTACAGGTCTGTCACTGTATAACACTGGGGTACAGTACTGGTGGGTACAGGTCTGTCACTGTATAACACTGGGGAACAGTACTGGTGGGTACAGGTCTGTCACTGTATAACACTGGGGTACAGTACTGGTGGGTACAGGTCTGTCACTGTATAACAGTGGGGTACAGTACTGGTGGGTACAGGTCTGTCACTGTATAACACTGGGGTACAGTACTGGTGGGTACAGGTTTTTCACTGTATAACACTGGGGAACAGTACTGGTGGGTACAGGTCTGTCACTGTATAAAACATGGGGAACAGTACTGGAGGGTACAGGTCTGCCACTGTATAACACTGTGGTACAGTACTGGTGGGTACAGGTCTGTCACTGTATAACACTGGGGAACAGTACTGGTGGGTACAGGTCTGTCACTGTATAGCACTGGGGAACAGTACTGGTGGGTACAGGTCTGTCACTGGAACATTGGGGAACAGTATGGTGGGTACAGGTCTGTCACTGTATAACACTGGTGAACAGTATGGTGGGTACAGGTCTGTCACTGTATAACACTGGTGAACAGTATGGTGGGTACAGGTCTGTCACTGTATAACACTGGGGAACAGTACTGGTGGGTACAGGTCTGTCACTGTATAACACTGGGGCACAGTGCTGGTGGGTACAGATCTGTCACCGTATAACACTGGGGTACAGTACTGGTGGGTACAGATCTGTCACAGTATAACACTGGGGAACAGTATGGTGGGTACAGGTCTGTCACTGTATAACACTGGTGAACAGTATGGTGGGTACAGGTCTGTCACTGTATAACACTGGGGAACAGTACTGGTGGGTACAGGTCTGTCACTGTATAACACTGGGGCACAGTGCTGGTGGGTACAGATCTGTCACTGTATAACACTGGGGTACAGTACTGGTGGGTACAGGTCTGTCACAGTATAACACTGGGGAACAGTATGGTGGGTACAGGTCTGTTACTGTGGAACGCTGGGGAACAGTATGGTGGGTACAGGTCTGTCACTGTATAACACTGGGGTACAATACTGGTGGGTACAGCTCTGTCACTGTATCACACTGGGGTACAGTACTGGTGGGTACAGTTCTGTCACTGTATAACACTGGGCAACAGTATGGTGGGTACAGGTCTGTCACTGTATAACACGGATACAGTACTGGTGGGTACAGGTCTGTCACTGTATAACACTGGGGTACAGTACTGGTGGGTACAGGTCTGTCACTGTGTAACGCTGGGGAACAGTACTGGTGGGTACAGGTCTGTCACTGTATAACACTGGGGAACAGTACTTGTGATTACAGGTCTGTCACTGTATAACACTGGGGTACAGTACTGGTGGGTACAGGTCTATCACTGTATAACACTGGGGAACAGTATGGTGGGTACAGGTCTGTCACTGTATAACACTGGGGCACAGTGCTGGTGGGTACAGCTCTGTCACTGTATAACACTGGGGAACAGTATGGTGGGTACAGGTCTGTCACTGTATAACACTGGGGAACAGTATGGTGGGTACAGGTCTGTCACTGTATAACACTGGGGTACAGTACTGGTGGATACAGGTCTGTCACTGGAATGCTGGGGAACAGTACTGGTGGGTACAGGTCTGTCACTGTATAACACTGGGGAACAGTACTTGTGATTACAGGTCTGTCACTGTATAACACTGGGGTACAGTACTGGTAGGTACAGGATAACACTGGGGAACAGTATGGTGGGTACAGGTCTGTCACTGTATAACACTGGGGTACAGTACTTCTGGGCACAGGTCTGTCACTGTGTAACACTGGGGTACTGTACTGGTGGGTACAGGTCTGTCACTGTATAACACTGGGGAACAGTATGGTGGGCACAGGTCTGTGACTGTGTAACACTGGGGTACAGTACTGGTGGGTACAGGTCTGTCACTGTATAACACTGGGGAACAGTACTGGCGGGTACAGGTCTGTCACTGTATAACACTGGGGAACAGTATGGTGGGTACAGGTCTGTCACTGTATAACACTGGGGAACAGTACTGGTGGGTACAGGTCTGTCACTGTATAACACTGGGGTACAGTACTGGTGGGTACAGGTCTGTCACTGGAACATTGGGGAACAGTATGGTGGGTACAGGTCTGTCACTGTATAACACTGGTGAACAGTATGGTGGGTACAGGTCTGTCACTGGAACATTGGGGAACAGTATGGTGGGTACAGGTCTGTCACTGTATAACACTGGGGCACAGTGCTGGTGGGTACAGATCTGTCACTGTATAACACTGGGGTACAGTACTGGTGGGTACAGATCTGTCACTGTATAACACTGGGGTACAGTACTGGTGGGTACAGGTCTGTCACTGTATAACATTGGGGTACAGTACTGGTGGGTACAGGTCTGTCACTGTATAACACTGGGGAACAGTACTGGTGGGTACAGGTCTGTCACTGTGTAACACTGGGGAACAGTACTAGTGGGTACAGGTCTGTCACTGTGTAACACTGGGGAACAGTACTGGTGGGTACAGGTCTGTCACTGTATAACACTGGGGTACAGTACTGGTGGGTACAGGTCTGTCACTGTATAACACTGGGGTACAGTACTGGTGGGTACAGGTCTGTCACTTTATAATGCTTCAAAAGTAATTCAGTGAAGTGTTTTCGGATGTCCTGAGGATGTGATGAGGCGCTATATATGTGCAAGTTGCTTCTTACAAAAGCAAAATACTGCAGATGCTGGAAATCTGGAATAAAAACAGAAACTGCTGGAAATCCTCAGCAGGCCAGCAGCATCTGTGGAGAGAGAAACAGAGTTAATGTTTCTGGTTGATGACATAAATGTTGCCATGGTCTCTCTCTGCCTCAGGTTTCATCAGGTTTCTGCTTAACAATTATTTGCAATTATTTGAATTCATCGTCACTGTAATATATGTGGTTAGAACAAATGAAGGCTAGAGACACGAGTTGCTACTCGTGCAGATAGATTTTTGGACTCTAGGGGAATCAAGGGATATGGGGATCGGGCGGGAAAGTGGAGTTGAGGTCGATGATCAGCCATGATCTTATTGAATGGCGGAGCAGGCTCGAGGGGCCGTATGGCCGACTCTGATTCTATCTCTTATGTTCTTACTCAATGAGCTTGCTTTACTTGGCCAGAGCGAACTGCGTATGCTCATACTAAGCCATGTGACAAACCATGTGATAAACAATGTGATAATACATTACAGCCACCCCAATTGATATTTTCTGATGGCTACAAGTCAGTCACTGTAGCGGGAGGAGTCTGTGGGTGTTCGGGGGTGGGGGGGGGTTCCAGTGAGAGGGGGGGTCTGGTCTTTGGGGGAGTATAATTTACGGTGAGCGGCAGGGGGTTCTATGAGTGTTGAAGGCGGGGCGGGGTTGTGTGTGTTTGGGGGAGGGGTGTTTCCGGTGAGGGGCGGGTCTGGTGTTTGGGGTCTGTGGGTGTTTGGGGCGGGTGTTTTCGGTGATGGGGGGTCTGGTGTTTGGGGTCTGTGGGTGTTTGGGGGAAGGGTGTTTCCGGTGAGAGGGGTGGTCTGGTGTTTGGGGTCTGTGGGTGTTTGGGGCGGGTGTTTTCGGTGAGGGGCGGGTCTGGTGTTTGGGATCTGTGGGTGTTTGGGGCGGGTGTTTTCGGTGATGGGGGGGTCTGGTGTTTGGGGATCTGTGGGTGTTCGGGGGGGGGGTTTCCGGTGAGAGGGGGGGTCTGGTGATTGGAGTCTGTGGGTGTTTGGGGGAGGGGTGTTTTCGGTGAGGGGGGGGGTCTGGTGTTTGGGGATCTGTGGGTGTTCGGGGGGGGGGGTTCCGGTGAGAGGGGGGGTCTGGTGTTTGGGGTCTGTGGGTGTTTGGGGCGGGTGTTTTCGGTGATGGGGGGTCTGGTGTTTGGGGTCTGTGGGTGTTTGGGGCGGGTGTTTTCGGTGATGGGGGGGTCTGGTGTTTGGGATCTGTGGGTGTTTGGGGCGGGTGTTGAGGGGGGGGGTCTGGTGATTGGAGTCTGTGGGTGTTTGGGGCGGGTGTTTTCGGTGAGAGGGGGGGTCTGGTGATTGGAGTCTGTGGGTGTTTGGGGCGGGGGTTTTCGGTGAGAGGGGGTGTCTGGTGATTGGAGTCTGTGGGTGTTTGGGGCGGGTGTTTTCGGTGAGAGGGGGGGTCTGGTGATTGGAGTCTGTGGGTGTTTGGGGCGGGTGTTTTCGGTGAGAGGGGGGGTCTGGTGATTGGAGTCTGTGGGTGTTTGGGGCGGGTGTTTTCGGTGAGGTGGGGGGTCTGGTGTTTGGGGTCTGTGGGTGTTCGGGGGGGGGGGGTTTCCGGTGAGAGGGGGGGTCTGGTGATTGGAGTCTGTGGGTGTTCGGTGCGGGGGTTTCCGGTGAGAGGGGGGGTCTGGTGTTTGGGATCTGTGGGTGTTTGGGGCGGGTGTTGAGGGGGGGTGTCTGGTGATTGGAGTCTGTGGGTGTTTGGGGCGGGTGTTTTCGGTGAGGGGGGGGGTCTGGTGTTTGGGGTCTGTGGGTGTTCGGGGGGGGGGGGTTTCCGGTGAGAGGGGGGGTCTGGTGATTGGAGTCTGTGGGTGTTCGGCGCAGGGGTTTCCGGTGAGAAGGGGGTCTGGTGATTGGAGTCTGTGGGTGTTCGGCGCAGGGGTTTCCGGTGAGAAGGGGGTCTGGTGATTGGAGTCTGTGGGTGTTCGGGGGGGGGGGGTGGTTTCCGGTGGGTGGGGGGGGTTCTGCACCCACTCTGTTGGCCTGTTTTTTTCCTGTTTTCTGAACTGACAGAATCTGTATCTTTGCGACCATTACCTGTTTTCATTTCAGACCGCTCACATTACACTGGCTTTTATTCGATCTATTTTGCCTTTTTGATTGATCTGTCCCACATTTTTTTTATCCCCGTAACTTACATGTTCCTTTAATTGCTTTCCATTCCCTCACTGAGATAATCTTTTAACAGCTTTCTGTTTTGTAGTTTGCAGGTCATTCAGACCCACTAACCCACTTCTCTGTCTTTGAGATCTCGGTTGTTTCGCCCTACAATTTTTCAACCTTACTATAAATACTTGCTGATCTTTTTGTGTTCACTTATGTTGATGGATCAACAATAGAAACATTCACCTGGTTTTGCTCTTTTTATTACTCATTCTCGAGATGTGGGCGTTGCTGGCAAGGCCAGCATTTATTGGCCGTCCCTAGTTGACCTCGAGAAGGTGGTGGTGAGCCACCTTCTTGAACCGCTGCAGTCCGTGTGGTGAAGGTACTCCCACAGTGCTGTTAGGGAGGGAGTTCCAGGATTTTGACCCAGCGACGATAAAAGAGATTAAAAAGCAGAACCTCAAAGGTAGTAATCTCTGGATTACACCCGGTGCCACGCGCGAGTGAGTATAGAAATAGGAGCATAGAGCAGATGAATGCGTGGCTGGAGAGATGGTGCAGGAGGGAGGGCTTCAGATTCCTGGGGCATTGGGGCCGGTTCTGGGGGAGGTGGGACCTGTACAGGCCGGATGGGTTGCACCTCAACAGAGACGGTACCAATATCCTCATGGGGTGGTTTGCTAGTGCTGTTGGGGAGGGTTTAAACTAAGTTGGCAGGGGGATGGGCACCAGGATGTAGCATTAGAAAGGTGAAACAAAGGGCACAAAGGATTGGGAGAGACAGATAGCACTAAAGTAAGAAATAGTAAGGTATTAGGTGGGGTCAGACTAAGAGAGAACACAGGATGGTCTAAGATGGGTTCACAGTGTATGTATGTGAACGCATGAAGCGCAGTAAACAAGGTTGGTGAGCTGCAGGCGCAAATAGCCACATGGGAATATGATGTCGTGGCAATAATGGAGACCTGACTTAAAAAAGGGCAGGATTGGGTATTAAATATTCCTGGATGTAAGGTGTTCAGGAAAGATAGGGAAGGAAAGATAGGAGGTGTTGTGACAGTATTGGTTAAGGAGAATGTTACAGTGCTGGAGAGAGAGGATGTCCTGAAGGGGTCAAGGACAGAATCTATATGGCTAGAGTTAAGAAATAATAGAGGTGCCATTACACTACTAGGTGTATTCTATAGGCCACCAACTAGTGGGAAAAATATGGAGGAGCAAATTTGCAGAGAAATTACAGAGAGGTGCAAGAACTATAGGGTAGTGATAATGGGGGACTTCAACTATCCTAATATAGACTGGGATTGTAATATTGTAAAGGGCAGAGAGGGGGAAGAATTTCTGGAGTGTGTTCAGGAGAAATTTCTTGATCAGTATTTTTCCGGCCCAATGAGGAAGGAGGCATTGCTGGATCTGGTTCTGGGGAATGAGGTTGGTCAAGTGGAGCAAGTGTCAGTAGGTGAATATTTAGGGGACAGTGATCATAGTATCATAAGGTTTAGATTAGCTATGGAAAAGGACAGGGAGCAATCTAGAGTAAAAGTACTTAATTGGAGGAAGGCAAATTTCAGTGGGATGAGAACAGATCTGGCCCGGGTAAATTAGAATCAAAGATTGGCAGGCAAAACTGTAATGGAACAATGGGCTACCTTTAAAGAGGAAATAGTTCGGGTACAGACGAGGTACATTCCCACTAGGGGGAAAGGTAGGGCAACTAAAGTCAGAGCTCCCTGGATGACAAAAGAGATAGAGAGTAAGATGAAGCTGAAAAAGAGCGTGTGTGACAGATGTCAGGTCAAAAATATATCTGAGAATCAAGCTAACTATAGAAAGTTCAGAGGAGAAGTGAAAAAGTAAATAAGAGGGGCAAAGAGCGGGTATGAGAATAGAATGGCAGCTAACAAAAAAGGTAATCCAAAAGTCTTCTATAGGCATATAAATAGTAAACGGGTAGTAAGAGGAGGGGTGGGGCCAATCAAGGATGGAGGCAGAGGGTATGGCTGAGGTGCTAAATTAGTACTTTGCATCTGTCTTCACCAAGGAAGAAGATGCTGCCATAAACATAGTGAAGGAGGAGGTAGTGGAGATACTGGATGGGATAAAAATTGATAAAGAGGAGGTACTAGAAAGGCTGGTTGTACTTAAAGTAGATAAGTCACCAGGACCAGATGGGATGCATCCTAGGATGCTGAGGGAAGTTAAGGGAGAAATCGCGGAGGTACTGGCCATAATCTTCCAATCCTCCTTAGAAACGGGTGTGGTGCCAGAGGACTGGAGAATTGCAAATGTTACACCCTTGTTCAAAAAAAGGTGTAACGATAAACCCAGCAACTACAGGCCAGTCAGTTTAACCTCGGTAGTGGGGAAGCTTTTAGAAACAATAATCAGGGATAAAATTAATAGTCACTTGGACAAGTGTGGAATAATTAAGGAAAGCCAGCACGGATTTGTTAAAGGCAAATCTTCTTTAACCAACTTGATCGAGTTTTTTGATGAGGTAACAGAGAGGGTTGATGAGGGCAATACGGTTGACGTGGTGTACATGGATTTCCAAAAGGCGTTTGATAAAGTGCCACATAATAGGCTTGCCAGCAAAGTTGAACCCCATGGAATAAAAGGGACAGTGGCAGCATGCATATGAAATTGGCTAAGTGACAGGAAACAGAGAGTAGTGGTGAACGGTTGTTTTTCGGACTGGAGGAAGGTATACAGTGGTGATATAGATCAATGACTGGGATGTGGGTGTACAGGGCACAATTTCAAAATTTGCAGATGACACAAAACTTGGAAGTATAGTGAACAGTGAGGAGGATAGTGATAGACTTCAAGAGGACATAGACAGGCTGGTGGAATGGGCGGACACGTGGCAAATGAAATTTAACACAGAAAAGTGCGAAGTGATACATTTTGGTAGAAAGAATGAGGAGAGGAAATATAAATTAAAGGGTACAATCCTAAAGGGGGTGCATGAACAGAGAGACCTAGGGGTATATGTGCACAAATCGTTGAAGGTGGCAGGGCAGGTTGAGAAAGCAGTTAAAAAAGCATACGGGATCCTGGGCTTCATGAATAGAGGTATAGAGTACAAAAGCGTGGAAATTATGATGAATCTGTATAAAACACTGGTTCGGCCTCAACTGGGGTATTGTGTCCCCACTTGGGACACCGCACTTTAGGAAGGATGTGAAGGCCTTGGAGAGGGTGCAGAAAAGATTTACAAGAATGATTCCAGGAATGAGGGACTTCAGTTACGTGGATAGACTGGAGAAGCTGTGGTTGTTCTCCTTAGAGCAGAGAAGATTGAGAGGAGATTTGATAGAGGTGTTCAAAATCATGAGGGGTCTGGACAGAGTAGATAGAGAGAAACTGTTCCCATTGGCAGAAGGGTCAAGAACCAGAGGACACAGATTTAAGGTGATTGGCAGAAGAACCAAAGGCGACATGAGGAAAAACTTTTTTACTCAGCGAGTGGTTAGGATCTGGAATGGTGGTGGAGGCAGACTCAATCACAGCTTTCAAAAGGGAGTTGGATAAATAGGGCTACGGGGAAAGTGCGGGGGAGTGGGACTTTTTTTTTCATTCACGGGATGTGGGCATCACTGGCAAGGCCAGCATTTATTGCCCATCCCTAATTGCCCTTAACTGAGTAGCTTACTTGTCCATTTCAGAGGGCAGTTAAGAGTCAACCACATTGCTGTGAGTCTGTCAGAGAGCTGGCACGGGCTCGACGGGCCGAATGGCCTTCTTCTGTGCTGTACCCATTCTATGATTCGATGATTCTATGAGTATAGAAATGATGTTTAAGAAGATAAGCTGTTAATAAAACTCCTCAAAGGATTCAAGAACAGATAGGTCAGGAAGTCTTGTTTGAGGGAAGTATATTTTAAGTAAATAATTAGGACTGTTTATATAAACATAAACATAAACATAGAATCTAGGAGCAGGAGTAGGCCATTCGAGCCTGCTCCACCATTCAATACGATCATGGCTGATCATCCAAGTCCAGTACCCTGTCCCTGCTTTAATCCCCACAGTACACATATCCCACCCTACCCCCGTAACCCCACGTATTTAATTCCCCCTAACATATCCCATCCTATCCCCATAACCCCACATATTTAATCCCCCCCTAACACTAAGGGTCAATTTATCATAGCCAAATCAACCTAACCCGCACATTTTTGGACTGTGGGAGGAAACCGGAGCACCCGGAGGAAACCCACGCAGACACGGGGAGAATGTGCAAACTCCACACAGACAGTCACCCGAGGTCAGATTCGAACCCGGGTCCCTGGCGCTGTGCAGCACCAGTGCTAACCACTATGCCACCGTGTTGCATAGACGGTTCGCAGAGGATTCAGGAACAGATAAATCATGAGGCCTTATCTATGACATGTACCTTAGATGTAGGCAAACTGAGGTGCATAAAGGAGCATGGTTTTCAACAGTTAGTTGGAGAGCTCGAAAGATAGAGAAACCAGAAAGCTACTCTCTGTGTACAGTTAGGCCGATCACCTGTGCTGTATATGAATAAAGTCTGTTCCGTATACTCCACCATCAAGTGTCTTGTGCTAACTTGAAGCGGTGACTGTCAATGTTCCCTGTAATTTTTTTTGGTTGCGTGGCCACTTTAACGGGCTGCGCGGCCCATTCAAATCTCCGCACATGCACGGTTTTTCCATTGGAAAGCCGGAAAGCGGCCTGCGCAGATTAACGGGAACATTGGTCGCCGTGAACCAGAGAAGGAAGGAGGTTGACTAACAGTTGATCCAACAGCTGTGAAGTGCTGTGAAATGATCAAGACTGAGATCGGTAGATTATTTTTGTTGGGTAAGGGTATAATGGGATAGGGAGCAAAGGTGGGTAAATGGAGTTGAGGTCCAGATCAGCCAGGCTCAAGGGGCTGAATGGGTGATTGGGCAGATGCTTGGCAGATGCAGTATAAATGCGAGGTTATCCACTTTGGTGGCAAAAACAGGAAGGCAGATTATTATCTGAACAGCAATAGATTGGGAAAAGGGGAAGTGCAACGAGACCTGGGAGTCCTTTTGCACCAGTCGTTGAAGGTAAGCATGCAGGTGCAGCAGGCGGTTAAGAAGGCAAATTCTGTGATTCAAATGGTATGTTGGCCTTCGTAGCGAGAGGATTCGAGTACAGGAGCAAGGATGTCTTGCTGCAGTTGTACAGGGCCTTGGTGAGACCACACCTTGAGTATTGTGTGCAGTTTTGGTCGCCTTATCTGAGGAAGGATGTTCTTGCTATGGAGGGAGTGCAGCGAAGATCTACCAGACTGATACCTGGGATGGCAGGAATGACATATGAAGAGAGATTGGGACAATTGGGCTTGTATTCGCTAGAGTTTAGAAGAATGAGAGGGGATCTCATTGAAACGTATAAAATTCTAACAGGACTAGACAGATTAGATGCAGGAAGGATGTTCCTGATGGCGGGGGAGTCCAGAACCAGGAGTCACAGTCTAAGGATAAGGGGTAAGCCATTTAGGACTGAGATGAGGAGGAATTTCTTCACCCAGAGAGTGGTGAACCTGTGGAATTCTCTACCACAGAAGGCAGTTGAGGCCAATTCATTAAATATATTCAAGAAGGAGATAGATATATTTCTTAAGGCTAAAGGGATCAAGGGATATGGGGAGAAAGCAGGGACAGGGTACTGAATTTGGATGATCAGCCATGATCTCATTAAATGGCGGAGCAGGCTCGAGGGGCCGAATGGCCTACTCCTGCTCCTATCTTCTATGTTTCTATGTTTCTATGTCTATGTTTCCTAAGAGCTCCTGTGGGTATGAAAGGCTCTGTATAGATGCAAGTTCATCCTCTCATGGTGGAGTACGCCTGGACTGCACAGTACCGACACAAGACGGTGCTCCGACATGAAGCAGGAAAGTCAGCGGCATCAACATTCAGCAACCATTGCTGCGGAAACAACGCCAACAGTAATAGGGGCAATGACTAAGTGACCTCGGCGGTTCGAGGACTCGCTCTGCAGGAAGCCCCGTGCCCCATGGTTCAGGCTACACAGGCACAAGGCAGGTCCATCGGAATAACTCTCGAGCTGCTACATTTGTGATAGAAGCCCTGGAACCTCTCAATGCTGCACTCATTGGCTTTGGGGAGCTTGTTCCTTGTTCCTTGTCATCCGGAGCTTTGGTTTAGCATGTACTGGAATACCCATTTGTTTGGGAACTTAACTTCCCAACCCCAAAATATCCAGTCATCTTTCCTGCCCAAGGCCACTTGACCCATAGTATGGGCATTCCTTTCGAGATTCCGTGAGATGGATGATGAGGAGGAAATGGACCAACAGCAGAGGAAGGGAGTGACAGATCAAGAGGGACACGGGGTGGACTTGTTATCACCGTTCAGCTGAAACATAGTTGAGATAAAGATTAATTCAAACTCCCTTCACTTCACATCCTCTTGCAGAAACCTGTATCAGATATACCAACACAATCTATAGTGAGCCGTCTCTATCCCTCACTTACCATCACTGAACAACCAAGCATATAACGCAACATCAAGGGACTGGCCCTCTAAGGAAACACCAATATCCCATGTAACCATGGCCAGTTTCTTGCGTTGCTGGTGTGATGTGGTGTGGTGTGGTCCAGTTCCTGGCCATTTCCCTCGAGTGACCTCAGATACTGTGTGTTTCCTGCTATCTGATCTAGTTCTCATTCTAAGGGCTACCATAGTGGGAGAAGTGGCTGGCTGTTGGATGTCCTTGAGTGGTTCCTGGGCTGGGAGTGGCCCCTCAGTTCTTTTGGGAGGGTCATCAACGATATTAGCGCCTGAAGGAGTATCAGTGTCTGGAGATTTGGAGGATCCTTTCCAGTTTTTACTCTCCCTCTTCTGCTGCAGGCTTCCTTGGTCTGCAATAAGAAGACAATAATAATCGATTGTTTCCTGAAGCCTAACAAAGCTAGGCCATAGGCCATTGTCCTTCCTTAGACAGGAGTACAAGACAGATAGTATGCAAAAAGGTAGTGAGGGGGCCTGCCCATCAGTGGTGATAGTGTTCCAGGCAAGGAGTATGTAAAGGAATCATTCCAGGTGAGTATAGAATCATAGAATCTTGCCGCACAGAAGGAAGCCATTCGACCCATTGTACCTGTGCCGGCTCTTCGAAGGAGCAATGCAATTAGTCTCACTCCCCTGCTCTTTCCCCGTAGTCTTGCAAATTGTTCCCCTTCAAATATTTATCCAATTCCCTTTTGAAAGTTACGATTGAATCTGCTTCCAACACCCTTTAGACAGAGCATTCCAGATCGCAACAACTCACTGAGTAAAACAAATTCTTCTCACTTCCCCTCTGATTCTTTTGCCAATGACTTTAAATCTGTGTCCTCTGGTTACCGACCCTCCAACCAGTGGAAACCATTTCTCCCTATTTACTCAAAACCCTTCATAATTTTGAGAAGTCGCACAACACCAGGTTATAGTCCAACAGTTTTATTTGAAATCACAAGCTTTCGGCGCGCTGCTCCTTCGTCAGACTTCACCTGACGAAGGAGCAGCCGCTCCGAAAGCTTGTGATTTCAAATAAAACTGTTGGACTATAACCTGGTGTTGTGCGACTTCTCACATTTGTCCACCCCAGTCCAACACCGGCATCTCCACATCATGGCTTCATAATTTTGACCACTCCTGCTCTGCTCTAAGGAGAACAATCCTCAGTGAAGGAGAAAGTGTATGTGTGTTACAGGCATGGCATTGCAGACCAGAACAGATAGGTGGAGGACTCATGTACCATGGCAGACTTCAAGGTTGTTATGACCTCATCTGTTCTTTTAATGTCAAAGACTGCATTCACCGCTCTGCCGCCACTTCACTGCATTTAGTTGAGGAGTATTGCCCCGAAGACGGCACCTCTGCTTGTCTGTGTCTCCCTCAATATGGCTTCTAGAGCTCTCTCACTAAAGGGAGCAGCCCTACCTGCATCCTGGGCATTAAAAATAAAATTGCTCTGGGGATGTGGGTGTCACTGGCAAGGCTGGCATTTATTGCCCATCCCCACTTGCTCTGAGCAGGTGGTGGTGAGCCGCCTTCTTCTCCAGTGTTTTTTCATTTGACTGAGTGGCTTGCTGGGCCACTTCGGAGGGCAGTGAAGAGTCAACCAAGTCAATGCGGGACTGGAGTCGTGCATTGGCCAGACCGGGTAAGAACAGCAGGTTTCGATTTTTTTTATCTGAAAGAGAAAAGGCCGATTCGGGTTTTGGTCGGCGTCCTTTGTTGAGAACTCGGAGTCGAGTCAATGGCCATAATTCCTCCATAACGAAAGCGATCGAAGTTCGTGGGTTGGAGTCGTGTGGGGGGCGGGGCGGGAATTCTTCACTCTAGTTCCGCAATGACGCTGGCTCAAGAGCGGAAGGCGGGAGGAGTGGGTTGTGGACGAGGGTGGTCCTGTCTCCCCTGCAGTCCTTTCCCTGGTTCCCTATATAAAAGGACCCATTAATTGTTGGGGTTTCCACTTGTCCCGATTCCTTGGCATCGGCTGTGAGAAGCTGTGATTTGACCTCATTGATAACACAAAAGCTGCTTTGAGATTGGTGTCTGGACAAAGGCCACATCCCTGATTAGAAAGAGAGGGAGAGAGGCAACTCTGTTTATTAATTAACTGGATTCCTGGCAAAGCAAATACTGTGTCGTTGTGCGAGTGAAGTGCCAAAGATTTTTGTCCATTGGTGTTAACCCATCCCACTGTGCAAATTAAAGAAACAACTTGTATTTATATTGCGCCTTATCGCATCTCTCCAGTGTCTCGCAATGCTTTGCACGCTATTAATGACTTTAATGCGACTGTTATGCTGCAGGCAACAGTGGCAGCCACTTTGTGCACAGCAAGCTCCCAGGAGCAGCAATGCAATGAATGCCCGGTTAATCTGAAAGAAATCTATCTCATTTTGAAACTGCTCATCAGCTTCTCTGAGTTTTGTATGCTGGCACATACACAATGCGAGCTCCAGTGCAGAACTGAGGGAAGTACTATTTGCAATGCTTCAGAGAGACATGAAACCGAGGCCGCATCTGTCCCTTCAGGCGGATGTTAAAGGTTGCCTGCCGCTATACCCTGGCCAATGTCCCACCCTAAACCAATTTATAGAGATTGATTGCTATGATTAGCCAACGATTCTACTGTTGTATCATTATACCAGGAGGGTAGAAGGTGAATTGATGGACCTTGGTCTTTTCCATTGAGCACCTCCTATGCTCCTATGTAATATTAACTAATGATCTCTATAGTCTGCAATACTGTGGTTTACTGAAGGCAGCGACATATGGGTTTGTGTGTTTGAGGGATCAGAACACATTGCTGCTGGTGTCCTTGATTCAGTGCATGCTAGGAACTGTATCTGTTCCCTTTCTGTGAGGCGCTTGACTGACTGTACGAAGGACCATCAGGAATGTTCAGACCACGAGGACCATCTGGCCAGTCCCAGTGTCCAGAAAATATCATATCCCACAATACCTCTCATACCTCGCTATCAATTTTATTTCTTCAGGTACTTAAACTCTCTCGAAGTCGCTCATACAATCAGACCCCTTGTCTCCCTTGGCAGTTCATTTCCAAATATTCACCACCCTCTGTGGAAAGAAGTTAAATCTAAACCGTTATCACCCTCCCTCAGGTTAAGACTCTTACCTCTTACAGAATCTGTCATGGTTAAACAATACTAACATTTATCTTGCCGATGTCCTTTAAGATCATAAATACCAATAACATCACCCCTTGAGACTTCTCCAGTGTAAACATTCCCAGCATCTGCAGCCTCTCCTCATAACCCAGGTAGTGAATCCCAGCTCTCTGTTATGTGCCCCTCTCCAATGCCTGGATGTCTTTCTCACAGTAACACTGACCAGAATTGTACCCAGTACTCCGTAGATAGGTGGTCACAGCACTGCCTGGTGGCAATCAGGCACTACAGCAGCTACCAGAGCCAGACAAAGCTACCTGCTCTTGGGACCAAAAAAGGGAGTGTTTTCTATTCTCCCTCACCTGTTCTCCTGCCTCCCCTCCTTTCCTGAATCTGTTCACTCATTTCTAGGGTACTGTTCCAGGGGCATTGCTCTACTAATACTTGTCCCAAGTAGACATTCTTTATGATATGACCCGTGACAGTGAATTGTTTGACGATGGGAGGGGAGACGGTAACTGAAGCTGTTTCTCTTCTACCGATGTTCATACATGTGCAGTTTCTTCAAGGAGCAGGATCGGTCAATGTTTCCACTCCCTAGCCAAGGGTGTTGCAGCCAATTGTACTATCCCAACCACCATCAGCTGACTGGGGAGCGTCCTGGGCTGCAGCTCTCAGTTACTCACTAGATACAGTTACTGTTTACTCAGCAGCGTAAAGGCTCCTCACTGTGTAACTGTAGAGTCACTGGTTATTTTTTTTTATTCGTTCCTGGGATGTGGGTGTCGTTGCCCATCCCTAATTGCCCTCGAGAAGGTGGTGGTGAGCCGTCTTCTTGAACCGCTGCAGTCCGTGCAGTGAAGGTACTCCAATAGTGCTGTAAGGGAGTGAGTTCCAGGATTTTGACCCAGCGACGATGAAGGAACGGTGATATATTTCCAAGTCAGGATGGTGTGTGACTTGGAGTTGATGGCGTTCCCTTGCGCCTGCTGCCCCTGTCCTTCTAGGTGGAAGAGGTCACGGGTTTGGGAGGTGCTGCCGAAGAAGTCTTGGCAAGTTGCTGCAGTGCATCTTGTAGATGGTACACTCTGCAGTCACAGTGCCAGTGGTGGAAGGAGTGAATGTTTAAGGTGGTGGATGGCCTTATTGAATGGTGAAGCAGGCTCGAAGGGCCAAATGGCCTACTCCTGCTCCTATTTCTCATGTTCTTATGTTATGTTCTTATGGGGTGCCAATCAAGCGGGCTGCTTTGTCCTGGATGGTGTCGAACTTCTTGAGTGTTGTTGGAGCTGCACTCATCCAGGCAAGTGGAGAGTATTCCATCACACTCCTGACTTGTGCCTTGTAGATGGTGGAAAGGCTTTGGGGAGTCAGGAGGTGAGACATTCGCCGCAGAATACCTAGCCTCTGACCTGCTCTTGTAGCCACAGTATTTATGTGGCTGGTCCAGTTAAGTTTTTGGTCAATGGTGACCCCCAGGATGTTGATGGTGGGGGATTCAGCGATGGTAATGCCATTGTATGTCAAGGGGTGGTGGTTAGACTCTCTCTTGTTGGAGATGGTCATTGCCTGGCACTTGTGTGGCGCGAATGTTACTTGCCACTTATTAGCCCAAGCCTGAATGTCGTCCAGGTCTTGTTGCATGCGGGCATGGACTGCTTCATTATCTGAGGAATTGCGAATGGAACTGAACACTGTGCGATCATCAGCGAACATCCCCACTTCTGGCCTTATGATGGAGGGAAGGTCATTGATGAAGCAGCTGAAGATGGTTGGGCCTAGGACACTACCCTGAGGAACTCCTGCAGCAATGTCCTGGGACTGAGATGATCGGCCTCCAACAACTACAACCATCTTCCTTTGTGCTAGGTATGACTCCAGCCAGTGAAGAGTTTCCCCCCCCCCCGATTCCCATTGACTTCAGTTTTACTAGGGTTACTTGATGCCACACTCGGTCAAATGCTGCCTTGATGTCGAGGGCAGTCACTCTCACCTCACCTCTAATATCCAGCTCTTTTGTTCATGTTTGGACCAAGGCTGTAATGAGGTCTGGAGCTGAGTGGTCCTGGCAGAACCCAAACTGAGCATCGGTGAGCAGGTTATTGGTGTGTAAGTGCCACTTGATAGCACTGTCGACGACACCTTCCATCACTTTGCTGATGATTGAGAGTCGACTGATAAGAACATAAGAACATAAGAAATAGGAGCAGGAGTAGGCCATTCGGCCCCTCGAGCCTGCTCCGCCATTCAATGAGATCATGGCTGATCTTCTGCCTCAACTCCATTCACCGGCCCTATCGCCATATCCCTTGATGCCCTTACTAGTCAGAAATCTATCAACTTCTGTTTTGAATATAGCCAATGACTGAACCTCCACAGCCCTCTGGGGTAGAGAATTCCAAAGATTCACCACCCTCTGTGTAAAGAAATTTCTTCTCATCTCAGTCCTGAATGGCCTGCCCTTCATCCTGAGGCTGTGACCCCTGGTTCTAGACTCCCCAGCCAAGGGAAACATTCTCCCAGCATCCACCCTATCAAGCCCTGTAATAATTTTGTATGCTTCAATGAGATTCCCTCTCATTCTTCTGAATTCAAGAGAATACAGGCCTAGTTTACTCAATCTCTTCTCATACGACAGTCCCGCCATCCCAGGAATCAATCTCGTGAACCTCCGTTGCACTCCCTCTATGGCAAGTATATCCTTCCTTAGGTAAGGAGACCAAAATTGTACACAGTACTCCAGGTGTGGTCTCACCAAGGCCCTATATAATTGGAGTAAGACTTCTTTACTCCTGTACTCAAATCCTCTTGTAATGAAGGCCAGCATACCATTTGCCTTCCTAATGGCATGCTGCACCTGCACATTCACTTTCAGTGACTCATGTACAAGGACACCCAGGTCCCTTTGAGCATCTGCATTCCCCAATCTTTCACCATTTAGGAAATACTCTGCCTTTCAGTTTTTTCTACCAAAGTGGATAACTTCACATTTATCCACATTATATTCTCGCCCACTCACTGAGCCTGTCGAGATCCCCTTGAAGCCTCTTCACATCCTCTTCACAACTGACACTACCACCTAGCTTTGTATCATCAACAAATTTGGAAATGTTACATTTAGTCCCCTCATCCAAATCATTGATATAGCTGGGGCCCAAGCACCGATCGTTGCGGTAACCCACTAGTCACAGCCTGCCATCCTAAAAAAGACCCGTTTATCCCTACTCTTTGTTTTCTGTCTGTTAACCAATTCTCAATCCATGCTAGTATATTACCCCCAATTCCATGTGCCTTAATTTTGTTCACCAACCTCTTATCGAAGGCCTTCTGAAAATCCAAATACACCACATCTACCGGTTCCCCTTTGTCTACTCCACTAGTTACATCCTCAAAGAACAAAGGTTTGTTAAACAGGATTTCCCTTTCATAAATCCATGTTGACTCTGCCCAATCTTACTATTAGTTTCTAAGTGCTCAGTTATTGCATCCTTTATAATAGATTCCAGAATTTTGCCAACTACTGATGTGAGGTTAACAGGTCTGTAGTTCCCCGTTTTCTCTCTCCCTCCTTTCTTAAATAGCGGGCTTACATTTGCTATCCTCCAATCTGCAGGAACCGTTCCAGAATCTATAGAATTTTGGAAGATGACAACCAATGCGTCCACTATCCCAATGGCCACCTCTTTCAAAACCCTAGGATGTAGGTCATCTAGTCCTTGGGATTTATCAACTTTTAGTCCCATTAATGTTGCTAGTACTGTTTTTTTACTAATAATAATTTCTTTAAGTTCCTCATTCATCCAATGGGACAGTCATTGGCCGGATTGGATTTGTCCTGCTTTCTGTGGACAGGACAGACCTGAGCAGTTCTCCACATTGTCGGATAGATGCCAGTGTTGTAGCTGTACTGGAATAGCTTGGCTAGAGGTGCGGCTAGTTCTGGAGCACAAGTCTTCAGCACTACAGCCGGGATGTTGTCAGGGCCCGTAGCCTTTGCTGTATCCAGTGCGCTCAGCTGTTTATTGATATCACATTGAGTGAATCGAATTGGCTGAAGACTGGCTTCTGTGATGGTGGGGACCTCAGGAGGAGACCGAGATGGATCATCCACTTGGCACTTCTGGCTGAAGATGTTTGCAAACGCTTCAGCATTGTATTTTGCACTTGTGTGTTGGGCTCCGCCATCACTGAGGATGGGGATATTCATGGAGCCTCCTCCTCCTGTTAGTTGTTTAACTGTCCACCACCATTCATGACTGGATGTGGCAGGACTGCCGAGCTTTGATCTGATCCGTTGGTTGTGGGATTGCTTAGCCCTGTCTATAGCATGCTGCTTCCGCTGTTTAGCGTGTATGTAGTCCTGTGTTGCAGCATCCCCAGGTTGGCACCTCATTTTTAGGTACACCTGGTGCTGCTCCTGGCATGCTCTGCTGCACTCCTTATTGAACCAAGGTTGATCCCCTGGCTTGATGGTAATGGTAGAGTGAGGGATATGCCGGGCCATGAGGTTACAGATTGTATTGGAATACAATTCTGCTGCTGCTTATGGCCCATGGATGCCCAGTTTTGAGCTGCTAGATCTGTTCTGAATCTATTTTATTAGCACGGTGGTAGTGCCACACAACACGATGGAGGGTGTCCTCAGTGTGAAGACAGGACTTCATCTCCACAAGGACTGTGCGGTAGTCACTGCTACCAATACTGTCATGGACAGATGCATCTGCGACTGGTAGATTGGTGAGGACGAGGTCAAGTCAGTTTTTCTCTCATGTTGGTTCTCTCACCACTTGCCGCAGGCCCAATCCGGCAGCTATGTCCTTCAGGGCTCGGCCAGCTTGGTCAGTAGTGGTGCTACCGAGCCACTCTTGGACATTGAAGTTCCCCACCCAGAGTACATTCTGTGCCCTTGCTACCCTCAGTGCTTCTTCCAAGTGGTGTTCAACATGGAGGGTAAGGGTCACTCACTGTGTAACTGTGCAGAGTTCTGTTCATTCAGCAGACTAAGGGTTACTCACTATATCCTGTACAGTTTCACTGTTTAGTCAGTGGAGTGAAATTAGACACTGGCCCTGCCTAATCAGAACAATAAGCAGCTGAACAGCCATTGTTCGTCTAGTTAATGGTTACATTAATGATTATTATGTACCAGTAAAATATTGGTTTGAGCTTCACTGACCTTAATCTCGGAAGATGAATGTAGTTGTACACAATTGCTCTATGATCCTATTGTTGTAGCTAATGGCCATGTAACTACTTAGAATGAAGAGGTGCAGAATTTCACTTTGAAATCCCCCCTAGGTCAATGTAGTGTGAGTGTGTGGTGGGGGGAGGGGGGTGGGAATCGCCGATTAACCCAGTTTGGTCTGCTTTGTCTCCGGACTGGGGCTGATTCTCTGTCTCGTGTTTCGGTCTCTGGCAAGCTCTCTGTGTTGTGAATAGTAGAGGTGCAGCCATTCCAATCCATAGTCAAGTGCCAGACCCATTCATTCCTCCTTTAGCGTTCCAAACAGGATGTCCACTACTCACATTTTATTTTGTTGAATCCACCCAACGTGCTGTCAAGATATGGACCCAACTCAGCAACAACAACTTGCATTTATATCGTGCCTTTAACGTAGTGAAGCATCCCAAGGCACTTCACAGGGGCGTTATCAAACAAACTTTGACACAGCATGGCACATCCTCCCAGACTCCAGCCAATAAACAGCCAGCCAGGCTGCTATCCTGATCCCACACACCAGCATTCTTGGCTCTTTTCCCTCATTGCAGCCTGGGGACCCGCTGAAGGAGATTCACGCCAGCATTCTTGAAACTTTATTTTTTAACCATCAGCAGCCCCTTCCCTTCCCAGCAAGGAGAGGACAAGTGAGGGGCACCTGAGAGAGCAGACTCAGTTTAACATCTCCTCTGAAAGACGGCACCTCTGACAGTGCAGCACTCCCTCAGTACGGCACTGGAGTGTCAGCCTAGATCATGTGTCCCTGGAGTGGGACTTGAACCCACAACCTTCTGACTCAGAAGGTAGGGTGCTCCCCACTGAACCACAGCTGACACCTGAACATTAACATGTTAAAAGGCTTCTATACAGCACACCCTTTCTGTAAGTGTAACACTTACTTCCTGTAACAATTTCCCATCACACTTGCATCCACTGTATCCTCTGACTCACTGTGAACAACTCCACAGGAGATGGGCTAGCATGATGGAAGATAAGTGAGCGTGTATTATAGAACAGTCAGTGTGTATTATCAAGTATTCAGTGTATACTGGGCTAATCCTGTTTTAGGATCATGTTGCCTTATCCTGCTCTCTCTCTCTAACTCCTGTAGGAGAAGCTGAAGTTCGTGACAGTGCTGGGAGCAGGATTACTGTGTGGGACGGCTCTGGCCATCATTATCCCTGAGGGAATCGAACTGCTGCTGGTGGGTCTCACGGCAGGTGTGTGCCCACTTACACCCGCTCACCGATTAGCCTGCACATGCATAAAGGAGGAAGAATAAGAGTGGGCATATACACGGAATGGGTCAACTCGAGAAGGAGCAGAGAGACTTGAGAGGGGGTTCACATATACTCATCTGTACAAGTGGCTCAACAAATTGATAAAGCTGTAAAAATAACTGGTGATGGGATCTTAGGCTTTATAAAGAGAGGCGTTGGTTGTAGGTGATGGAATAGGGAGAACTATTTCCAGTAGTGAGTAGCTAAGGGCATCACCAAAAGAACGAAGGGAGAGGTTAGGAGACATTTATGTTACACGGATGGTTGTCGGGACATGGAAAGCCCCACCGGGAACAGTGATGGGCGCAGAATCCGGAGCAGCTTTTAAAAGGAAATTTAATAAGTCTCTGAAGAATAAAAATTTAAGGGCAATGGGTCTAATTGGATAGCTCTTTCAGCGAGCTGGCACTGCATGATGGTCCGAGTGGTCTCCTTCTGGGCTGTAAAACCTTAGTGGTTTAACCTTCTGGGCAGAGAAACAGGACAGAAATCCTTCATCACATCGTTTCCCACATCAGCCGCCTGTTATTAACCCTTCTTGACGGAACAGACTCAAGGGGCTGAATTCCCTACTCCTGCTCCCATGTTGCTCCCCCGCCCCGGTTTCCTTTTCATTGAAGGTCAGTGGAAATGGAAACCAGCCGGTGTGTGTGACAGGTGTCTGATCGGCTACCGCCCGGTTTGCACCCCTGCCAACATTGAATTTTACCCCATTAAGTTTTTTTAACCCACGTTTTCTGAATATTTTGCCTTTTCCCTTCACCTGGGAGCTCTTATCACTGAAGTACACACTGAACAAATTCTAGAAGCAGTTTTTTGTGCTCATCAAGGTGAGGGATGTTAATGCTGGGGAATGGAGCACTTATTCTACCTCATACCGTGTCCACATCGGGCACTCTGAGGTCTGGTACGGCACAGTGAGATATAGAGTAACACTCCCTCTACACTGCCCCCTACAGCATCATCATCAACCTCGCCCTCAGCTAGGACTACTCCAGGGTGACTTTTCCATCTCTGATACCAGCCGTCCTGTGACCCGGATCAAAGTCACTTTGCCAGTTGGTGCTGAATTGGCGGCAATTTGCTGCTGTAGGGCTCAGACCCACTGAGGACCTGGCCGCAGATTCCCCCAGACTCCTATCATCTTTTGGCTGCAGACAGCGGAAACTTGCATCCCGTCAGATCCCAGAGGTTAAAGGCCGCTGTCTGATCCACTGTACCTCCACCTCCCCAATCCCTGGTGAAACTGTTCTGGCATCTTGTTGGATGGTGAACTTCAGTAATTAGCCCTGGTTCAGACAGGGCCCCGTTAATCCCCAATCAGCCTGATTACACCCCAGGACATATCCGCCATCCACTGCGTCACCCAGCCGGTAATTTGGCTGTATTTAAATATTTCAACTCTCCCTACAGATTTAGATAGTTGAATATTTCAGGTCCTCCCCTCCAGGTTAGATATTTAAATATCTGTTCCTTTTCCTACTGTTTAAAGTAGAGGCCTGGGAGCAGGGCTTTGATCCTAACCCATCAAGAAGGGAATACACAAAGTGTGGTTGGGGGTGGGGGGGGCGGGGTGTGGGTGGAAGAAACTAAAATAATATTTTGCCACATACATTTTGAAATAACATTTTGTCTGAAATTACAGATCAGCAAAGGAATATATCACAGAGTCAAGGTCTCACAGAAGCTGAGGTGTCTGACGGAAAACAGGCTGGCATAAAACAGCTTGCACCCCCCCACTTCATCATTGGTGTCTCCCTTGTCATGGGTTTCCTTCTGATGTTCATTGTTGATCAGGTTGGCAACTGCATTGCGTGGCAAGGAGGTGCGTTCAACTGTCTGACTAAAATAACTTACGTTACATTAAAAAATTACTTTTTTCTCTCCATTATTTGGGATGTGGGCATCGCTGGCAAGGCCAGTACTTACTGCCCATCCCTAGTTGAGCCTTATTCTTGAACCGCTGCAGGCCGTGTGGTGAAGGTACTCCCACAGTGATGTTATGGAGTTCCAGGATTTTGACCCAGCGACGATGAAGGAACGGCGATATATATCCCAAGTCAGGATGGTGTGTGACTTAGAGAGGAACTTGGAGGTGGTGGTGTTTCCTCAACGTCGCAATATTTAAGATTACAAATCTCCAAAACGGGTGACTTGCTTTGAGCTCGGAGATCAGCACGCAATCAGCCGACCCCGACCTTTCACCTGAGGTGGAGGTCCACATGCTCAGCTAGTGCCAGTGACGGGTCCGATGGCGTTAGATTCAGTGGGATTTTCAGGGTGGACATTTAGCTGTCACTCTAAGCACTCTTCAAACATTCAACATCGTGGGGTAGAGTTTCCGCTTTGGGCGCAATTAGGAAATTGGGCGCAAATTGGGCTTGAAATTGCGCTGGTTGGGTTACAGTTCAAGTTTCTGCTAAAATGCATTTGCATAACCACAAACGTAAAATCTTCCATGAACCAGGTAATCGAGCAGTGTAAAAGAACATAATCGGTTTTTTTCTTTGCATTAAATAATATTCCTTGATGTATTTAAGAATGGTAACCTGGTGCAGTTTTATTAATACAGCAGAAAATAGGTTTATTACAAAATATCAGCATTTTTACTAAGGGTGTCCAGTCTTCCACCTGTGAGTAACCTGATTTAAAATCACTGAAAATAACTTTTAAAAAAACCGATACTGAACTATTTATTAGTTTCATTGGAGAACACTAGTCGGTTTCTTAATAAATTAAATATTTTTTAATATGTAAAAACGTTTACAATGTGCCTACTCGTGCCTGTGGGCCTAAGAAAACAAACTCAATTTGAAGAGCCTCCTCGAACGGGCGCAATCGGCGGAAACTCGCCATCCTCATAATTTCGATCTGGGGACATGACCAGTTGTGTGGGCGGGGCCGGCTTTGGGTAAAATGATTTTTAAACCAGCGTTAAAAATCATGGAAACTTGATTTA
Organism: Squalus acanthias; assembly: GCA_030390025.1. NCBI lineage: Eukaryota > Metazoa > Chordata > Chondrichthyes > Squaliformes > Squalidae > Squalus > Squalus acanthias. The sequence continues at coordinate 134,385,959 of CM059433.1, forward strand.
CGCTTGACGTAACTTATGCTTGAGTTTCTTGTGCGCTGGTACAGCTGATTTCACCCAGATTGAGCTGATAACACTCGGGCCAACTCCAGCCCTTTGACTTTATTCCTCCGCCTGTGGTGCAGAACAGCCATGAACAAACCCAAACTACAGGTGGGCTCTGTCAGTTTAAAAGACCCTTCAAGGTACTAGGCCCAGAGAACGTTGAGAGAGTGGGCCATGGTTAAGGCAGAGGTCTCGCTGAAGCCTGGGTTAGTACCATCCTTTCTCAGATGTGATTCAATGCAGGTTGGCCTTTCTAGAAACTTACTACTGCTGGTCCTTGCCCCATTTAAGTAGACCGGTGGGGACCGCAAACAATGCATACCCACTAAAACCAGCCCACTCTACCTCAAGGAGGTAAACGAATGGCAGCCAGGAAACAACGGAAAGACTTTCAGTAAATCATGAAGGAAATGGGGAATAACGGGAAATGGAAACAGGGTGGGCACATGGGATTAGGATTACTGCTCGTGTGGAGGACAAACACCAAGATGGACTGGTTGAGCCGAACGGCCTGTTTCCGCGTTGTAATTTCTATGTAATCCTGCGGGGACTCTGAGACGTAACATAATGTGACATCCTGCTCAGTAGTACTATGGTAACATAGTGGTAATATTACTGGACTAGTTAATCCAGAGAATGGGCGTTCAAATCCCTCCGTGGCAGTTTGAAAATTTTAATTCTGTGGGGGGTTTTTTAAATCTGGAAATAATAAACTGATTTCAGTACACTTACTGATCATGAATTTATTAGATTGTCGTAAAAACAGGTTCACTAATGTCCTTTAGGGAAGGAAACCTGCTGTCCTTACCCGGTCTGGGCGATATGTGAGTCCAGTCCCACACCAACATTGTTGACTCTTAACTGCTCTCTGAAGAATCCCCCCCCCCCCAACCACCTTCTCAGGGCAGCAATTGCTGGCCTATGTCAGCAACGCCTAGAATTAATAAATAAGTGAGTAAATGAAACCTTACAGGTGTCCTCAGTTATGTTTGCCCCTGAGCTGGAAATGCTGGAAAGGTATCGTGTGTCTCTTCCTCTTTCCCCTCCTCCAGCTGGTTTCGATGCCAGGTCATTGAGATCTGGGACTTGCTGGGTTTACAGTGTGCTCTTTGTACTTGGTTGTTGCTTTGGGAGTGAGGTGGGGGTTTGTGCAGAGGAGTGACAGACAAGCCCTTGCTGGTGAACAGAGACCCCTTTGTTCTGTCAGTGGGCACCGGTCCGGTAAGCAGACTCTGCCTCTACTTCTCAAAGGGTTTCATGGCCTGTGTCCCAAAACAAAAGGAACAGCTTCGACAGCTCCTGCTAGACTTGGCACTTCCTCCAAGCACCCAACATGATTTGAAGTGATTGGAAAAACATGTTTAAATGACGAAACAACAAAGAATGAAATGGGGCTTTCAAGGTACGTGTGCAGGTCAGGGGTATACAGAGGATACCTGGGCCCTGATATAGTACTATGTCTAAATCAGGGGGACCCATTACACCATACAGGAGCAAACATGTAGGTTACACCCAGTCAGGTTCAGCAGCTGTTCACATGTTTTATCACACAGGAGCTGTGTAAGGTTTTCTCCCCTCCCGTTTCCCCCTTCCCTCACTCTCACTTGCATCCCCCCTCCCCTCCCCTTCTCTCCCTCTGCTCTCCCTCCTACCCTTCCCCTCTACCTTACCTCTTCCTCCCCTCTCCCTTGTCCCTCCCCTCTCTCGCTGCTCTTCCTCCCCTCGCCCCTTCCCTCCCTCTGCCTTAACCATCCCCTCCCTTTCCCCATCCCTCTCCTCGCTCTCTTCCCTCTTCCTCTCCTCCCTGTCCTTCCATCCCTCTCCTCCCTCCCTCCCTCCTCTCCCTCCTCTGCTGTTGGGAGCTTGCAATCGGTGGAGACTGGGAATTTAAAGGAGCAGTTGTTGTTGGCCATTCAGGAAATCACTGGCCTGAAAGATTTGGCCCACAGCAATTGCAAATGGCTCAAGTATGTCACAGAACAACCCCCTTTCCAGATGCTGCGTTGGAGGAAATGTGGGAGTGAAGGGTTGCCCTGTATGGTTCTTCAGAGTACCCTTCCACAGGAGGAGATGCCCAATGAGTTAAAGCTGTGTCCATCAGACAAAGGACAAGGGAGCAGATCAGGAAAAAGATTTGCCAGCTATGGAAGCTTGCCGAGGTAAGGCTAGCGAGTCTTTTCCTACACCGAGTGCTGTAGGTTGGACAGAGCGAGCGTAGCACCTGTCGCACCTTGACTGAGGCTGCATGCCAAGCCCTCACAAAACATTAAGGCCTGGACACCCCCTCCACCATCCTGCTCCAGATCGGGTGATAGAGCGGCAGAAAATGTGAGTGAAATGGGCAGGGAGACCCACCGCTGGATGCCCGTCCCATCCTCGAGCTTCCTCAACCCCACCCCACCCCCCCAACCCCAACAGCGAAGCCCATCGGCCGCCCCTTCACAGGCCCGCTGCTTGTCAGGAAGACGGGGCCTGGCTTCACAGCCTTCCACCGTTGATCCCACCGACCCCAGGGACCGTGGTGGTGGTAGCCCCCCGGGCTGCCAATGGAAGGCCGACCAATGCTCCTTTTTGGAGGGAGAAGGCCGACCAGCAGGCACCTCACCCTCCCCTCAGGCCCAGAGCACGTACCCAGTCCAAGGCCTTAAAAGAAGAACCTATTCCTCTACAGGAGGCCGCCCTGCATGCTTAATGACCCCCGACCCAGGAAACCACTTTATTACCTGCAAGTGCTGCTGTATTAACACTTGGAAAAGCACAGCCCACAGCCAAACCTAACTGCATGACGCATGTTCATTTACTCACACACTAACCGGGCCACATTGTGGAAACTTGGGGCTCACTCTGTGGGCTCTTCAAACCTTCAGCACGTTGACACCATGGGGGTGAATCTCCTCAGGGCCTCGCCCGTTCCACCACCAAAGAGGAGGTGGGGCTCTGTCACTTTAAAGCCTTACAAGTCCCTTCGGTACACACTGGAGCAGAGAACTTTGAGAGCGTGGGCTGTGGCGAGGCTGGAAGTCTCACTAAAGCCCAGGGCGAGTACCATCCTTCTCCGGTTTTTCGTTCTTCACTCATATTGACTCACTCGCCTGCAGTCCGGCACACCAGAGCATCATGCAAGCTCTAGCGATGTAAGCACTATTTGTGGGGCTGCTCTGCAGCCAGCGTACTAACACTTGTTCCTCTTTTGTTTCTGTAGGTGAGCCCCGAGATCCAGGCCGACCTCCCTCAGACGGCCAGCAGTCCAGCCCCTCACAGCACCCTGCGTCAAGCACTCCACCTGTAGCAAGCACCAGCACAGGTACATCCACCCAGCGGGATTTAGATAAAAGAAAGAAAAAGATGAAAGACTTGCATTTATATAGCGCCTTTCACGACCACCGGACGTCTCAAAGTGCTTTACAGCCAATAAAGTACTTTTTGAAGTGTAGTCACTGTTGTAATGTAGGAAACGCGGCAGCCAAATTACACACAGCAAGATCCCACAATGAGCAATGTGATAATGACCAGATAATGTTTTTTAGTGATGTTGGTTGAAGGATAAATGTTGGCCAGGACACCGGGAGAAATTCGCTGCTCTTTGAATAGTGCCATGAGATCTTTTACATCCACCTGAAAGAGCAGATGGGGACACGGTTTATCGTCTCAACCGAAAGATGCACCTCCGACAGTGCAGCACTCCCTCGGTACTGCACTGGAGCGTCAGCCTAGATTATGGGCTCAAGTCTCTGGAGTGGGGCTTGAACCCATGACCTTCTGACTCAGACACGAGAGTGCTGCTCACTGAGCCACGGCTATAGTTTGAGGAGGTCGCGCTGTGTGGATCACAAAGCATAAGTGAACTTGCAGATATGGTGGTGACAGAGAGGGAGCCAAAGTCTGCTGGCCAGAGAGCCAGCTAACATCCTTCCTCAGCTGCCATGTTTAGAGGAGGATGTTATAGGAGCACCAACAAATCTGCTGTAAAGTGACTGTGCCAGGTACCCTGCCAGGTACGTCGGCGACTGTGGAGGAGTCCACTGCCTGCTGCTGCACGGTCGTGAATGGCGCTTATCCAAGACGTAGTCCAGCATGGCATGCGTGGCAACTTCCGGGAGCAACTTCCCTGCATGTGAAGGAGGGAATCTCACACTGCTGTGTTGGGAACCCTAGACCCTGTCCTGCAGGAGAGAGCCATTTCACAGGGCCGGAGGTCTGCTCACTGGACATGATGAGGCAGTGCCGAGTAGTAGGGTCAGGCACAGACTCCCCTCAGCCGTCCAGCTGCCCCACTCCAATGGCAATGTGTGCGCCGCCGGAAAGAGGTCGGGACCGGGCAGGAATCACAGCAGCAGGCGTGGCGTAAGCAACTGCAGGGGTGTCCAATGATCCAGCACAAGGCAACTGAGGGCCGCCTGAATCCCGAGAGGCTCTCACTGACACCCAGCAGCCGGACATCTCACTTATTCCTCTCACTGGGTGAGCACTGAGGCGGTCATTTTAACTCTGATGATGGTGTAAAATGCAAGATACTGGATACCTCGGCTAATTTCCCCTCCGTTGTCTCTAATGGATCGGGCCATGATTCGTTATTGCCCATTTTACACCATTGCCCAGAGTTCAGATTATCCCTTAGTGCAACACAAGGTTCGGTACAACAGCACACAGACCATACACTGGGGCAAAAACATACCATCCACATTCACTGGCCACGTTTAGGGAACTAATTTGGTTGCATTTTAGCCACAGTTGTGTTCTGATGGTGTAGAATGAGGTATTAAGCAGGTCAAAGAATGGGCCATCTTGACAGTTGAGTTAGTAAAGAGGCCAATGATGCTGAAGGTGTAATGGGCTCTGCACTCTACACATGTGGACAGGATGGTCAATCCATTGAACATATGTGGATTTAGCTGAAGGTCTTGTCTATGAGTCAGTCGTATGACTCTTGTCTGCAAAGCTGTTTCAGCAGGAATAGCTTCTGGCTTCTGGGACTTGACGCTGGGCAGTGAGTGGTCCTCTGCCTTCTTCCTCCGCCTCCCCTCCTCTTCCCTCCTCCTCCCTCTGCTTCCTCCTCCTCCCTCCACCTCCCCCTCCCTCCGCCTCCTCCTCCCTCCTCCTCCTCCTCCTCCCTCCGCCTCCTCCTCCCTCCGCCTCCCCCTCCTCCTCCCTCCGCCTCCTCCTCCCTCCACCTCCCCCTCATCCTCCCTCCGCCTCCCCCTCCTCCTCCCTCCGCCTCCCCCTCCTCCTCCCTCCTCCGCCTCCCCTCCCTCTGCCTCCCCCTCCTCCTCCTCCCTCTGCCTCCCCTACTCCTCCCTCCGCCTCCCCTACTCCTCCTCCCTCCGCCTCTCCCTACTCCTCCCTCCTCCTCCTCATACTCCTCCCTCCTCCTCCTCACTTTGCCTCCTCCCTCCACCTCCCCCTACTCCTCCCTCCTCCTCCTCCCTCCGCCTCCCCTACTCCTCCCTCCGCCTCCCCTACTCCTCCTCCCTCCGCCTCTCCCTACTCCTCCCTCCTCCTCCTCATACTCCTCCCTCCTCCTCCTCACTTTGCCTCCTCCCTCCACCTCCCCCTACTCCTCCCTCCTCCTCCTCCCTCCGCCTCCTCCTCCCTCCGCCTCCCCTACTCCTCCCTCCTCCTCCTCCCTCCGCCTCCCCTACTCCTCCCTCCTCCTCCTCCCTCCGTCTCCTCCTCCCTCCACCTCCCCTATTCCTCCCTCCTCCCTCCGCCTCCCCCTACTCTTCCCTTCTCCTCCTCATACTCCTCCCTCCTCCTCCTCACTTTGCCTCCTCCCTCCACCTCCTCCTCCTCCCTCCGCCTCCCCCTACTCCTCCCTCCTCCTCCTCACTTCACCTCCTCCCTCCACCTCCTCCTCCTCCCTCTGCCTCCCCCTACTCCTCCCTCCGCCTCCCCCTACTCCTCCCTCCTCCTCCTGCCTCCGCCTCCCCTACTCCTCCCTCCTACTCCTCCCTTCGCCTCCTCCTCCTCCCTCTGCCTCCCCCTACTCCTCCCTCTGCCTCTTCCTCCTCCTTCTCCATTATTAGGGCTCTCTGGACAGCAAGGCTGTGGAACTATAACTAGCGCTGCTTCAAGATACCAACTGTGTCTTTGATCCTGGTGGCTTTCTGGACCTCTTTGTATTTCCAGTTAGCCGCTATTCATGGCTGTCTCGATGGTGTCATAAGCCAGGGCTGAAGAGGATAGCCTAGGTCTCCTTAAAGACATACCTACAGTCTGCCTCCTTCTTGGCAGATGTTTCTCTTACAATGAAGGCGTCGTGTCTGCTGTCTGGGAAGTGAGCATGGATCCTATATTGCAGGTCACTGACTGAGCAGCGATGGAGTGGTTCATGAAGGCATGTATGTAGGAGCCTGGATGGTCACATGGTTGCTTTCAGTAATGACATGGGCTTTGTGAATCTTGTAATGCAGAGAAATCGCAGTGCCAACTTTCCAGGGGAAAGGTGATGACGGTGATCGCTCTAACAAACCGCTTGATACATCAGTGTGCTGCCGATTGACTAATGTCATCTCATGCAGAACAGAAAACCTACCCTTGTGTGAGCCCGGATGGTGAGTGTTGGCCAGATATTCTACCACAAAAACATCACAGCCAAGGCTGATCCTGTCCTCAATCAACGCCTACACATACAGGGATAGCCATCGGGAGAAACTCGCCAAGGCTTCTTCGGCAGCACCTCCCAAAACCACCTAGAAGGATAAGGGCAGATGGTGCCTAGGAACACCATCACCTCCAAGTCACGCTGCATCCTGACTTGGACATTTATCGCCGTTCCTTCATCGTCACTGGGTCAAAATCCTGGAAGTCTCTACCTTCATAATTGTTAACACCTCCATTAAATCTCCCCTTAACCTTCTCTGCTCTAAGGAGAACAATCCCAGATTCTCTAGAAACTATAGGACTGGAAGTCCTATTACAATTCCAGGCCACTGTGATTAAATGTAGGCCCCTGTGGCGACTAGAATCACCCAGGGTACTAATAGCATTAGCTCAATATTTAAATTCCTATTTACAGTTCTGAAAATGCTTTGTTATCTAGTGGGATACTCATTTATTTGTTACTAATATAAGGTTTTATGTTTCCACCACAGAACCAAGGACAGGCCCAGGGTCTGGATCCAGCCTCACTGCGACACTTGGCCTGGTTATTCATGCTGCAGGTACTGAACCAGACTTCTCTGACTCAAGGAACAATGGGTTTGGACAGCGGCCCTATGGCTTGGGGGATTTAAAGGGAAACCTGTTTGGGGTGGTGAAGTAATATCTGTCTTGATCGGAGGGTAGGGGTTAGATGCTGGGCTCTGTGCAGTGAGGGGGAGGTGCTGGGCTCTGTGCAGTGAGGGGGAGCTGCTCGGCTCTGTGCAGTGAGGGGGAGGTGGGCTCTGTGCAGTGAGGGGGAGGTGCTCGGCTCTGTGCAGTGAGGGGGAGGTGGGCTCTGTGCAGTGAGGGGGAGGTGCTCGGCTCTGTGCAGTGAGGGGGAGGTGCTGGGATCGGTGTGGTGAGGGGGAGGTGCTGGGATCGGTATGATGAGGGGGAGGGGGAGGTGCTGGGATCGGTGTGATGAGGGGGAGGGGGAGGTGCTGGGATCGGTGTGGTGAGGGGGAGGTGCTGGGATTGGTGTGATGAGGGGGAGGGGGAGGTGCTGGGATCGGTGTGGTGAGGGGGAGGTGCTGGGATCGGTGTGGTGAGGGGGAGGTGCTGGGATCGGTGTGGTGAGGGGGAGGTGCTGGGATTGGTGTGGTGAGGGGGAGGTGCTGGGATCGGTGTGGTGAGGGGGAGGTGCTGGGATCGGTGTGGGGGGAGTTGCTGGGATCGGTGTGGGGGGAGTTGCTGGGATCGGTGTGGTGAGGGGGAGGTGCTGGGATCGGTGTGGGGGGAGTTGCTGGGATCGGTGTGGGGGGAGTTGCTGGGATCGGTGTGGGGGGAGTTGCTGGGATCGGTGTGGTGAGGGGGAGGTGCTGGGATCGGTGTGGGGGGAGTTGCTGGGATCGGTGTGGGGGCAGTTGCTGGGATCGGTGTGGTGAGGGGGAGGTGCTGGGATCGGTGTGGTGAGGGGGAGGTGCTGGGATCGGTGTGGTGAGGGGGAGGTGCTGGGATCGGTGTGGTGAGGGGGAGGTGCTGGGATCGGTGTGGTGAGGGGGAGGTGCTGGGATCGGTGTGGTGAGGGGGAGGGGGAGGTGCTGGGATCGGTGTGGTGAGGGGGAGGTGCTGGGATCGGTGTGGTGAGGGGGAGGTGCTGGGATCGGTGTGGTGAGGGGGAGGTGCTGGGATCGGTGTGGGGGGAGTTGCTGGGATCGGTGTGGGGGGAGTTGCTGGGATCGGTGTGGTGAGGGGGAGGTGCTGGGATCAGTGTGGTGAGGGGGAGGTGCTGGGATCGGTGTGGTGAGGGGGAGGTGCTGGGATCGGTGTGGTGAGGGGGAGGTGCTGGGATCGGTGTGGTGAGGGGGAGGGGGAGGTGCTGGGATCGGTGTGGGGGGAGTTGCTGGGATCGGTGTGGTGAGGGGGAGGGGGAGGTGTTGGGATCGGTGTGGGGAGGGGGAGGTGCTGGGATCGGTGTGGTGAGGGGGAGGGGGAGGTGCTGGGATCGGTGTGATGAGGGGGAGGGGGAGGTGCTGGGATCGGTGTGGTGAGGGGGAGGTGCTGGGATTGGTGTGATGAGGGGGAGGGGGAGGTGCTGGGATCGGTGTGGTGAGGGGGAGGTGCTGGGATCGGTGTGGTGAGGGGGAGGTGCTGGGATCGGTGTGGTGAGGGGGAGGTGCTGGGATTGGTGTGGTGAGGGGGAGGTGCTGGGATCGGTGTGGTGAGGGGGAGGTGCTGGGATCGGTGTGGGGGGAGTTGCTGGGATCGGAGTGGGGGGAGTTGCTGGGATCGGTGTGGGGGGAGTTGCTGGGATCGGTGTGGTGAGGGGGAGGTGCTGGGATCGGTGTGGGGGGAGTTGCTGGGATCGGTGTGGGGGGAGTTGCTGGGATCGGTGTGGTGAGGGGGAGGTGCTGGGATCGGTGTGGTGAGGGGGAGGTGCTGGGATCGGTGTGGTGAGGGGGAGGTGCTGGGATCGGTGTGGTGAGGGGGAGGTGCTGGGATCGGTGTGGTGAGGGGGAGGTGCTGGGATCGGTGTGGTGAGGGGGAGGTGCTGGGATCGGTGTGGTGAGGGGGAGGGGGAGGTGCTGGGATCGGTGTGGTGAGGGGGAGGTGCTGGGATCGGTGTGGTGAGGGGGAGGTGCTGGGATCGGTGTGGTGAGGGGGAGGTGCTGGGATCGGTGTGGGGGGAGTTGCTGGGATCGGTGTGGGGGGAGTTGCTGGGATCGGTGTGGTGAGGGGGAGGTGCTGGGATCAGTGTGGTGAGGGGGAGGTGCTGGGATCGGTGTGGTGAGGGGGAGGTGCTGGGATCGGTGTGGTGAGGGGGAGGTGCTGGGATCAGTGTGGTGAGGGGGAGGGGGAGGTGCTGGGATCGGTGTGGGGGGAGTTGCTGGGATCGGTGTGGTGAGGGGGAGGGGGAGGTGTTGGGATCGGTGTGGGGAGGGGGAGGTGCTGGGATCGGTGTGGTGAGGGGGAGGGGGAGGTGCTGGGATCGGTGTGATGAGGGGGAGGGGGAGGTGCTGGGATCGGTGTGGTGAGGGGGAGGTGCTGGGATTGGTGTGATGAGGGGGAGGGGGAGGTGCTGGGATCGGTGTGGTGAGGGGGAGGTGCTGGGATCGGTGTGGTGAGGGGGAGGTGCTGGGATCGGTGTGGTGAGGGGGAGGTGCTGGGATTGGTGTGGTGAGGGGGAGGTGCTGGGATCGGTGTGGTGAGGGGGAGGTGCTGGGATCGGTGTGGGGGGAGTTGCTGGGATCGGAGTGGGGGGAGTTGCTGGGATCGGTGTGGGGGGAGTTGCTGGGATCGGTGTGGTGAGGGGGAGGTGCTGGGATCGGTGTGGGGGGAGTTGCTGGGATCGGTGTGGGGGAGTTGCTGGGATCGGTGTGGTGAGGGGGAGGTGCTGGGATCGGTGTGGTGAGGGGGAGGTGCTGGGATCGGTGTGGTGAGGGGGAGGTGCTGGGATCGGTGTGGTGAGGGGGAGGTGCTGGGATCGGTGTGGTGAGGGGGATGGGGAGGTGCTGGGATCGGTGTGGTGAGGGGGAGGTGCTGGGATCGGTGTGGTGAGGGGGAGGTGCTGGGATCGGTGTGGTGAGGGGGAGGTGCTGGGATCGGTGTGGGGGGAGTTGCTGGGATCGGTGTGGTGAGGGGGAGGTGCTGGGATCGGTGTGGTGAGGGGGAGGTGCTGGGATCAGTGTGGTGAGGGGGAGGTGCTGGGATCGGTGTGGTGAGGGGGAGGTGCTGGGATCGGTGTGGTGAGGGGGAGGTGCTGGGATCGGTGTGGTGAGGGGGAGGGGGAGGTGCTGGGATCGGTGTGGGGGGAGTTGCTGGGATCGGTGTGGTGAGGGGGAGGTGCTGGGATCGGTGTGGGGGGAGTTGCTGGGATCGGTGTGGGGAGGGGGAGGTGCTGGGATCGGTGTGGGGAGGGGGAGGTGCTGGGATCGGTGTGGGGAGGGGGAGTTGCTGGGATCGGTGTGTTGAGGGGGAGGTGCTGGGATCGGTGTGGTGAGGGGGAGGTGCTGGGATCGGTGTGGTGAGGGGGAGGGGGAGGTGCTGGGATCGGTGTGGTGAGGGGGAGGGGAAGGTGCTGGAATCGGTGTGGTGAGGGGGAGGGGGAGGTGTTGGGATCGGTGTGGGGAGGGGGAGGTGCTGGGATCGGTGTGGTGAGGGGGAGGGGGAGGTGCTGGGATCGGTGTGGTGAGGGGGAGGGGGAGGTGCTGGGATCGGTGTGGTGAGGGGGAGGGGGAGGTGCTGGGATCGGTGTGGTGAGGGGAGGGGGAGTTGCTGGGATCGGTGTGGGGAGGGGGAGGTGCTGGGATCGGTGTGGGGAGGGGGAGGTGCTGGGATCGGTGTGGGGAGGGGGTGGTGCTGGGATCAGTGTGGGGAGGGGGAGGTGCTGGGATCGGTGTGGGAGGAGTTGCTGGGATCGGTGTGGGGAGGGGGAGTTGCTGGGATCGGTGTGGGGGGAGTTGCTGGGATCGGTGTGGTGAGGGGGAGGTGCTGGGATCGGTGTGGGGAGGGGGAGGTGCTGGGATCGGTGTGGGGAGGGGGAGGTGCTGGGATCGGTGTGGTGAGGGGGAGGTGCTGGGATCGGTGTGGTGAGGGGGAGGTGCTGTGTAGTGTAGTGAGTGAGGGGGGTGCAGGTGGTGCTGGGCTCTGATTCAACTGATTCACTAATGTCCTTCAAGGAAGGGAACCTTCCACCCCTACTCAGCCTGGACTACATAGAAACATAGAAACATAGAAAATAGGTACAGGAGTAGACCATTCGGTCCTTCGAGCCTGCACCGCCATTCAATGCGTTCATGGCTGAACATGCTACCTCAGTACCCCATTCCTGCTTTCTCGCCATACCCCTTGATCCCCCTAGTTGTGAGTGTTATATCTAACTCCCTTTTGAATATATTTAGCGAACTGGCCTCAACAACCTTCTGTGGAAGAGAATTCCATAGATTCACCACTCTCTGGGTGAAGAAGTTCCTCCTCAGCTCAGTCCTAAATGGCTTCCCCTTAATCCTTAGACTGTGACCCCTGATTCTAGTTTTCCCTACCATTGGGAACATTCTGCCCGCATCTAATTTGTCTAAACCAGTCAGGATTTTAAATGTCTCTATAAGATCCCCCCTCATTCTTCTGAACTCCAGAGGATATAAGTTCAGTTGACCCAATCTTTCTTGATATGTCAGTCCGGCCATCCCAGGAATCAATCTAGTGAACCTTCGCTGCACTCCCTCAATAGCAAGAATGTCCTTCCTTAAGTTAGGAGACCAAAACTGCGCACAATACTCCAGGTGTGGCCTCACCAAGGCCCTGTACAACTGCAGCATCACCTCCCTACTCCTGTACTCAAATCCCCTTACTATGAAGGCCATCATTCCGTTTGCTTTCTTGACTGCCTGCTGCACTTGCATTCCCACCTTCAATGACTACATCTAACTCCAGTCCCACACTGTGTGGCTGACTCTTTATCCTCTCTGAAGTCACCTCGCTCTCACCCAGTTCTACAGACAATCACTAGAAGGCCAACCACCACCTTCTCAAGGCAACTTGAGTTGGACAATAAATGCAGCCACATCCCTAGATCACATAGCAGCAGGAATAGGCCATTCAGCCCCTCAAATCTGTTCTGCCATTCAGTTAGATCATGGTTGATCCGTATCTCCAGCGAAAATCTATCTCAGTTTGAAATTTTCAGTTGACCCCCAGCCTCAACAGTTTATTGGGGGAGAGAGTTCCAGATTTCCACTCCTATTTGTGTGAAGACGTGCTTCCTGACATCACCCCTGATGCTAATTTTAAGGTTCTGCCCTCTTGTTCTGAACTCCTCCACCAGAGGAAATAGTTTCTCTCTATCTACCCTATCAACTCCTTTAATCATCTTAAGCACTTCAATTAGATCACCTTTCAATTTCCTGGACTCAAGGGAATACAAACCAAGTTTATGTCCTCATAATTTAATCCTTTTAGCTCCAGTATTATTCTGGTGAATCTGCGCTGGACCCCCTCCAAGGCCAATATGTAATTCCTGAGGTGCCGTGCCCAGAACTGAACGCAGATGTGGTCTAATCAGAGACCTCTGTACAACTGGAGCATAACATTCATACGTGGAAAAAAGTTAAAAATTCCTTCTGTAGGCCATGTACAGCTGACAGTGTTCCTCCTCCTGACTAACCTGTTTCATTCCCTCTTACAGCGGACAGTGTTCCTCCTCCTGACTAACCTGTTTCATTCCCTCTTACAGTGGACAGTGTTCCTCCTCCTGACTAACCTGTTTCATTCCCTCTTACAGCGGACAGTGTTCCTCCTCCTGACTAACCTGTTTCATTCCCTCTTACAGTGGACAGTGTTCCTCCTCCTGACTAACCTGTTTCATTCCCTCTTACAGTGGACAGTGTTCCTCCTCCTGACTAACCTGTTTCATTCCCTCTTACAGCGGACAGTGTTCCTCCTCCTGACTAACCTGTTTCATTCCCTCTTACAGTGGACAGTGTTCCTCCTCCTGACTAACCTGTTTCATTCCCTCTTACAGTGGACAGTGTTCCTCCTCCTGACTAACCTGTTTCATTCCCTCTTACAGCGGACAGTGTTCCTCCTCCTGACTAACCTGTTTCATTCCCTCTTACAGTGGACAGTGTTCCTCCTCCTGACTAACCTGTTTCATTCCCTCTTACAGTGGACAGTGTTCCTCCTCCTGACTAACCTGTTTCATTCCCTCTTACAGTGGACAGTGTTCCTCCTCCTGACTAACCCGTTTCACTCCCTCTTACAGCGGACGGTGTGGCTCTTGGCACCGCAGCGGGATCCTCCCAGATCTCTCTCCAAGTCATCGTGTTCTTTGCCGTCATCCTCCATAAGGTGAGAAACAAGCCAAAAAAATCAGCTATTTCCTCTCTTTTTGATTTGTAGTGTGTACACAGACTAAATAACTGTTGTCTGTGCACAAACAGCATGCAATCCTTTCAGTCAACCTGGCTTCGTCTATTTTAAAATGCAGATTTAGCTCCTTTCCCCTAGTAACTCTCTGTTGATTATTTCAGTGGAAATAAGTAAGGCTCCCCGGGGATAGAAAGGAGATGCAAATAAACCAGAGTGGGAAGATGCAGACTGCCCCATGAGATTAGCTAGAAACAAACAGCAGGTCTACTAAACCAACACATTGCTGTGCAGTGTTTGCAACTGCGGGGTCTTCAGAGCTACTGGGCCATGGCTTCTCGCACCCACCCGAGTTCCTAAAACAAGGAGCAGTGGCTGGGGGAGGGGTGGTGGGGGTAGTAGCTAGAGACCGGGGGGTGGGGGGCGGGGCGGGGCGGGGTAGTAGCTAGAGACCAGGGGGTGGGGGGGTAGTAGCTAGAGACCAGGGAGTGGGGGGGGGGGCGGGTGGGGGGGGGCGGTGGTGTGGAAACAGCGGCTAGAGTCTGATAGTGACGGGGGAGAAAGAGGGTTAGTAGCTAAAGACCGGGCGGGGGGGTGGGGGGGTGCGGGAACAGCAGCTGGAGTCTAGGGGGGGAACCATCAGCTGAAAGTATGGGTCAGGTCTTGGGGTAGCATCGGCTGGAAATTGGGGTCAGGTCCAGAGGGGAGCAGTGGCTGGAGATTGGCCTTGGAGAGGGTGCAGAAGAGATTTACTAGAATGGTACCTGGGATGAGGGACTTCAATTATGTGGAGAGACTGGAGAAGCTGGGACTGTTCTCCTTAGAGCAGAGAAGGTTAAGAGGAGATTTGATAGAGGTGTTCAAAATCATGAGGGTTTTGATAGAGTAAATAAGGAGAAACTGTTTCCAGTGTCAGGAGGATCAGTAACCAGAGGACAAGTTTAAGACAATTGGCAAAAGAACCAGAGGCGACATGGGGAAACATTTTTTAAGCAGCGAGTTGTTGTGATCTAGAACGCACTGCCTGAAAGGGCGGTGGAAGCAGATTCAATGGTAACTTTCAAAAGGGAATTGGATAAATACTTGAAGGGAAAAAATTTACAGGGCTATGGGGAAAGAGCAGGGGAGTGAGATTAATTGGATAGCTTTACCAAACAACTGCACAGGCCCGATGGGCTGAATGGCCTCCTTCTATGCTGTATCATTCTATGATTCTATGATGGACGCGAGTGCTGCCAACAAACCAGAAGCGTTCTGCGCATGCGTGCTTCCGGTTCGTCATGGGAACGGGCTCGTTAAAAAATTTTTAAAAGCCAGGAAGGGAGCAGGCTGGTGAAAAAAACCAGGAAGGGAGCGGGCTGGTGAGAAAAAGACGGGAAGGGAGCGGGCTGGTGAGAAAAAGCAGGGAAGGGAGCGGACTGGTGAGAAAAAGCCGGGAAGGGAGCGGACTGGTGAGAAAAAGCCGGGAAGGGAGTGGGCTGGTGAGAAAAAGCCGGGAAGGGAGCGGACTGGTAAGAGAAAGCCGGGAAGGGAGCAGGCTGGTGAGAAAAAACCAGGAAGGGAGTGGGCTGGTGAGAAAAAACCGGGAAGGGAGTGGGCTGGTGAGAAAAAAACCAGGAAGAGAGCGGACTGGTGAGTAAAAAACCAGGAAGGGAGCGGACTGGTGAGAAAAAAACCAGGAAGGGAGCGGACTGGTGAGAAAAAGCCGGGAAGGGAGCGGACTGGTGAGAAAAAGCCGGGAAGGGAGCGGACTGGTGAGAAAAAGCCGGGAAGGGAGCGGGCTGGTGAGAATAAACCAGGAAGGGAGCGGACTGGTGAGAAAAAGCCAGGAAGGGAGTGGGCTGGTGAGAAAAAGCCGGGAAGGGAGCAGGCTGGTGAGAATAAACCGGGAAGGGAGCGGACTGGTGAGAAAAAGCCAGGAAGGGAGTGGGCTGGTGAGAAAAAGCCGGGAAGGGAGTGGACTGGTGAGAAAATGCCAGGAAGGGAGTGGGCTGGTGAGAAAAAGCCGGGAAGGGAGCGGGCTGGTGAGAATAAACCGGGAAGGGAGCGGACTGGTGAGAAAAAGCTGGGAAGGGAGCGGGCTGGTGAGAAAAAAACCAGGAAGGGAGTGGGCTGGTGAGAAAAAGCCGGGAAGGGAGTGGGCTGGTGAGAAAAAGCCGGGAAGGGAGTGGGCTGGTGAGAAAAAAACCAGGAAGGGAGTGGGCTGGTGAGAAAAAGCCGGGAAGGGAGTGGGCTGGTGAGAAAAAGCCGGGAAGGGAGTGGGCTGGTGAGAAAAAAACCAGGAAGGGAGCGGGC
Organism: Squalus acanthias; assembly: GCA_030390025.1. Lineage (NCBI taxonomy): Eukaryota > Metazoa > Chordata > Chondrichthyes > Squaliformes > Squalidae > Squalus > Squalus acanthias. The sequence goes on from CM059433.1 coordinate 134,401,739, forward strand.
TGGTGAGAAAAAAACCGGGAAGGAAGCGGGCTGGTGAGAAAAAGCAGGGAAGGGAGCGGACTGGTGAGAAAAAGCCGGGAAGGGAGCGGACTGGTGAGAAAAAACCAGGAAGGGAGCGGACTGGTGAGAAAAAGCCGGGAAGGGAGCGGTCTGGTGAGAAAAAGCCGGGAAGGGAGTGGGCTGGTGAGAAAAAGCCGGGAAGGGAGTGGGCTGGTGAGAAAAAGACGGGAAGGGAGCGGACTGGTGAGAAAAAGCCGGGAAGGGAGCGGACTGGTGAGAATAAACCGGGAAGGGAGCGGACTGGTGAGAATAAACCGGGAAGGGAGCGGACTGGTGAGAAAAAACGGGGAAGTGAGTGGGCTGGTGAGAAAAAGCCGGGAAGGGAGCGGGCTGGTGAGAATAAACCGGGAAGGGAGCGGACTGGTGAGAAAAAACCGAGAAGGGAGTGGACTGGTGAGAATAAACCGGGAAGGGAGCGGACTGGTGAGAAAAAACCAGGAAGGGAGCGGACTGGTGAGAAAAAGACGGGAAGGAAGCGGGCTGGTGAGAATAAACCGGGAAGGGAGCGGACTGGTGAGAATAAACCGGGAAGGGAGCGGACTGGTGAGAAAAAACCAGGAAGGGAGCGGACTGGTGAGAAAAAGCCAGGAAGGGATCGGACTGGTGAGAATAAACCAGGAAGGGAGCGGGCTGGTGAGAAAAACCCGGGAAGGGAGTGGGCTGGTGAGAAAAAGCCGGGAAGGGAGCGGGCTGGTGAGGAAAAGCTGGGAAGGGAGTGGGCTGGTGAGAAAAAGCCGGGAAGGGAGCCGGCTGGTGAGAAAAAGCCGGGAATGGAGCCGACTGGTGAGCAAAAGCCGGCTCGTTAGCGTGCTCGTTTAAAAAAAAAGCAGAAACATCATGCTTCCGGTTGTTGGAGTGCGCAGTATGCTTCTGCGCAGCTTCCGGTTTGTTGGCAGCAGTCACTCCGTTCTAGGATTGAGGTCAATTCATTAGAACATAAGAAATAGGAGCAGGAGTCGACCCTTTGGCCCCTCGAGCCTGCTCGACCATTCAATAAGATCATGGCTAATCTTCTAACTCAACTCCACTTTCCTGCACTATCCCCATATCCCTTGATTCCCTTAATTCCAGTGGGAGCAATGGCTGGAGATTGAGATCAGGTCCAGTGAGGAGCAGTGGCTGGATATTGGGGTCAGGACCAGTGGTCTGAGAGAGAAAGGCCTTTCAGCAAGGCTTCATTTTGTTCGGGTTGTTGCACCACTATGGCAGGTGCATGGAGCAGTGACACGAGCAGTACTTGTGAGTTCAAATTCACTCCCTGTTTTTTGCTTCTTCTTGTCTGGACCCAGAAAATTGTCACATTTTCTGTTTGTTTTATACAACCTCAAGTTACAATGTCAGAAATAATTCAGCAAGCAAGCAAGCAAGTCGGTGGTTGGAGTAGGGAGGAGTGGGGGGAGGTCAAGCCTGTGTGGGAGCTGCTATTGCAGCTGGTTATACAGAGGCAATGGCAGAGGGTAATCAATGAGGGTTGATGTGTGATCTGAATTAAATACTTTATTGAACAATAATGAGATTGGCTGCCTGGTTTCACCGTGTATCTGTGCTCACCGCTGGTTGGATATTTTCAGGCTCCTGCATCGTTTGGTTTGGTCTCCTATCTGATGCATGCTGGTTTAGAGAAGCGGCAGATTCAGAAACACCTGCTGGTGTTCTCCCTGGCAGCACCGCTCCTCGCCATCACCACGTACTTTATAGTCAGCAAGGTAAGACCTTCCAGTCATTGCAGACACCCTCCACCTCTCCTCTAATCCATACCCTCCATCTCTATACCTCCTCCCCAATCCTCACTGTCCACCTCTACCCCTCCTCTAATCCTCCACCTCTACTCCCTTCTCTAATCCTCAATCTCCACCTCAACTACCTTTTCGAATCCACACCCTCCACCTCTACCCCTCCTCCAATCTACACCCTCCACCTCTACCCCTCCTCCAATCTACACCCTCCACCTCTATCCCTCCTCCAATCTACACCCTCCACCTCTACCCCTCCTCCAATCTACACCCTCCACCTCTACCCCTCCTCCAATCTACACCCTCCACCTCTACCCCTCCTCCAATCTACACCCTCCACCTCTACCCCTCCTCCAATCTACACCCTCCACCTCTACCCCTCCTCCAATCTACACCCTCCACCTCTACCCCTCCTCCAATCTACACCCTCCACCTCTACCCCTCCTCCAATCCACACCCTCCACCTCTACCCCTCCTCCAATCTACACCCTCCACCTCTACCCCTCCTCCAATCCACACCCTCCACCTCTACCCCATCTCCAATCCACACCCTCCACCACTACCCCTCCTCCAATCTACACCCTCCACCTCTACCCCTCCTCCAATCTACACCCTCCACCTCTACCCCGCCTCCAATCTACACCCTCCACCTCTACCCCTCCTCCAATCTACACCCTCCACCTCTACCCCTCCTCCAATCCACACCCTCCACCACTACCCCTCCTCCAATCCACACCCTCCACCTCTATCCCTCCTCCAATCTACACCCTCCACCTCTATCCCTCCTCCAATCTACACCCTCCACCTCTTTCCCTCCTCCAATCTACACCCTCCACCTCTACCCCTCCTCCAATCTACACCCTCCACCTCTACCCCTCCTCCAATCTACACCCTTCACCTCTATCCCTCCTCCAATCTACACCCTCCACCTCTATCCCTCCTCCAATCTACACCCGCCTCCAATCTACACCCTCCACCTCTATCCCTCCTCCAATCTACACCCTCCTCCAATCTACACCCTCCACCTCTATCCCTCCTCCAATCTACACCCTCCTCCAATCCACACCCTCCACCTCTACCCCTCCCCTCTATTTCTCCACTGAGTGGCAGGATTCATGTTCACATGTGATTTCCCTACCTGCAAGATTTGGAATAATGCGAGTTCTTTTCTTTTTTTCTCTTTCTTCTCTACCTTTCACCTTCTCTTTCATTCCTCCTTTCTTCCTTAGTCTTTCCTTTCAATTCATTCCGTCTTCCCTCCCTTTTACCTTTTCTCTCCCTCCGTTCCTTCCTATCTCTCCCTCCCTTCCTGCCTCTCTCTCCCTCCTTTTCTCTCTCTCCCTCCCTTTCTTCCCCTCTTCCTCCCTCTCTCTCCCTTCCTCCTTCGCCCCTTCCTCTCCCTCCCTCTCTTTCTCCCTCCCTCTCTCCGTCCCTTCCTAGGGAATTGGTTAGGAGGTAGGAGACAGAGAGTAGGAATATTGGGTAAGTACTCCAATTGGCAGGATGTGACTAGTGGTGTCCCCCAGAGAGCTGTACTGGGGCCTTAGCTTTTCACTATATTTATAACTGACTTAGATGAAGGAATAGAAAGCCATATATTCAAGTCCCGGCTGTGGTGGTGAAGACTTGTGCTCCAGAACTAGCCTCTAGCCAAGCTGTTCCAGTACAGAAAGAAAGAAAGAAAGACTTGCATTTATATCGCGCCTTTCACGACCACCGGACCTCCCAAAGCGCTTTACAGCCAATGAAGTACTTCTTGAAGTTTAGTCACTGTGGCAATGTAGCTACAACAGAAGGCTCCCAAGATATGGAAAGTGATCCACACTGTCCAAGGTCTCATCATGGATTTTGATAGTCGGGGGGCAGTGTTGTGCGGCGGGGGCAGGTTGGTAAAGAACCTTTGTCTTTCGGATGTTTAATGTCAGGCCCAGTCTCTCGTATGCTTCAGTGAAGGAGTCAGTGATGGTTTGGAGTTCGGCCTCCGAGTGTGCACAAACACAAGTGTCGTCTGCATACTGTAATTCAGTAACAGAGGTTGGGACAATCTTGGTTCTGGACTGAAGGCAACGGAGATTGAACAATTTCCCGTTCGTCCTGTAGATTAGCTCCACTCCGGCGGGAAGCTTGTCAGAGGTGAGATGAAGTATTGCACCGAGAAAGATTAAGAAGAGCGTTGGTGCAATGACACAGCCTTGCTTGACTTGTATTGGGTCTGTGATGAATCCGTTAGTAAGGATCACAGCTTGCATGTCATTGTGGAGCAGACGGAGGATAGTAACAAATTTTTGAGGACAGCCAAATTTGAGAAGGACAATCCATAATCCCTATCGGTTGACAAGAGTCGAAGGCCTTTGTGAGGTCAAAAAAGGCCATGTACAGAGGTTGATGCTGCTCCATACATTTTTCTCAGATTTGTCGCAGAGTGAAAATCATGTCCATTGTGCCACTCAGTGGGCGGAATCCGCATTGTGACTCTGGGAGGAGCTCTTCAGCCACTGGGAGGAGACAATTGAGGAGGATTCTTGCAATGACTTTCCCTGTGGCAGACAACAGGGAAACTCCTCTGTAATTACCGCAATCGGACTTGTCCCCTTTCTTGAAGATGGTCACGATTACGGCGTCTCTGAATCCCCTGGCATGCTCTCCTTCCAGATAAGGGAAATAAGGTCATGGATTCACGCCAAGAGTGCTTCTCCACCATGCTTTAGTACTTCAGCAAGGATTTTATCTGCTCCGGAAGCCTTGTTGTTTTTCAGCTGTCGGATGGCCTTTTCAACCTCATGCCGAGTTGGGATTGTGCCGAGATCGTGGCGGATAGCATGCTGTGGGATGGAGTCAAGGACACGCACATCGAAGATGGAGTCTTGGTTGAGGAGATCTTCAAAGTGCTCCTTCCAGCAGGCACTGACTGCCTCTCTGTCCTTGATGAGCACCTCACCGTTCTTAGCTCTCAGCGGGATAGGTCTTTGGGTGCTTGGGCTGTAGATGGTCTTGACAGCGCTAAAGAATCCATGCATGTCATGGTTGTCGGCTAGTTGCTGGATCTCCTGCGCTCTTTCCACCCACCATCTGTTCTTTAGGTCACAAGTTTTTTGTTGGACCTCGGCCTTCAGTTGTCTGTATATCTGTCTTCTTTCCCTCGAGTTGTGATGATGTTTCCAATTCAAGAATGCCTTACGTTTAGGATTTATTAGCTCCTGGATCTCCTGGTCGTTCTCATCAAACCAGTCTTGATGTTTTCTGGTAGAGTAACCAAGACTCTCTTCGCAGGTGCTAATTATGATGGACTTATGGGCAGACCAGGCACTATGGACACTCTGCGGCTCCAGTTCATTGGGAGTCGTCAGGCTAGCTGTGAGGTGCTGCAGGGTCTTTGAGTCCTTCAGCGTTGATTTTTCTGCGGCAGTGTTTCTGTTGCTGCCGCCATTTTAAGGCTAGGTTGATGGAGATAACGGAACGATTAGGTGGTGGTCAGTCTAGCAGTCGTCAGCTCCTGTCATGGCATGGGTGATGCGGACATCCTTGCAGTCCCTCGCTCGGACGATGACGTAGTCCAACAGATGCCAATGCCTGGAGCGAGAGTGTTGCCATGAGGCCTTGTACTTATCTTTCTGACGAAACAAGGTGTTGGTTATGACAAGACCATGTTCTAAGCATTTTGTCAGGAGAAAGATTCCGTTGGAGTTGGTTTTCCCTACTCCTTCCCTGCCAATCACACCTCTCCAGAGGTTTGTGTCCTTTCCAACTCTGGCATTAAAATCGCCAAGGAGAGTCAGCTTGTCACCCGTTGGAACTTGGGACAGGGATTGTTCAAAGCTAGTGTAGAATTCCTCTTTGGCCTCGTCCGTAGCTTCCAGGGTTGGGGTGTACACACTGACAACCGTAGTGTACTGATTCCGGGTTAGAGTGAGCTGAAGGGTCATGAGGCGTTCGTTTATCCCACATGGGGAATCTCTAAGACGCCAATCTAGCTCAACCCCATGGAGACGGCGTTCCTCTTTTGGTTTGCCTTTCCAGAAGAAGGTGTATCTGCCACCTTGTTCCTTGAGCTGGCCTTCTCCTGCCCGCCGTGTCTCACTCAGGGTGACGATGTCGAAGCGTCTGAATTCTCGGGCTATGATAGTGGTGCGACGTTCAGGTCTGTCGCTGTTGGGGTTATCCATGAGGGTCCTGACGTTTCAGGTCCCAAACTTCATTTTGAAGGGATGGAAGATGCCTGTGCGTGAATTCTTTTAACGTGGGGTGGCCGTTGCACACCAGCTACCACACGAATTTGACAGAGCAAGGTCTTGGTCCAATGGCAAGGAAACCCAGGACAATTGGAGACCAGGTTCTGCTGCATGGGCTTAGCAAACACACACACACACACACATATACTCCCACTCCCACTAATCCCCCTCCCTCCTTCGGAACTGCTCTCCCTCACACCCCCACCTTCTCGGCTCCCCTCCCCCCTTTACATTATGTTATATTAAAATTATATTAAAATGCAGCTTTTTGCAGAGATGCATACACTAAAGTTATATTAAATGCAGCTTTTTAAAAAATGCATGCGCTAAAATTAAATTAAATTAAAATGCGGCCTAGCTGCAGAAATCCATACGTAGATTATGTTAAGAGGCATCTCTTCCTGCTCTCTGGGCGCCGCCACCTTCATTCCGTCCCTCACTCCCTTCCCTGGGAGCACAGCAGCTTCAGTCCGCGCGCACGTCCCCCTCTCGCCCTGTATCTCTGCCTGTATCCCGGTACTCGAATAATCGGTGCCCTGGTGCCCGGTCGATCGGTGTCTCGGTCAATCAGTATCCCTGTACCCGGTCAGTCTATGCCCCATCCCGGTGGGTCCGAGTGCCGCTCTCTCCGCCCCTCTCCCGGCCGGAGCTGCTCGCTCTCTCCGCCCCTCTCCCGGTCGGAGCTGCTCGCTCTCTCCGCCCCTCTCCCGGCCGGAGCTGTTCGCTCTCTCCGCCCCTCTCCCAGCCGGAGCTGCTCGCTCTCTCCGCCCCTCTCCCGGTCGGAGCTGCTCGCTCTCTCCGCCCCTCTCCCGGCCGGAAGGAGCACCTTCACCACAAGGACTGCAGCGGTTCAAGAAGGCGGCTCACCACCACCTTCGCGAGGGCAATTAGGGATGGGCAATAAATGCTGGCCTTGCCAGCGTCGCCCACATTCCAGAACTCACCCTCCCTACCTCCCTTCTCCTCTCCCTCCCTACCTCCCTTCTCCTCGCTCTCCCTACCTCCCTTCTCCTCGCTCTCCCTACCTCCCTTCTCCTCGCTCTCCCTACCTCCCTTCTCCTCTCCCTCCCTACCTCCCTTCTCCTCGCTCTCCCTACCTCCCTTCTCCTCTCCCTCCCTACCTCCCTTCTCCTCGCTCTCCCTCCCTACCTCCCTTCTCCTCGCTCTCCCTACCTCCCTTCTCCTCTCCCTCCCTACCTCCCTTCTCCTCGCTCTCCCTACCTCCCTTCTCCTCTCCCTCCCTACCTTCCTTCTCCTCGCTCTCCCTACCTCCCTTCTTTTCTCCCTGCCTCACTCCCTTCCTAGAATCAGATTCTTTTAAACCTGTGCCCTAGAACCATCTGTTTGCCATTTGCCGCCTAAACACAGTGCCGGAGTGCAGGCGCGGTAGCTGGATTGATTTATCGATGCGCTGCTTAGTGGACCAGCTGGTACAAGTTAGGCAAGCCCAGGTTCTTTGACTCTGACCATTCTTTTCTCCCCTCTCCTCCACAGAGCAGCATTGGCTTGTTGCACCAGACCAAGGCCACCGGCATCGGGCTGCTCTTCTCCGCCGGGACATTTCTGTACGTCGCGTCCGTCCATGTGCTGCCTGAAGTCAGCGGCCGAGGTCACCACGGGGTCACCAACGGCAGCGGCAAGAAGGGCCTGGGCATTCTGGAGAGCCTGACGCTTATTGCGGGCTGCACAATTCCCGTTTTCCTGTCGCTGGGACTTCACGATGTGTAACTGTAATTAGAACCTTGGCTTGCGTCATCAACCCCACGTTCCACCCGCGTGACCCATATCTCGAGCAGGGGGGCGGGGAAAGAATCCTCTGAGGCTCAGCCCCTTGTGATGACACGTTCGGACATCGGAGGTGGGGGATTGCTGTCCAACTAATATCTACCCAAACTAACGAAGCCGAGGAGCATTTTTTGGGGGTAATATATCAATGGGGAGTGAACTGGCGGGAGAGGCAATGCATCATGGGGGGAGGGGGGGTCAGAGGGCATCACGAGGACAGGTCAAGCAGTCTATGCCCTCTGGTTCCACTAAATGCGTTACCATCACCACCACACACACCTGGATATTTGTGAATTATTTATCAGGTGCACACAATGCAAATAGAAAATTCTGGAAACACACAGCAGGTAAGTCAGCATCTGAATGCTTAAATTGAGGCCTTCCGCGACCAATGGGCACTGCATGTATAGTGGACAGTGGCAGTAATATTATTTAGTTTTCTAAGTTTCCTTTTTTCTTATGGTTAGGTTCTTATTAGTCATTCCCCTTTAAAAAGGGGGGCACATTTATTTGGTGTTTAGTTGCTGTCACTGGTTTTTTTTTATTAGTTCGTGGGATGTGGCCGTCACTGGCAAGACCAGCATTTATTGCCCAACCCTAATTGCCCTTGAGAAGGTGGTGGTGAGCTGCCTTTTGAACCGCTGCAGTCCGTGTGGTGAAGGTACTCCCACAGTGCTGTTAGGGAGGGAGTTCCAGGATTTTGACCCAGCGACGATGAAGGAACGTGATATATTTCCAAGTCAGGACGTGTGTAACTTGGAGGGGAACTTGGAGGTGGTGGTGTTCCCATGCGCCTGCTGCCCTTGTCCTTCTAGGTGGTAGAGGTGGCGGGTTTGGGAGGTGCTGTCGAAGAAGCCTTGGCGAGTTGCTGCAGTGCATCTTGTAGATGGTACACAATGCATCCACGGTGTAATGGTAACCCAGTGCATCCTTGTAGGTTATTTGGAAAAGGCATCTGAAAGGGAAAAAGACAAGGTAATATTCTAGGCGAAACCCTTTATCCCAATTCTGATAAAGGGTCCTGCCCTCTCTGTTCAGGTAATGATGGTCCTGCTGTGTATTTCCAGAATGTTCTGTGTTCTTACTTCATATTTTCAGTGTTTTGTTGTTTTTTATTCTTATCCTCTCTGCAAAACTAAAATACTTACTCCGAGCTCAACAGGAAGAGAAACAAAATCACCATTTGACTCCCAACTCAATCAGTCAACAAGATCGTAGATCAGGGGAGGTCAACTGCCATCTTAGGACATGAACCAGCATTCCCCCATCACAACATCTAACCTTCTCCTGAGTGGATTTGAGGATGCAGGCTCCACTATCCCACCCGGATGTCAATTCCAAATGTTAGTGACTCTGAGTGAAGTTCACATGACTTAACTAGTGTAAAGCATACTAAGGGGGTGAATTACTGGTGTAAAGCATGTTTGAGGTGAATTACTGGCGTAAAGCTTACTTAGGGGCTGAATTCCCTCAGGGTTTCTCCCACTGCACTGCCGTAAACTAATGCGTGTAAAGGTTTCTCCCAGAACTTGCGCCATAGTTATGGCAGAAGATTGGACAAACCCTGAGGAAATTCAGCCCCAGTGTTGTCTCTAGGATTTCACTGAAGTGTAATGGTAGTTGTGTGAAATTTCCACACTTGTACCCAGTCAAACTGTGAGAAGCCCCAGCCATACAATTAGTGATTCACAAACTTGAGCTGTGTAACACAAGCGCGAAGTACTGGTGGAAATATGTCAGTCACTGTTGCTGGGAGCAATTGGAGGTGATGAATTAAGAACATCGCTCGAAACAAATCACATCATTGAAGTGTATTGGTTTGAGTGTAATTTTTTTTCTCTCGTCTACAGGTACTAAAATACTTAGGAACCAGAGGCGACATGAGGAAACATTTTTTTTAACGCAGCGAGTTGTTGTGATCTGGAACACACTACCTGAAAGGGTGATAGAAGCAGATTCAATAGTAACATTCAAAAGAGAATTAGATAAATACTTGAAGGGAATAAATTTACAGGGCTGTGGGGAAAGAGCAGGGGAGTGGGTCTAGTTGGATAGCTCTACCAAAGAACCGGCACAGGCATGATGGGCCGAATGGCCTCCCTCTGTGCTGTATCATTCTATGATTCTATATGACGTGACAAACTGCCGTAACCATGTGCCACATGTACGTGTCATTTCAGGAGAGTGTGGCACAGTGAGGAATCTCCCAATCCCTTGCTCCAACAGTGGTTAAATTCAGTGTATGTTTATGCCTGGGGCTGCTTTCTACTTTAAGGAAAGAATTTTCTGGAGTATCATAGGAATATCTAGACAACAAAAGACCAAGATCCATCTACCATCCTGGTAGTCACATGATATAATGATAACGGAGTTGTTGACATAATCAATCTCTACAACAGACCCAGATACGAGGCGAGGAAAACCCCCAGTGGTGGAGAGCTTTGGGAACCAGAGGTCCAAAGTCACCTGTTCTTCCCGAGCACGCTACACTCACCACACGTCATGTCCCAAATTACTCAAATACTGTATCCCAAAATGTTATTTTCTGAAAGAAAACTATTTAATTTGAATGAATCGACACTAACTGCTTCCATCGTCTCCTTAGGGAGTCTGTTCCATAGATTGACCACTTGTTAACTGAAATAATGTTTCCACAGATTAGTTTTGAATTTACCACCTTCAAGTGCAGGCTGTGTCCTCAGGTTCGACTGTCCTGGACAAGGTGAAACAGCTCATCATGGTCGACATTATCTAGTCCCTTTAGAATCCTAAAAACAGCAATCATCTCACCTCAACCTTCTCTTTTTCAGTGAGAATTTACATAATCATTCCTCATAATCCAATCCCTTCATCCCCTCAGTCATTTTGGTTGCTCTCTTCTGTATCATTATGCTGTACTGTGGAGCGCTCTCAATATTCCCATGTGGAAAATTCCTAATCCCATCTAACTATCTGAGGGAGTGCTGCACTTTCGGAGATGCCAGTTTTAGATTGAGATGTGAAACCAAGGCCCTGTCTGCCCTCTCAGGTCAATAAAAGATCCCATGGCACTATTCGACAAAGAGGAAGAGGAAGAGGGTGGGGAAGGGGAGGAGACCGTAACAGCTAATGTTTCAGAACTTGCATATTGGACCGTGACGACCATCTAACTCATGGGCTCCCAACTGCAGCCCGTGTGTTAGACTAATCTAACTCGTGTGAAATGTTTGTGCTAAGACTGAACGTATTTAAAGGTACAGGTCTATATGTAAGAACATTAAAGACAGCCAGAGATCAGAAAAGGACATTAGGCCCATTGAGTTTGACCTTCTAGTATCCAATAGCCCAGCGTCCAACTATGCTGTGTCTTTCATTCCACCACCTTACCTGGAAGATTATCCCAAATGTTTCTCACTCTTTGAGTAAAGGAATTCTTCACTATGATCTCTCCTAATTTACTTTGCACTAATTTAAGTTTACATCCTGTTCTACAGGCCTGACTGGCATTCTCAATTCACCTGATCGATACCAGTTAATACTTTATATACTTCAGCCCTCCCTCCTTAAACACTGTAGAGCCTGAGCTTCTATAATGTTTTCTCACAGCTCATCCACTTTAGACTTGGAATCACTCTTGATTTTCTCTGCACCCTCTCTGATATTTTTATGATCATTTTGAAGTGTGGTGACTAGAACTGCACACACCACTCTAAGTTTGATGTGTGACCAGTGCATTGTAAAGCTTCATCGGAAAACCAATTCCAGTTGAGTGGAAGGACAAGGACTGAATTGGAAACTTTGCTGTCAGAATGTCTGTGGTATTTTCACTGTCCTCTTATTCAGGAAAGAAACAAACAACTTGCATTTATATAGCGCCTTTCACAATCTCAGGACATCGCAAAGCGCTTCACAGTATTTTTAAGTACTGTTGCAACGTAAGGAAATGGGGCAGCCAATTTGTGCACAGGAAGGTCCCACAAACTGTTTTAGTGATGTTGATTGAGGGATAAATGTTGGCCAAGACACCTCCCTTGCTCTTAAATAGTGCTATGGGATCGTTTATCAACCTCACAGGGCAGATGGGGCCTCGGTTTCACATCTCAACCGAAAGTGCAACACTCCCTCAGATGGTGAGGTGGGATTAGGAATTGGGGAGAATCCTGGTACAGTATCACTGCTCGACTATGCCAGATATGGAGCACTGCACGAGGAGAACAACTGAAAGGGGGAGGAAAGGAATACAAATACCTTCAAGCAGGAGTCTCCTGCTCAAGATAATAAAAAAAATGTAGCGAGCAGCTGGTTTCACCAAAACATTGACATTACTTCCATCAGACTTTCCTCTTGGGAAGAAACAAAAGGGCTGATAAAACACTGAAATTGAGCACTTCAGTAGCTGCAACTGACAAAACAAAAAGGCCAAATGGAAAGACCGAAGCGGAGTTCATCAAAGGGTCTTCACTCCTGGATTTTAAATTGGAGGCATGTTCAGCAGAATTGACACATAATTCTGACATACACACAATTTAAATATTTATATTTACCGTAGTGCTGCAGTGTAGTTTTCAGTTGAAACAGGGTTAGAGACCAAGGATACATGGAGCACGGTGTGCAAATGTAATTCAATTGGCATGTTAAGGTCATTTGTATATAACTTTGAATTGATATTTATAGTTAAATAGCAGAACGTATGGCAATATGGAAAGCAGAGAAATAGAAATGATTTGAGTAGTTTATTCTGCAGTACACTGTCGCTACTGGTAGTAGAGGGGCACTGATTTCTCAAGGGCAATTAGGGATGGGCAATAAATGCTGGCCTTGCCAGAGCCGCCCACATCCCACAATGAATAAAAAAAGGAGTGTAATTACAGTGTGACAAGTTAACATAGACAGTTTCCATTATATGGAACAACTGTGGACATAGGAATTTATACTGGGAAAAGCTGACACAGGAAGTGCATGCAGATGTGATACAGGTTGAGCGCTTCCAAAATCCAGCAACCTCGGGACCGAGGCCGAGCCGGTTTTCGTGTTATTCTGGACTTCGGAACGTGTTTCTGATGTCTGAAGTCCGGAAATATCGCAACCTGGGCTCTGGCGTTTCCGGACTTCGGATGTCAGAAACATGTTCCGAGTCCGGAAATGCCTGGGCCGCTCCGCATAGCGCTGACGCGTTTCTCCGCCCTTCCCCGTCTGTTAAAGGGGAGGGACGTTGCGAGCTCTGCAGAGCATCCGATGGCCCACACTAGGCCACCAGGGCGGCGTGGTGCCGTGGCCGCAGCCTGGCGGAAACACTTAGTGGAGCTGTGCAGATTAAGGAGGATAAAACACAACACTAAAGTTTTATTGCATCACTCGCATTTTTCAAAAAAAGACAACAAAAGTTAATGGCTGTTTGAAGTATAGGTTGAGCGTCCAAAATCCTGAGTTCCGGATTCCAGAACATTTTACAGATTCCGAACGACCCTGCCACCAATCGTCCCGGACACATAACAGATATATGGTTAGTGCATGTCCGTCACACTCCAGATATCACACTCTTAAATGCCGAATAATCCTAACCAGGACCATGAAATTTACAATCAGTTACTACTGCCCTCTATCTTTAAGAGTTTATAAGTAGCTGCCATTATCCAGATTTTTCTATTTAGAGAAATGGCCTTAAAGGAACAGGACAGGTTAGCAGCTAAACTCCAGACCTCACACTAACCAGAAGGAATGTCACAGGAAGTCCACTAGTGTTATCTATACACAGGGTGGAGTCTCTCTTTCTGTGCTCCTTCCTCTCTCATGATTTAAAAGGAATTGATTTCATGAGAGTGTGCGCAAACACTACAAAACAATGTAATTAATGCCCAAATAGCACCCTCTCGCTTGTGATGGGATCATGACAAAAGTGACACATAACTCTTCCTTCCCTAAGAGTTTCTAGACACTAATGAAATCAGTGCTCCTCTACTAACAGTCGGCAAATCTTGCTTCCTCTCTTCAACGAGTTCGCCTTCCAACTCTTCTATACTCCTGGAGTGTAGTCAATTGCACATGTGCATTTCTTCAGCTGCTTGCTGCACTTCCTGGTGTACACCAATCAACAGCAATTGTTGACTGTGACAGACATTAACTTTTTGTCTCTGTTAAATTTTTAACATGTATTTTGTATTGCTAGAAACAGCATGTAAAAAGTTAACATCCAAAAAGTAATTCTCAACAAATAAGTTGTCAACTGAAATAACAGAAAACGCTGGAAAAACTCAGCAGGCCAGGCAGCATCCGTGGAGAGAGAAACAAAGTTAACGTTTCAGGTCGAAGACCCTTCGTCAGAAGTTGTCAACTGAGATTGGAGAGTTTGGCTGCCAGAACTCTACAAGGTGTGAGTTTCTACAACTAACATTACAAGGCTGGGGGGAGGGTGGAAGCTAAAGTGTGAACGGCTTTATTGGCCAGAGCTGTTGCTTTAAATCACAAAAATCTTGCCATCGTCAAAGGTCAGTTAACTATTCCAATATTAATGAATGGCTGTTTGATCTAATGTAATTGAGAAATGCAGTCATCTACTACCTTTTGTTTCTGTAACCACGTCAAGAGATGAGATTATATTTCTATGGGAATCCTATTTTACCCAAGTGCCCAGTCTACATTAATATTTTAGTCTTATGACCAGCTGCTGCAAAGCTGTACAGGTTTTTATGCCCACCTAGCAAGAGTTAATGGAGATTGAGGCTACACCATATTAACTTCTGTTTAAAGTCTATGGTTAGAGACACGGCAAGTGATGTCTTTATTTTATGTATAGAGGAGAGTAATATTGTGTTATACTGTTTATTCATCTGTCTTATGTAAATAAAACCATGTTAGTTCAGAGCCTGACCCTTGCTCTAGTAAGAGTGCATATTCAGTTTGCTTTAAAGAGTGGAGAATCATGTTATACATTCCAGTAGCCAGTGTACAGAGTAAATGTTCTGTTTCAATCCCTGTGTCTCACTATCATTTATTTAGATATAAGGCAGATAAGTTGCACTCCATAGAATGGTTATAGCACGGAAGGCGGCCATTTGGCCCGTCGAGCCCGGGCTGGCTCTCTGCCAGAGCACTTCAGCTAGTCCCACTCCCCCACCCTTTCCCCAGAGCCCTGCAAATGTTTTTCCTTCAGGTACTTATCCAATTCCCTTTGGAAAGCCACGATTGAGTCTGCCCCCACCACCGTCAGGCAGTGTGTTCCAAATCCTAACCACTCACTGCGTAAAAAAGTTTTTCCTCATGTCGCCATTGGTGCTTTTGCCAATCACCTTAAATCGGTGTCCTCTGGTTCTCAACCCTTCCACCAATGGGAACAGTTTCTCTCTATCTACTCTGTCTAGACCCCTCATGATTTTGAACACCTCATCAAATCTCCTCTCAACCTTCTCTGTTCTAAGGAGAACAACCCCAGCCCTAGTTTATCCATATAACTGAAGTCCTCATCCATGGAATCATTCTCGTAAATCTTTTCTGCACCCTCTCTAAGGCCTTCACATCCTTCCTAAAGTGCAGTGCCCAGAATTGGACACAATACTCCAGGTTGAGGCCGAACTAGTGTTTTATAAAGGTGGTTCATAACTTCCTTGCTTTTGTACTCTATGCTTCTATTTATGAAGCCCAGTATCCCGTATGCTTTTTTAACCGCTTTCTCAACCTGCCCTGCCACCTTCAACGAGTTGCGCACATATACTCCCAGGTCTCTCTGTTCATGCACCCCCTTTAGGATTGTACCCTTTAATTTATATTGCCTCTCCTCGTTCTTCCTGCCAAATTGTATCACTTCGCTGCGGTAAATTTCATCTGCCACGTTTCCGCCCATTTCACATATGTCTTCTTGAAGTCTATCACTATCCTACTCACTGTTCACTATATTTCCAAGTTTTGTGTCATCTGCACATTTTGAAATTGTGCTCTGTACACCCAAGTCCAAGTCATCAATATATATATATATCTCAAGAAAAGCAGTGGTCCTAGTACCGACCCCTGGGGAACACCACTGTATACCTTCCTCCAGTCCAAAAAACGGTTCACCACTACTCTGTTTCCTGTCATTTAGCTAATTTCGTAGCTATGCTGCCACTGTCCCTTTTATTCCATGGGCTTCAACTTTGCTGGCAAGCCTATTAGGTGGTACTTTATCAAACGCCTTTTGGAAATCCATACACACCACATCAACTGCATTGCCCTCATCAACCCTCTCTGTTACCTCATCAAAAAACTTGATCAAGTTAGTTAAAACACAATTTGCCTTTAACAAATCCGTGCTGGCTTTCCTTAATTAATCTACACTTGTCCAAGTGACTGTTAACTTTGTCCCTGATTATCGTTTCTAAAAGCTTCCCCACTACCGAGGTTAAACTGACTGGCTTATAGTTGCTGGGTTTATCCTTGTACCCTTTTTTGAACAAGGATGCAACATTTGCAATTCTCCAGTCCTCTGGCACCACCTATCTAAGGAGGATTGGAAGATTATGGCCAGTACCTCCACGATTTCCTCCTTAACCTCCCTCAGCATCCTAGGATGCATCCCATCCGGTCTTGGTGACTTAACTTTAAGTACAGACAGCCTTTCTAGTACCTCCTCTTTATCAATCTTTATCTCATCCAGTATCTCTACTACCTCCTCTTTCACTATGACTATGACTTTGCATCGGTCTTCAAGGAAGAAGATGCTGCCAACGTACTCATTTAGTACCTCAGCTATGCCCTCTGCCTCCATGCGTAGGCCTCCTTTTTGGTCCCTAATTAGCCCCACCCCTCTTACTACCCGTTTATTATTTATATGCCTATAGAAGACTTTTGAATTCCCTCCCGTTAGCTGCCAATCTATTCTCATACTCTCTCTTTGCCCCTCATATTTTCTTTTTCACTTCCCCTCTGAACTTTCTAGTCAGCCCAAGTCTCACTTGTATTCTCAACCCGACATCTGTCAGACGCACTTTTTTTCTGCTTCATCTCACTATCTCTCATCATCCAGGGAGCTCTGGCTTTTGTTGCCCTACCTTTCCCCCTCGTGGGAATGTACCTCAACTGTACCCGAACCATCTCTTTAAAATGCAGCCCATTGTTCAATTACAGTTTTGCCTGCCATTCTTTGATTCCAATTTACCCAAGCCAGATCCATTCTCAACCCACTGAAATTTGTCTTCCTCCAATTAAGTATTTTTACTCTAGATTGCTCCCTGTCCTTTTCCATAGCTTAGCTAAACCTTATGATACTATGATCACTGTTCCCTAAATGTTCCCCTACTGACACTTGCTCTATTTGACCCACCTCATTCCCCAGAACCAGCAATGCCTCTTTCCTCGTTGGATCATAGAGAATGCAAGTACATGTGGGTATGACTGATTATGTTGAACCTGAGAAAATATCCAGTGTGAAAACCCCAAAATGTGACAAAGACTCAGAAAAAGGTGATTCTCAAATGTGCCATTGCATTACAGCTGCAGGTTGAAGTAAACACAGGGACCCGATCCCACATATTTGGACTCCTGATCTCCATATTAACAGCACAGTCCAGGAGTGCTATGGAGGCTGGCTCCCCAACATGGAATGTAGAAAGGGGAGAGCAATGCATTGAATTCATTGCCCCAAAACAGGATCAGCAATAATGTCAACTACCTTGAATTTCTACTTAGTACAAGGAAAAATTAGGACACATCACCTGCCCCTGAATTTAAGAGGATAAAACACAAAAGAAAGTTGAACTAAAAGTGTAAAGGTATCTCCCTTTATTTAGAACATTTAGGTCAGATGGAATACAGTTTCTATTTAAATGAACTGTTAATGCCGAGAATGAAACAATGGTTTACCTACAGGCACTTTCAACTCCACCTCAAGTTACTGAAATCGATATTGTGACACCATTTACTGTCATTGGTAACATGAACTTCTTGTGAATTGTAGAATTTCCTTCTATCTATTCTCACTGAAGTGATGATTAGTGGCAGCCTAGTGAGAGGGAGTCAGCCAGAGCTGCCTGCGAATATACTAATTAGAGATGAGGTGACCCTCCCGGGGGTGGGAATTCTGCAAATATAAACCAGAGGCCAAGTCAACTCACTTACCCCTTCAGAGCCAGTGCAAAAGCAGCAATTATTGACCTTCCCCTGGTTAATCAGGAATTATGCCTGTCACAGGGAGACCATTAATAATAAAAGAAAACAAAAGGAGGGCTTCCTAGCAATGATGTGCCAATATCAGACTAAAAAGATTACCAAAACCATTTTTGGCAAGTGAGCCCCATAAGTGGGTGATGAGGATTACAGCACTGTTTGAAAGCACCTATGTAATGGTGACTAATAGCAATCTGACTTTGTCAGGACAGAGATCTAGCAACTCGTGTGGTGCCGCACTGGAAATTATAGAATATTATTGCAAAGAACCAGAATGTTCAGATCATCGAGTCTGTGCCAGTGCTCCCCTCTACACAAGCCACCAGTTTAATCCCACTCAGTAACATAGATAGAGGAAATGAGGTGGATGTGGGGAATGAAAAAAAAAACATTTGATAAGATACCACATAAAATACTTACAGAAAAGGTGGTATTTGAGGGGAATATTGGCATATAGAAAAGGTTGGAGGGTAGAAAGTAAGAGAGAGAGATTAGATTAGGTGGGTTGTGGAGAAAAGCACTCGAGTAGACCTAATAAGCCCAGTGGCCTTTTTTTGTGCTGTAACCTTCAGATTGCTGCTCACTCCTCACACCTTTTATTATTGCTTTTTTTCAAGCAATATCTAAATTCGTTTTAAAAAAGGAATTTATGAACCTTGGTTCAACAACAGAATGAGGCAGACAATTCCACATTTTAACTATGCGCTGTGCAAAGAAATGTTCTATCATCTCCCTATGCTTATTAAACCACAAACACCTGCATTTATTCTTAATATTGTGCTTTCCAGAGACACTAAGAAATATTCCTCCTCTTTCAACTCTATGAGGGTAGTTCCACAGATACCAGCTGCCCTCTGGCACCTCACCCAAACTGGCCATTATAATGAGCCTAGACAGTGAATGCTAACAGGCTATTTAATCATGAAAGGCATAATGGCCAAACCCAATCCTATCCTCACTGGACGTGCATGCAGGCACAATTTCCAGTAGGGGTCACTAGATGACCAAGGAGCAGGATCCCATGTAAATTCTTCCCGTCCCTAGCCCAGGGGTACTGAGGGCTTCTGTAGCATCCTAGCACCAGAGATCTGCTAATTCAATCCAGACCAGCGATCAAACCTGTCACTGTCCAAGTCTGTAAATAAGAAGACGCTTGTTTAAGAATATTTTATTAAAATGATTAGTCAAACAATAATAAGTGGAGCATAAAAAAAGAGACAAAGAAACAATATTACAAGATGTACACAGGCACTAGTCTTTGATAATAAAAATAAAATGTCTATTATATGATTTAAGGAAAGCCTCACTCTGTATAAAAATAGTACACAACTTATTTTAAATATATATAAATATGGAAAATAAGAGAGACCTAGTAATAGAAATGGGGGCTGCACTATTAATGGTGGTGAAATAGGCCTGGTACTTCCACAAGCACACCTGACCAAATAACTCACAAAAAAACCCACCAATTTAGTTTAGATGGAATTCCAGATTGTGATCCCCAAGACACCAGTAATCCCATGTAATAAAACAAATTTTGATTTATTCAGTCACCATAAACCAATGGCTCTGGTTTTAAATTTCGATCCCCAAAACACTAGCAAAAAGTCCCACGTATTAAGAACAGAACTTAAAAATCACTAAGTCAAGTGGCCTTCCTCACGAGTAACAAGGTGGCTAGTCAGTTTCACAAGTGGAAGAGGAAACCTGTTCTCTGCAGCGCACTTGATTTATAAACACTCGATTTAAAATTCAGACCAAAAGGATGAGTGCAAGTTCTAATTTTTGTCTTAAGGTCCATTATTTCACAAACTGCATCTGACCAAAGGTGACAAGGTGCCATCTTGAAAATCTATAAAACAGACTATTAAGTATTAAATTAGCCATCTTGCATCCCATAATATCCCAATGATGTCACTTGCTCCCTTCTTAGAAAAGCGCTAACACATCTCAAAGCACTTCACATACAATGATTTACATTGAAGTGCAATGAATATTATAGAGGCAGCAACCATTTTGCACACTACAAGAACACACAAACATGCAATGAATGACCAGTTAATCTGTTTTGGTTGTATTGACTAAGGGAAGAACAATGGCCAGGTCAGCAGAAGAATTTCCTGCTCTTCTTCAAATGGTGCCATGGGATCTTTAGCATCCACCTGCAGCACTGGAAGAGGCAGGCAGACATCTCATGTGAAGAACAGCACCTCCAACAATGCAGCACTCCCTTAGTATAGTCAGCGTAGATTGTGAGCTCAAATGCTTGGCATGGAGTTCAAACCCACAACCTTCTGGCCCAGAGAGGAGTCTGCTACCAAACTGACAAAAAAAAGCTAATTTTGCAATTTATCACCAGCTAGTGTAGAGAAAGAACAGCTTTTACACTAGCTGGTGTACAGAAAGATCAGCTTTTACACCAGCTAGTGTACATAAAGATCAGCTTTTACATCAGCTAGTGTACAGAAAGAACAGCTTATTTTCTGAGTACATACTGCCAGAAGAATTGACTGAAAATTCTATGTAGTATGCCGGTAATTTCCCGCAATGCACAGCCAGCAGACGAGGGTCCCCACCAACAGCACTGGTCGTTTCCACCCAGTGCAACGCTATAGTCATAAAGTATGAGAAAATGGGTAGGATAGGTGCTGTGTGCATTTTCCATTGAGGTGTCTCTCAAGGAGTAAATAAACTGCTGTCATTAAACTGGCTGATGTCATGGCAAATATGGGAACTGAATTTTTAGCTTCAGTTATCAAGCCATACGAATGCTACATACGATTTGCTTTTATCACAGGGTACATATGGTGGATTTTCGTACAAACTGCACCCTGGACGATGGCTCCAACGGGACAGTGGATTGGGTGAGCTAAATAAGCTGTCCGCAGAGTGGCAGTATACAAGATTGCTTCACACGCGCACACACGTTCCCAATCCCAGCTCGGAAAATGCAGCGAAGCACCATGTGACATGATGAGTCATTTGTAAAAATAAAAATCACATCCTTCACCTGACACCTTTAAAAATAAAATCACATCCTTCACCTGGCACCTTTAAAAATAAAATCACATCCTTCACCTGGCACCTTTAAAAATAAAATCACATCCTTCACCTGGCACCTTTAAAAAATAAAATCACATCCTTCACCTGGCACCTTTAAAAATAAAATCACATCCTTCACCTGGCACCTTTAAAAAATAAAATCACATCCTTCACCTGGCACCTTTAAAAAATAAAATCACATCCTTCACCTGGCACCTTTAAAAATAAAATCACATCCTTCACCTGGCACCTTTAAAAAATAAAATCACATCCTTCACCTGGCACCTTTAAAAATAAAATCACATCCTTCACCTGGCACCTTTAAAAATAAAATCACATCCTTCACCTGGCACCTTTAAAAATAAAATCACATCCTTCACCTGGCACCTTTAAAAATAAAATCACATCCTTCACCTGGCACCTTTAAAAATAAAATCACATCCTTCACCTGGCACCTTTAAAAATAAAATCACATCCTTCACCTGGCACCTTTAAAAATAAAATCACATCCTTCACCTGGCACCTTTAAAAATAAAATCACATCCTTCACCTGGCACCTTTAAAAATAAAATCACATCCTTCACCTGGCACCTTTAAAAAATAAAATCACATCCTTCACCTGGCACCTTTAAAAATAAAATCACATCCTTCACCTGGCACCTTTAAAAATAAAATCACATCCTTCACCTGGCACCTTTAAAAATAAAATCACATCCTTCACCTGGCACCTTTAAAAATAAAAATCACATCCTTCACCTGGCACCTTTAAAAATAAAATCACATCCTTCACCTGGCACCTTTAAAAATAAAATCACATCCTTCACCTGGCACCTTTAAAAATAAAATCACATCCTTCACCTGGCACCTTTAAAAATAAAATCACATCCTTCACCTGGCACCTCCACAGGGAGTATTTTCAGGTGCCTGGTACCCGTCCAGCTCTCAGCTGCACAACAGTGCATGACACAGAGGGACCCTGATGAAAAGGAGGAAATCGATAATTGGAAAAAATAAAGGTTGGCTGTGGCACAGAGTGGTAGTAAGTGATTTTACGCCAGCAGCTTCCCACTTGGTAAGTTATCAATCTCAGCTATACTATCATGGTGAGGTACCAAGCAGAAGCCAGGTGCTTGCCTACAGGAAGGCAAGGAGGGACAATCAGTGAGAGTTACCCCACATCACTGTCACAACATACCCATCAGCAATCTTGGGATCTCTTTTCATTGATGATTTGGTTGACCTTACTGTGTATGTAGTTCTATTGGTAATGAATGTTATATATTACAACTGTAGGCCATCTCATTTTAGTAGAGGCCTTTCACCAATGGTACAGATGCTGGGATAAACCCAGTCCTTAGCAGCAAGCAAAAACACTCGCAAATCCCACAGCCAAGATTGCTGTGAAGCAAAAAGAAAAGGATAAAACATTAAATTCCTGTGGGCAGCTGCAGGTTGGCACATTTTAAAGCATATTTGTTTTTGGCACAAGTCAATGCCTCTGGTATATGGTTCCTAGCAGGAAATCTCACATTGAAATCTAGCCATCGATGATGATGACCAGTTTCATTAAGAAAAATTATTTTAGTTGTTGGGGGAAATGCCTTTGTTCTTAATGTCATTACAGTGCTCCTAATCATTCTACTGATGGAGTGTTTTAGTTTTATTACATAATTGTATGACATGTCTGAGAATTTAAAAATCCCTAACCATTCTGTGGAATTTCTTTGGTCATGCTCACCCAATATTTCCTCCAGCTGTCTCTTGCAGCTCCCCTTTTCCATTGCAAACAGTTGGACTTGTACTCTGAACACGCTACATCATAAGCATCAGTAAAACTTGCAAGATGATAAAGATTTTTAAAAAGCCAGAGACCAAGATACCCTGACACTCAGCAAACCTAAAGGCCGACTCTATCCAAAACAATATATAACCCACTGTAACATTAGTGTATTGGAGAACTATGCACTAGAGACATCGAAGGCTATGGATCCTGACAACATCCCGAAGACTTGTGCACCACCATAGCCAAGCTATTCCAGTGTAGCTACAACAGTGGCATCCACCCAACAATGTAGAAAATTCCCCAGGCATGTCCTAGCCACAAAAAGCAGAACAAAATCTAATCTAGCCAATTACCTCCCCATCAGCCTCCTCCTAACCATCAAAGTGGTAGAAGGAGTCATCAATAATGCCATCAAGCAGCATCTAATCACCAATAACTGGCTCTCCATCAGTTGAGGACATACCCCAAACACTCAGCTTCAGATCTCATCACAGCCTTGATCCAGACATGGATGCAAGAACTAAATACTAGTGAAGAGGTGATGGAAATTCCCTCAACATCAAGGCATCATTTGACTGCATATGGCAGGAAGGAGCCCAAGCAAAACTGGGGTGCAGGGGGTGGAGTCAAAGAGAAAACCCTGCAGTGGCTGGAGTCATAACTGAAAAAAAATGTCTGTGGTTGTCAATCATCAGAGCCCCATGACATCACTGCAATAGTTCCTCAGGGCAGAGTCCTCAGCTCAGCCATCTTCAGCTGTTTCATCAATGTCCTTCCCTAAATCATAAGGTCATGAGTGGGGATGTTCACTTACTATTTAAGTGCTCAGCTCCATTCGGCCCATCGAGTCCATGCTGGCTCTCTGTAGAGCAATCCAGTCAGTCCCATTCCCCCACTCTATCCCTGTAGCCCTGCAAGTTTATTTCCTTTAAGTGCCCATCCAGTCTCCCCTTGAAAACATTGAGTGCCCCCGCTTCCATCGGCAGCGATTTCTAGGTCCTCACCATACGTTGCGTAAAAAAGTTTTTCCCTCACATCCCCCCTGTATCTCTTGCCCAAAACCTTAAATCGGTGTCCCCTAATCCTTGTACCATCAACTAGTGGGAACAGCCTTTCCCCGTCTAGCCTATCCAAAACCATCATAATCTTGTACACCTCTATCAAATCACCCGCAACCTCCTTTGCTCTAATGAAAACAAATCCAGCTTCTCCAACCTGTCCTTGTAGCTAAGATCCCCACAGCCCCGGAACCATTCTGGTAAATCTCCTCTGCATCCTCTCAAGTGCCTTCACATCCTTCCTAAAGTGTGAACAGAACTGGACGCAATACTCCAGTTGTGGCCTAACCAGCGCTTTATAAAGGTTCAGCATAACTTCTCTACTTTTGTACTTAATACCTCTATTTATGAAGCCCAAGATCCCATATGCTTTGCTAGCCACTCTCTCAATATGTCCCGCCACCTTCAGGGACCTACAGCCAATGAAGTACTTTTGAAATGTAGTCACTGGTGTAATGTAGGAAGACATTTATTTGTGTTGCTGTACAGTTCCACAAGGCCCGGTTTCCTCCACTACCTACCCAAGTGACCACTCCACGTGAGAGTCTGGACAGTGAGTTTTGGTAGCTATGACCATGAAGGCATCGCAGCCAAGCCCAATGCTGTCATCACCTGACATTCACTTCCTGGTGTCGGGAAGGAGGGGGGGGGGGGGGGGGGGGTCGGTGGCGTCACTGGATGGCAATCAAGACCAGGAACTTCATCTTATTTTTACACTCCCTAGTTCAGGGACACCAATACAAAGTGTAGCACCATTATCAGTGGCCTAGTTGAGATGAACTAACTCAGCACAAGCCAAGAATTAAACCTCAGACTCTTCTGTTCTACAGACTCAATTTCACTCTGGGCATTACACACATCAACAGGGCCATCTGGGGAGATGCCATCTCCAAATCCTCTGGCTCCTGTATCCCCATGCCCATTTGTTCCCTCATCTCATTTCCTCAGTGTATCTTTGAAGATAACAGTATATGAGGGGGTTTTGACAGACTAGTTAGGGAGAAACTGTTCCACTGGTAGGAGGGTCAGTAACCAGGGGACAAAGATTTAAAATAATTGACAAAAAAGCCAGGGGGGGAGCGAATATGAGGAGAGGATTTTTTACTGAGTTATGATGATCTGGAATGCACTGCCTGAAAGGGTGGTGGAGGTTCAACAGTAACTTTCAAAAGGGAATTGGATAAGTACTTAAAAAGGAAAAATTTGTAGGGCTATAGGGAAAGAGCAGGGGAGTGGGACTAATTGGATAGTTCTTTCAGCGAGCCGACAGAGGCACGATGGGCCAAATGGCCTCCTCCTATGATTTGATGAAATGATTTAGAGCGCAGCAGTTCCTAAGTAGCACACTCAGGGGCATTGCCTCCCAGAACTGCAGCAAGCAGAGATCGTCAGTCAGCTCTAATGCACCATTCCAAAAGTGGCAGTGATGTCACTACTGTCACCGTGGGATAATTACATGATGGGAGATAAAAGCAAACTGTACATGCTGGATATGATATAAACAGTAATTACTGGAAATAGGCAGCCTGTTCCCCAGCATGCAAAAAAAGAAAACAGGCAGGTTAGTGTTTGTAATCCAGCTTTCATGAAGGTTCTACATCCAAAACATTAGTCTGTCTTTTCTATTTTTAGATACTGGCAAATCTGTCTATTTCCAGCAGTTTTGGTTTGTATAACTACATCGTAACTTCAGTGATGTCATTATTAATTATACAATAAATATAATTTGTACATAGAAAATTTCCTCCCTTCCCAAAAATCCCAACGCAAAAATAATGTAGAGGTGAAACAACAGAAGAAAGTTCACTCAATAAAAGCAGGGATGAAAAATCCAAGACAGAAAGGAGATGAGGGTACAGGTTCACAGGACATTAATTGTCATACCTCAGGTTGATGAGATAAAACCTAGAATTTTCTTTTTTTACAGCCTCAAGAGATAATGATGTGACTATATAAAATCTTAAGACCTCAGTTAGAGTACTGTGAGCAGTACTGGACTCCACACTATAGGAAGGATATTGAAGCTGCAGAGAGGGTACAATGCAGATTCACTAGGATGCTGAAAATTATACGAATACGAAAAAGGACTTGAAAAATTGGGTCTTTTCTCGTTAGAACAATGCAGTTTATGGGGTGATATGATAGAAGTATTTAAAATTATGAAAGGATGGCACGGGGTAGATAGAACAGACAGCTTCTAGTAGTTAAGAAGCCTAGAACAAGGGGCCATAGATACATGTTTAAAGGCAAGAGATTTAAAAGAGAGAGCAAAAGAAACATCTTTATACAGGAAGTTGTGAATTTCACTTCGAGTTAGTGGTTGAGGCAGAAACTATGGCAACATTCAAGATTAGATTGGCTAGGTGGATGAAGGGATAAAGGAATATGGGAACAGGATGGGTAAACATGATTAGATTATTTGCTCACGTGGAGGATAAATGCCAACACAGATTGGTTGGGCTGAATGGCCTGTTTCATGTAACTTCTATGTATATCCAAAACTGGCGCACCCACAGCTCCCCTAAAAATAACAGAGTAACTAAAGGTGCTTTTGCAGCTGATGTTTCAGGTTGTTGGAGAGCAACATTTGTAAATCTATGAGTCAGGAAGCAGTTTTAAAAATATAAATGTGGGGAGCTGGAGCACAGACTTCAATCACCCACAATCCGCAGAGGGGGGGAAGGGAGCAGAGGGGGGGGGAAGGGAGCAGAGGGGGGGGGGAAGGGAGCAGAGGGGGGGGGTAAGGGAGCAGAGGGGGGGGGTAAGGGAGCAGAGGGGGGGGGTAAGGGAGCAGAGGGGGGGGGGGGTAAGGGAGCAGAGGGGGGGGGGGGTAAGGGAGCAGAGGGGGGGGGGTAAGGGAGCAGGGGGGGGGGGAAGGGAGCAGAGGGGGGGGGAAGGGAGCAGAGGGGGGGGGAAGGGAGCAGAGGGGGGGGAAGGGAGCAGAGGGGGGGGAAGGGAGCAGAGGGGGGGGGAGGGAGCAGAGGGGGGGGGAAGGGAGCAGAGGGGGGGGAAGGGAGCAGAGGGGGGGGGAAGGGAGCAGAGGGGGGGGAAGGGAGCAGAGGGGGGGGAAGGGAGCAGAGGGGGGGGAAGGGAGCAGAGGGGGGGGGAAGGGAGCAGAGGGGGGGGGAAGGGAGCAGAGGGGGGGAAGGGAGCAGAGGGGGGGAAGGGAGCAGAGGGGGGGAAGGGAGCAGAGGGGGGGAAGGGAGCAGAGGGGGGGGGAAGGGAGCAGAGGGGGGGGAAGGGAGCAGAGGGGGGGGAAGGGAGCAGAGGGGGGGGAAGGGAGGGAAGGGAGCAGAGGGGGGAAGGGAGCAGAGGGGGGAGCAGAGGGGGGGGAAGGGAGCAGAGGGGGGAGCAGATGGGGGGGAAGGGAGCAGAGGGGGGGGAAGGGAGCAGATGGGGGGAGGGGGAAGGATGAATAAGGAAGTGGAAAGAGGGAGAGAGAGCAGGAGGTAAAGGTGAAGGAGAGGGAAGGAGTAGGAAGGTGAATAGGGGAAGAGAGGAGAGTAGGAGGAGGAAGACTTGCATTTATATCGCACCTTTCACGACCTCAGGGCGAGGCGGGCGGGGGAGGGAAGGGTGAGGCGGGCGGGAAGGGGAGGGGAGGGATGGCAAGGTGAGGGGAAAAGTGGGTTGAAATAGGAAGAGGAAAAGAGTAGAGGGGAGAAGATGGGAAGGGACAACAAGGAGGAGTAGACAGGATGGTGCTAGCGGGTAGTATGCAACAGCAGTAATGCACTGGATAGGAGGGGAAATAGGACCACATGGTGAGGGGGTAGCGGGGAGCATGAGACGAAATGTGGGACTGGGGACGCAGATGTACGGCAAGGTGGAAGCACCATCCAAGCTCATTATTTTCCGTTGCAGCTCTCGCAAAATCTGCCCCCTGCAACCCATCTGTACTTCCCCTGGTCAACAACCATACCTGCCACTGTCCAGCACCAACACCCTTTTACAATGAGAGCAAGCGAGAGCAACAGTGAAAGAGAAAGACAAAGAGGAAGATACAACCAGAAACACAGAGACAAGAAGATGACAGACAGCAAGACAGAGCACAGACAACGTGCAGCTTACTGTCATCAATGCCACGGGAGATCCACTGATACATAAAAATAGTTTGAACACTATACATTGTATAGGGGAATTTGGCAAGAGTTTTCCTTGCACATAAAAAAGATGACTGTTATGGATGGCTCAACAAAGTTCCCAATTTTCACAGATTTCGTTTCCTTAACAGCAAACAATAAGGACTTGTTTTGTGCACTTACCCAGGTATGAAAACATGCACAAGTAAAACACTTTACAAGCATATTCTTCCAAGTGACAAAAGGACCATTGTTTTCTACAGCTTCACAACACTGGTAGGACAAATGTGGTCATGAAAAAGCTTTGGGAATTATTTTTACATAACAATAAACTCTATAATTGTACAACACATAATCAGATCCCATGAAACCATCTTACAATGGATTTCTAGAATATTCAACTTCTTTGAGAAAATTCATTACCCCCATAGCCTACTATTAACCGAAGTACAAGCGTCCATGTTCATGCCTTTTCTAATAAAACCATAAGGAGACACTGGGTTGCCCCAGTACCAAACAAAAACAAAACACAAGTGGCCCATTTTTAGAGGGGCACAACTAATAAGGAACTCAATCATAAAACAAAGGGCATTCTGGGTATTTGTGGGATTTTATCTTTTCTCAAACATCAAGAAGCTATCTTTTTCACCAAGCTGGCCCAAAGTTCAGCTTCCATAGCCATTTGATCAAAGGAGCGACTGTTGATCTGCGCCCTCACTCTCTCCCTCATTTGGAAGGCTGCCCTGGCCACTTGACGGGACTCCTCAATGGTCGCTTCCTTCGCTTTCAAAATTTCTTCGCTCCTCTTTTCTTTCTTCTTAATAGTTTCTTTCATTGCTTCTCGGTGCCATTCTTCTTCCTCCACGACCTTCTTTTTCATCTGCTGGTGGATCTTCTCTTTCTCCAATCTGGTCTTCTGGGTCTGAAGGGCTTTATTTTGCACACTCTTCAACAGAGTTTTCTGGGCTTGTTCGATTTTGAGGTCAGAGATTTCGGCCAAAGCTTCCTTACGTTCCTTCTGCTCCTGTTCTAGTTTTTCAGCCCTTACCTTGGCTTGGAGGATCTGATTTTCCTCCCTGATTGCTTTTTCTTTCAGCCCTCTCTTTCTTTCTTCCACCAGAAGTTTGTGGTTTTCCTTGAATTTTAAAAGCTTTCGCTCCAGTGACATCCTCACCATTAACTCCTCAGTCTTGGTCAGATTGTCAATCTCCTTCTTCAGGATCACGTGCTTCAGCTTTTCATGCTCATTCTCCATCTTGATCCTGTTCTGGTCACTCATTTCTTTCAGCAGCCGTTTCTGGGCAGCATTTGACATCTTTGCCTGTGAGACCTGTACTTCTTGCTCCTTGGTAACTTGCTTGATGGTTTCTGTTTGTTTCCATAATTGATTCTGGTGACGTTTACGGATTTCTGCTTCACATTTTGCTTGTTCCAATTTTTCCTTTTTCTTTAATTCCTGTTTCTCAGCCAACATTCTCCACTTATTTTCTTTCAAAATCATGTCTTTCTCCTGCAAGTCAGCCACCTGTTTTACTTCCTGCTGTATTTTGGACTGTCTCATTTCCTGTTCTTTTTTCCACCTGCAAATACATGGAACCCAGTTTATGAAAAGAAAGACAGACTTGCATTTATATAGCATCTTTCATGACCTCAGGACATTCCTAAGGGCTTTATAATGAATGAAGTACTTTTGAATTGTAGTCACTGTTGTAATGTAGGAAATGTAGCAGGCAATTTGGACACAGCAAGCTCCCACAAACAGCAATGAACTAAATGACCATATTATCTGATTTAGATGGTGGTTGAGGGTTAAGTGTTGGCCAGAATAACGAGAACTCCCCTGCTCTTCTTTGAATAGTGCTATGGGATCTTTTACGTCCCACCTTAAGAGGGCAGACATCAGTTTAACATCTCATCCAAAAGACGACACCTCCGACAGTGCAGCACTCCCTCAGTATTGCACTGAAATGTCAGCCTTGAATTATGCAATCAAGTCTCTGGAGTGGAGCTTGACAGCACAACCATCTGACTCAAAGGCGAGTGTGCTACCATTGAGCCAAGGTGGACCACTTTTATGGAGTGAAAGAAAGAGGTAGCATCATCGAGGAAAAATGCCTTACAAAAC
The DNA here is from genome assembly GCA_030390025.1 of Squalus acanthias. NCBI lineage: Eukaryota > Metazoa > Chordata > Chondrichthyes > Squaliformes > Squalidae > Squalus > Squalus acanthias. Next base: position 134,431,749 of record CM059433.1, read on the forward strand.
AATCCTAACATTTTATTTCATAAACGGGGTGCAGTAATATCAGGTTACTTTACGGTATTATTACTCAGCTACAAATAAATTCACCTTAAACAAATACACTCAATTTCTTATGGTAAATTAACGTACGTTGAGAGTGGGTATGTGTGGGATGTCAATTTTAGTTGCTACTCATACTTGTAGAGCTAATATTTATAGGTAATAACAACAGAAAACGCTGGAAAAACTCAGCAGGCCAGGCAACATCCGTGGAGAGAGAAACAGAGTTAACGTTTCAGGTCGAAACCTTTCGTCAGAACTGAGAAAAGAGCAGGAAATTAAACAGATAAAAATGCAAGGGGGAGGCTGGGGGGAGGAATAAAAGATCAAAAGGGGTGGTCTATGGTAAGTAGAGACATTAAGAGATGCTCAAGGCAAGACGAGATGGTAATGGGACAGGTTAAGAAACAAAAGGTGAGGTGTGAAATGCTGGCAGAATGAGACAGCTGCCGTAGGGGGAGAGAGAGAGAGAAAAAAAAAGGAAGGCGGCACGGACCAAAAGGGTGGATAAAATGTATATATATGTGGTAGGGGCAGAGGTTATGATCTGAAATTGTTGAACTCGATATCGAGTCCGGAAGGCTGTAAAGTGCCTAAACGAAAGATAAGGTGCTGTTCCTCGAGCTTACGCTGAGCTTCTGTGGAACAATGCACGAGGCCGAGGACGGTGAGGTCTGAGTGGGCGTGGCGGGGTGAATTAAAATGACAAGCGACCGGAAGCTCGGGGTCACCCTTACGGACTGAACGGAGGTGTTCCGCAAAGCGGTCACCCAATCTGCGTTTGGTCTCCCCAATGTAGAGGAGACCACATCGTGAGCAGCGAATACAGTATACTAGATTGCAAGAAGTACAAGTAAATCGCTGTTTCACCTGGAAGGGGTGTTTGGGGCCCTGGAGAGTGGGAAGGGGGGGATGTACAAGGGCAGGTGTTGCATCTCCTGCGCTTGCACGGGAAGGTGCCGGGCGAAGGGGAAGGGGTGCCGGGGGTGATAGAGGAGTGGACTAGGGTGTCTCGGAGGGAGCGGTCCCTACGGAATGCTGAAAGGGGAGGTGAGGGGAAGATACATTTGGTGGTGGGATCACGTTGGAGGTGGCGGAAATGGCGGAGGATGATCCGTTGAATGTGGAGGCTGGTGGGGTGAAAGGTGAGGACAAGGGGAACTCTATCGTGGTTCCGGGAGGGAGGGGCCGGGGTGAGGGCAGAAGTGCGGGAGATAGAACGGACACGGTCGAGGGCCGTGTTGACCACGGTAGAGGGAAATCCTCGGTTGAGGAAAAAGGAAGACATGTCGGAAGCACTGGTATGGAAGGTGGCATCGTCGGAGCAGATGCGGCGGAGACGGAGAAACTGGGAGAAGGGAATAGAGTCCTTACAGAAGGCGGGGTGGGAGGAAGTGTAGTCCAGGTAGCTGTGGGAGTCAGTGGGCTTGTAGTGAATGTTGGTCAATAACCTATCCCCAGAGATGGAGACGGAGAAGTCGAGGAAGGGGAGGGAAGAGTCGGAGATGGACCATGTGAAGGTGAGGGAAGGGTGGAAATTGGAGGCAAAGTGAATGAAATTGTCTAGTTCGGGGCGAGAGCAGGAAACGGCACCGATATAGTCGTCAATGTACCGGAAAAAGAGGTAAGGGAGGGGACCCGAGTAGGACTGGAACAAAGAGTGTTCCACATATCCCACAAAAAGGCAGGCATAGCTAGGACCCATGCGGGTACCCATAGCAACACCTTTGATTTGGAGGAAATGAGTGGAGTCAAAGGAGAAGTTGTTCAATGTGAGAACAAGTTCAGCCAGGCGGAGGAGGGTGGCGGTGGATGGGGACTGGTTGGGCCTCTGTTCAAGGAAGCGGAGCGCCCTCAGGCCATCCTGGTGGGGGATGGAGGTGTAGAGGGATTGTACGTCCATGGTGAAAAGGAGGCGGTTGTGGCCAGGAAACTGGAAACTGTTAAAGTGGCGGAGGGCGTCAGAGGAATCGCGGATGTAGGTGGGAAGGGACTGGACAAGGGGAGAAAAAATAGAGTCGAGATAGGAAGAGATGAGTTCCGTGGGGCAAGAGCAGGCTGAAACGATGGGTCTACCAGGGCAGTCCTGTTTGTGGATCTTGGGAAGGAGGTAGAAGCGGGCTGTGCGGGGTTGGGGAACTATGAGGTTGGCGGCCGTGGGGGGAAGATCTCCAGAGGAGATGAGGTCAGTGACAGTCATGGAAACGGTGGCTTGATGTTCGGTAGTGGGGTCATGGTCCAGGTGGAGGTAGGAGGAGGTGTCAGAGAGTTGGCGTTCAACTTCCGCTAGGTAGAGGTCGGTTCGCCAAACAACAACAGCACCACCCTTGTCAGCAGGTTTAATGACAATGTCGGGGTTGGATCGGAGAGAATGGAATGCTGCAAGTTCAGAGGGAGGTAGGTTGGAGTGAGTGAGGGGAGCAGAGAAATTGAGATGGCCGATGTCACGGCGGCAGTTAGCAATGAAAAGATCTAGAGAGGGTAAGAGGCCAGAGGGAGGGGTCCAGGTGGAACGAGAATTCTGAAAGCGGGAGAAAGGGTCAGCCGTGCGGGGGGAAGACTCCTGGCCAGAGAAGTGGGCACGGAGACGAAGGCGGCGGAAAAAGAGCTCAGCATCATGCCGAGCTCGAAATTCATTGAGGTGGGGGCGTAAGGGGATGAAGCTCAGGCCTTTGCTGAGGACTGATCGTTCGGGGTCAGAGAGGGGAAGGTCAGAGGGGATAGTGAAAACGCGGCAGGGGGTGAGATTGGGAGAAGGGGGGTCAGAGGAAAGTGAAGGGGAAGGTGGTTCTGGAGGGGCGTTAGTGTCCAAGAGTTGTTGTAGCTTGCAATCCTTGACATCGGACAGCACCTCATCTTTCGTTTGGGCACTTTACAGCCTTCCAGACTCAATATCGAGTTCAACAATTTCAGATCATAACCTCGGCCCCTACCACATATATATACACATTTTATCCACCCTTTTGGCCCGTGCCTTTTTCCTTTTTTTTTCTCTCTCCCCCTACGGCAGCTGTCTCTCATTCTGCCAGCATTTCACACCTCACCTTTTGTTTCTTAACCTGTCCCATTACCATCTCGTCTTGCCTTGAGCATCTCTTAATGTCTCTACTTACCATAGACCACCCCTTTTGTTCTTTTATTCCTCCCCCTTGCATTTTATCTGTTTAATTTCTTGCTCTTTTCTCAGTTCCGACGAAAGGTTTCGACCTGAAACGTTAACTCTGTTTCTCTCTCCACGGATGTTGCCTGGCCTGCTGAGTTTTTCCAGCGTTTTCTGTTGTTATTTCGGATTTCCAGCATCCGCAGTATTTTGCTATCGTATTAATATTTATAGGTGTTGCCATATTGAGATTGAGGCTCCTATTGCCTCCGTTGGTGAATTTACTGCTTTGTGCAGAACTAAGAGGGGTCTAGTTTTAATTTGTTATGTGCTGGGTTAACTGATCTCAGCTATAGTGCTACAAACAGCTAAGGTGCCTGGTTGCTATCCAGCTGAGAAGCAAAGGGTGGCTAGCTCTAGAATTGAGCTAAAGAACAGGAATGAGGTGAACCCAAACATTTGATAGCAGGTCATGGGTTGAAGTGGAGCTGGCACAGAAGCCTGATAAGAATCACGGTTGGGACAAGGAGTGGGCCACAGACCTAGCGGAGGCTGGAGGCCAAAGAGCAAGGGAGAGGTGCCAGAGCACCACAAGTGGTGGGAGGCCTGTAACTACAGTGTGACAGATAAGTGTTTACATTGGAAATTCCCATTATAAATGTTTGCATAGTTCAATTATAAATTTGATAACAGGAAATTGGGCAGAAGTGTGTGCATATGCATAACTTCTAGTAAGATATAGATTATGCATTGTCTTCCCCAATTGTTACTATTATAATGTAGTGACTTTGAACTTTTTGGTTTGTTGATGTAAGATAACTCTAGACTGAGCAGAATATCGAGTTCTTTGAATTCTTTATCTGCAGTGCAATAAGCACATCTGGAACCTCATTGAAGAGCTTGATGTTTGTTTTCCCCTGACACATGACCCAACCTGTGTTTCTTTTTCCCTTCCTTTACACCATCTCTTCTGCAGGCAAGTCAATCATGGCTTTGTGGACATTGCTACTTTTTCCACTCATCTTATCTAAGTGGCCATTAGACTAGATGGTGAATGCTAGCAGGCTGTTTGAGTGCGGTGTAGCAGAGCCGAACTCAATCCTTTCCTTCCTCAACATGCCCTTGGTTAGACCACACTTAAGAGTACTGTGCACAGAGGGTACAACCATCAGGAAAGACTGAACGGGCTGGGGTTCTTTTCTCTAGAAAAAAGACAGAGGAGACCTGATAGAGGTCTTTAAAATTATGAAGGGATTCAACAGGATAGACCAAGAGGATTCCACTTGTGGGGGAGTCTAAAACTAGGGGCCATAAATACAAGATAGTCACTAATAAATCCAATAAAGAATTCAGGAGAAACTTATTTATTCAGAGTGGGGAGAATGTGGAACTCATAAGATTACATAGGATATGAGGCACAGAAACAGGCCATTCGGCCCAACCAGTCCATGCTGCGTTTATGCTCCACACGAGCCTCCTCCATCTTTCCTCAACTAAATCTATCAGCATAACCTTCTATTCCCTTTTCCCTCATATGCTTGTCTAGCCTCTCCTTAAATGCATCTATACTATTTGCTTCAACCACTTCCTGTGGTACCGAGTTCCACATTCTCACCACTCTTTGGGTAAAGAAGTTTCTTCTGAATTCCCTATTGTATTTCTTGGGTGACTATCTTATATTGATGGCCTCTAGTTATGCTCTTCCCCACAAGTGGAAAGTTCTCTCTGTATCTACTCCATCAAAACCTTTCATAATTTTTATGACCTCTATTAGGTCACCCCTTAGCCTTCTTTTTTCAAGGTTTGGACAAACTAGATGCAGGAAGAATGTTCCCGATGGTCGGAGAGTCCAGAACCAGGGGTCATAATCTAAGGATAAGGGATAAGCCATTTAGGACAGAAATGAGGAAGAATTTCTTCACCCAGAGAGTGGTGAACCTGTGGAATTCTCTACCACAGAAGGTAGTTGAGGCCAAGTCATTAAATATATTCAAGAATGAGTTAGATATATTTCTTAAAGCTAAAGGTATCAAGGGATATGGGGAGAAGGCAGGTACAGGGTACTGAGTTTGGATGATCAGCCATGATCTCATCGAATGGCAGAGCAGGCTCGAGGGGCCGAATGGCCTACTCCTGCTCCTATCTTCTATGTAAGAGAAAAGAGACCCAGCCTGTTCATCCTTTCCTGAGATGTATACCCTCACATTTTTGGTATCATCCTTGTAAATCTTCTCTGCATCCTCTCCAGTGCCTCTATATCCTTTTGATAATATGGCGACCAGAACTCTACGCAGTACTCCAAGCGTGGTCTAACCATCCCCTCCCCCTTTTCCCAGCTTTACTCTGGCCTTAAATCTATTTGATTTCCGGCTCTTCACAGTTCTGACGAAAGGTCATCGACCTGAAACGTTAACTCTCTTTCTCTCTCCACGGATGCTGCCTGGCCTGCTGAGTTTTTCCAGCGTTTTCTGTTGTTATTTCAGATTTCCAGCATCCGCAGTATTTTGCTATCGTGGTCTAACCAAGGATCCATACAGGTTTAGCATAACTTCCCTACTTTTCAATTCTATACCTCTAGTGCTTGGTTTGCTTTTTTTATAGCCTTGCTAACCTGTGTCGTAACTTTTAGTGATTTGTGTATTTGTACTCCGAGATCCCTTTGTTCCTCTACCCCACCTAGACTCGCACCTTCCAAGTGATAAGTGGCCTCCCTATTCTTCCTGCCAAAATGTAATACCTCACATTTATCTGCGTTGAACTTCATTTGCCAATTATATGCCCATTCTTCAAGTTTATTAATGTCCTCCTGTAATTTGTTGCAGTCCTCCTCAGTATTGACTATCCTCCCCCAACTTGGTGTCATCCGCAAATTTAGAAATTGTGTTTTTGATTCCAAAGTCTAAATCATTAATGTAAATTGTGAACAGCAGTGGTCCCAGCACTGATCCTTGTGGAACACCACTACCCACCACCTTCTGCCACTGTGAATAGCTACCCTTCACTCCTACTGAAGCCAGCTAGCAATCCATTCTCACATCCACATGGAGCAGGTTGAGGTGAATAGCATAGATTCATTTAAGGGGAAGTTAGATATGTACGTGAGGGAGAAAGGAACAGAAGGATATGTTGATAGGATGAGATGAAGAAGGGTGGGAGGAGGCTCGTGTGGAGCATAAACACCAGTTGGGCCAAATGGCCCGATTCTGTGCTGTACATTCTTTGTCATTCTATGTAATTCGATGTAAATTACACCCACCAGCAGTAACAATCCATAACCACCAGCAATTCACCCTAGAGTGAAATAGCTCAAAATACTCCCACCAGACAAACAGCAAGTTAGGAAGGACAAAAATCTACAATTACAGTGCTTGGTGTTTTCCACAATTCAAGTGAATTTAAACAAATATTTTTCAAAACCACTATGATGCTTTACTGAAATTCTAACAATGGATATTAAATACTTTTAACAGAATGTTCATTCATTTATTTTCTCCCCATCCTTCTGGTCTCCCTGGCCCACAATTTCTCCGAGGCACCCCTCAAATGGGTATTTGTCTGGTGATCGAACAGGAAAATAGAATCATAGAATAGTACAGCACAGAAGGAGGCCATTTGGCCCATCGCGTAACAGCCAGTAACAAACCATAACCACCAGCAACTCATCCTAGAGTGAAATAGCTCAAAATACTCTCACCAGACAAACGGCAAGTTAGGAAGGACAAAAATCTACAATTACACTGCTTGGTGTTTGCCACAATTCAAGTGAATTTAAACACAAATATTTTCCAAAACCACTATGAGCCGGCTCTTTCGAAGAGCAATCCAATGAGTTCTATTCCCGCGCTCTTTCCCCATAGCCCTGCAATTTTTTCTCCTTCAATTCCTTTTTGAAGGTTTCTATTGAATCTGTATCCACCACCCTATTAGGTAGTGCATTCCAAATCCTAACCACTCGTTGCGTAAAATAAGTTTTTCCTCATGTCGCCTCTGGTTCTTCTGCCAATCACCTTAAATCTGTGCCCTCTGGTTATTGACCCTTCAGCCATTGGAAACAGTTTCTCTTTATTCACTCTAGCTAAACCCTTCATGATTTTAAACACCTCTATCAAATCTCCTCTTAGACTTCTCTGCTCCAAGGAGAACAACCCCAGCTTCTCCAGTCTATCCACATAACAGTAAGCCCTCATCAACCATTCTAGTAAATCTCTTCTGTACCCTCTTGAAAGCCTTCACGTCCTTCCTAAAGTATGACGCCCAGAATTGGACACAATACTCCAGCTGGGACAGAACGAGTGTTTTATATAGGTTTAGTATAACTTCCTGGCTTTTGTACTCTATGCCTCTATTTATAAAGCCCAGGATCCCATATGTTTTATTAGATGTTTTGTTAACCTGTCCTGACACCTTCAAAGATTTGTGCACAAACACCCCCAGGTCTCTCTGTTCTTGCACCCCCTAAAATAAGGCAAGAGCATCAGGTAGTCCCTCTTTCATCTCATTTCCATTCTCCAACCACTCTCAAGGAATCCCTGGAAAACACCACAGTGGGCGGAGCCCAAGCGTCACAGGCCTCCAATACTTTTCCCTCTGCTTTGCGCCCGAGAACTAGGCATTCCCCAAACACATAGCTGAAGTAAATCAGCCCATCTTAGTCTCTTGTTGCTGTGGCACTACATGTTGCAACTGTAATGCACCACTGCTTCAATGCTCATTTTAATCAAAATTGAGAGGTCGCACAACACCAGGTTATAGTCCAACAGTTTTATTTGAAATCACAAGCTTTCGGAACTATCGCTCCTTCCTCAGGTGAAGTAAATTGGATACAGAATCGTCAGAGCATATATAGATGGAAAAAAAAGCATGTGTACTTTACAATTGCAGACCAATAAATTAAATCATCCTGACTATCTGCCGAGGTGTGATAAAGTTAATTAAGTCAGCCAGGAAGGTACCACATCAAAAGACATAGCAAGATACAACTGAGACAATGAGGTGAAGTCGCAGGGGTTCTAACGTGTCAAAAGCTGCCGTCTGTATGTAAAACGAAAAGCTTTAAAAAAAAAAATTTACTTTTTTACTGGGAAAATTTTTACTTTTTTACTGGGAATCACATCTGTGAACAAGCTAACGACGACTCGAGTCCGGATCACGTCATGTATCGTGACATAAACCCAAGATCCCGATTGAGACCGTCTTCATGAGTGCAGAACTTGGCTATCAGTTTCTGCTCGATGATTTTGCGTTGTCGTGTGTTTCTAAGGTTGCCTTGGAGAACGCTTACCCGCAGATCCGAGGCTGAATGTCCTTGACTGCTGAAGTGTTCCCCGACTGGGAGGTAACAATCCTGCCTGGCGATTGTTGCGCGGTGCTCGTTCATACGTTGTCTCAGTGTCTGCATGGTCTCGCCGATGTACCATGCCGCGGTGCATTCTTTCCTGCAACGTATGAGGTAGACAACGTTGGCCGAGTCACATGAGTATGTACCATGTACCTGGTGGGTAGTGTCCTCACGTGTGATGGTGGTATCTGTGTTGATGATCTGGCATGTCTTGCAGAGTTTGCCATGGCAGGGTTGTGTGGTGTCGTGGTCGCTGTTATCCTGAAAGCTGGGTAATTTGCTGCGAACGATGGTACTTCTGAGGTTAGGCGGCTGTTTGAAGGCAAGTAGTGGAGGCGTGGGGATGGCCTTAGCGAGGTGTTTGTCGTCATCGATGACATGTTGAAGGCTGCGAAGAACATGTCGTAGTTTCTCCGCTCCGGGGAAGTACTGGACGACGTAGGGTACCCTGTTGGTTGTGTCCCGTGTTTACCTTCTGAGGAGGTCTATGCGATTTTTCGCTGTGGCCCGTCGGAACTGTCGATCGATGAGTCGAGCGTCATATCCCGTTCTTACGAGGGCGTTTTTCAGCGTCCGTAGGTGTCCATCGCGTTCCTCCTCGTCTGAGCAGATCCTGTGTATTCGCAGGGCTTGTCCATAGGGGATGGCTTCTTTAACATGGTTAGGGTGGAAGCTGGAGAAGTGGAGCATCGTGAGGTTGTCCGTGGGCTTGCGGTAGAGTGAAGTGCTGAGGTGTCCGTCTTTGATGGAGATTCGTGTGTCCAGGAATGAGACCGATTCTGAGGAGTAGTCCATGGTGAGTTTGATGGTGGGATGGAACTTGTTTATGTTATCGTGTAGTCTTTTCAGTGATCCTTCGCCATGGGTCCAAAGGAAGAAAATGTCGTCGATGTATCTGGTGTACAGCGTTGGCTGGAGGTCCTGTGCAGCGAAGAAGTCTTGCTCGAACTTGTGCATGAAGATGTTGGCGTATTGTCGTGTCGTCCAGTACTTCCCCGGAGCGGAGAAACTACGACATGTTCTTCGCAGCCTTCAACATGTCATCGATGACGACAAACACCTCGCTAAGGCCATCCCCACGCCTCCACTACTTGCCTTCAAACAGCCGCCTAACCTCAGAAGTACCATCGTTCGCAGCAAATTACCCAGCTTTCAGGATAACAGCGACCACGACACCACACAACCCTGCCATGGCAAACTCTGCAAGACATGCCAGATCATCAACACAGATACCACCATCACACGTGAGGACACTACCCACCAGGTACATGGTACATACTCATGTGACTCGGCCAACGTTGTCTACCTCATACGTTGCAGGAAAGAATGCACCGCGGCATGGTACATCGGCGAGACCATGCAGACACTGAGACAACGTATGAACGAGCACCGCGCAACAATCGCCAGGCAGGATTGTTACCTCCCAGTCGGGGAACACTTCAGCAGTCAAGGACATTCAGCCTCGGATCTGCGGGTAAGCGTTCTCCAAGGCAACCTTAGAAACACACGACAACGCAAAATCATCGAGCAGAAACTGATAGCCAAGTTCTGCACTCATGAAGACGGTCTCAATCGGGATCTTGGGTTTATGTCACGATACATGACGTGATCCGGACTCGAGTCGTCGTTAGCTTGTTCACAGATGTGATTCCCAGTAAAAAAGTAAAAATTTTCCCAGTAAAAAAGTAAATTTTTTTTTTTAAAGCTTTTCGTTTTACATACAGACGGCAGCTTTTGACACGTTAGAACCCCTGCGACTTCACCTCATTGTCTCAGTTGTATCTTGCTATGTCTTTTGATGTGGTACCTTCCTGGCTGACTTAATTAACTTTATCACACCTCGGCAGATAGTCAGGATGATTTAATTTATTGGTCTGCAATTGTAAAGTACACATGCTTTTTTTTCCATCTATATATGCTCTGACGATTCTGTATCCAATTTACTTCACCTGAGGAAGGAGCGATAGTTCCGAAAGCTTGTGATTTCAAATAAAACTGTTGGACTATAACCTGGTGTTGTGCGACCTCTCAATTTTGTCCACCCCAGTCCAACACCGGCATCTCCACATCATTTTAATCAACCCTAAGCAACATTTAAAAAAAATTTTGGACAGCTGAAGAATCCCTTCATAAACCCGTAATAGGTTTATGATCCCGAACATTAGACTTTCTGGCAGCTATAGGGAAGTCTACACAAATTCCAATCTCTTGCCCTAACATCTGACTAAAATATCTACAACTATTTTTTTTTTTTTAAATACCTGCCCTCTATAAAATCCTACATCAACATAACTCCAAAGGAAACCCTACCATTCTGCCAAAATATTGGTCCCTTCTTTTCAATTAGCAGACTTTTTATTATACTTGGAAACCTTAAGAAATTCAATTATCTTTTCATATCAATAATTAAGTATAACTTTAAATACCGAGATCAGATATCCCTTCACAAGATTAGAGTTCTTTAAAGCTCATACTGCAACAACTTTAAAGAGACAATTAAAACTTTAATTAAACATTTTCCTCAAAATCCAGTTTAGCCAGAAAAATCTGCAGAGGATTCTCAATATTTAAGTATTCAATTTAGTGTCACATCTTGTAGATGCTATTTCTGCAGGACTGCTTTATTCTATTTTTTCCCCTGCTCCTAGCCACATGGTCCTCCATCTTGTGGTGTGGTTGAGAATCACCAAAGCTGAATCAATAAGAGCTGGTACGTTGAAACTCAATAATTCAAAACCCTCAGGGCTGCCATCAAATGCTTTGTTAGATCACCTGTGATGATTAAAGCTGAAATTTATCTTTTAATCGGATTATGCACATTGGTGTACGTGCTTGGCAGTAAGTGCCGTGTATACACGTCCCAGAGGCCACACACGAACAAAGAGAATAAGCAGGAAAAGAATATTCTTTTACTTATAATAGTGAATATTTTCAGACAAGTGTAACACAAGTCATGTGTAGTGCCAGCCAATAGCACATATATCCCTCTTCCAACTTCGCAAACAGCAGTCACTGCAGCAATGATCAGTGCCATAAAGTGAGAGTACACATGTTCACAAACATAAGTCTAGATGAGGGAAGCCATTTAACCCATCCAGTTCGTCCTATCACAGAAACCTACACTGCCCCTCCCTAATAACACCATCCAACTGCCTCTTGAATTTGCTTCCACTATCCTAACCAGAAGACCAAAGTAATAATTAGTGTAAAGTGCTTTCTGGTCTTGCCTTTTCCTAAGTTCGTAGCCAACCTCCTTTCTCCCACAGTCATGCTTTAACTTGAAATAAAAACAATATTCCAGTTAGTCTGTATCATTTGAAATAAAACAGAAAATGCTGGAACACAAGTCAGCCAGCATCTGTGGAGAAAGGTCGAGTTTCAGGTCAATGACCTTTCGTCAGACTCAGAACCCCACTCATTTTTGTCCTTTCAAGGCTGATGAGTCTGCGTTTTCCCAATTCTTTTCTCCTAAATCAATCCTCTGACCTTTCTCTGAATGATTCACCACTCCACTCAGTTCCTGATCTGGGCAATGCCAAGCAAGGCAACCCAAATGTAAACTGGCATCTCCTGGAGTAAAGAAAATCGGGGGGAAAAAAAATCAGATCTTCAGATTTCCCAACTGGTGCTGAATTTGAGGATAGCTTTCTGGTACAGTCTGGAAGCCAAGACTGTCTGAATTTATTTCACTTAAAACCTTGGAGATATTAAAAAGAGAAAACTTTCATAATTCCATTCAACTGGTCAGCACTTTGAAACCAAAACTGGTAGGCATTGAACTGATACAGGACAGCTGCATTGTCACTAAGATACAAGTAAAGTGTAATAATGATTGTCTGAAATTGTCAGGTACCAAACCCTTGGAATTTTGTTTTCAATAGAATTTCAGCAGCGTGTGAAATTGTGTCATACCGTGTCTACGAACTGTCCTTCAAAACTTGGGTTGTGCCTGGAGAGAGTATTTTAAGCTATATAACACCAAGGTCAAATACTATTGGTTACAGGTCTCTCACTGGGGATGGTAAATGGGGAAAGGGGGAATAATGTGAGGTGATGAATTAAAAATAGGGCAAATTATTTGATATGGTGCAATGTCTCATGATTTTCTACATTTACTGTGTGTGGAACTTGTTGCCCAAGAACCAGAATTTTGCATAAGAAATCCTAGATGTAGGGAAATGAGAGTTTGAGTAGTTCAGTGATAATAAATGTCCTAATTAAGAGAATCACAGAAGAATCTCACTGGCATACACTAAAGCAGCTTATGTATTTTTCCTACACTGCATTGGTACCAGTTGGCTAAACAAGCCTCATGATAAAAGCACAATCCCTTCTGACTCCCATCACTAAATTCTAAAAAGAAAATAATTTTTAATGCGGTCACCTGCCAATACTCTTGATTAAGCCTTTTTGCCTTTCAGTCTCCTTCTTCATTTGTGCTAATCTTTCTGTCCTCTTCAGTTTATCCCAGAACTGCTGGGCTTTGAGACGTTGTTCCAGCCTCTCTGTTCTTCCTGATGTTTGACGAGCATTAATGCCGCAATCTTCCGATCACGTTCAGGAATGATCACATTGGTTTCTCTTCGGATCTCACTGACCAGTTTGTCCAGTTTCCTTGCTGTGGCAGGAGACTGCTTTAGATCACCAAGACTGGTGTTCTTCCGAAAATACCCGCTCACACTGGTGGCCTTTGAATCGTTCCTCTTCTGCTGTGCAGATGCCCGCAAGTCCACTGGTCTTTTACATTCTTCTCTTGAAATAGCCCAACTAGATGGTGCGTTCTTGTCGTCTGATAGAGGAGCTTTTGAAGAACTTTGGCCTTCATGGAGAGCATCCAGAACATGACTGTTGGGGAAACCAGATTCATTTGTAGACCTTGGAGCAGCAAATTTCACAAAAGTTGGTATGGGTGTTCTTCTGGCTTTTTCTTCCTCTATGATGCGCTGTCTCTCTTCTCTGCACTCTAAATTTAACAGTAAATTAAGTTAGCATCAACTAGGAGCAGATGTACAAAAATCATCCAGCAGGTACCTACTGTAACATTAAATAGTTGAGCATGTCAAAAACATGTAACCCAGGTTTCATGATCAAAACAATTCTCGTCCCATCTATAGGAAAAAATTTTTCATTTAATTAATCCTGGGGAGAAGAGAAAGAACTTGCATTTATATAACACCTTTCACAACCTTAGGATGTCCCAAATCGCATTACAGCCAATGAAGTACTTTTGAAGTGTAGTCACTATTGTTATATAGGAAAATGCAGCAGCCAATTTATGCATAGCAAGGTCCCACAAACAGCAATGAGATAAACGACCAGATCATCTGTTTTAATGATATTGGTTGAGGGATAAATATTGGCCAGGACACCAGGGAGAACACCCCTGCTCTTCTTTGAATAGTGGCACACGATTGTTTACATTCACCCGAGAGGGCAGACGGGACATCGATTTAACCCCGCAGCTGAAAGACGGCACCTCCGACAGTGCAGCACCCCCTCAGAACTGCACCGGAGTGTCAGCCTAGATCATGTGCTCAAGTCTCTGGAGTAGGACTTGAACTCACGACCTTCTGACTCAGAGGCGAGAGTGCTACTAACTGAGCCAAGGCTGACACTTTAAAGTACAAAACGAAGCAGGACAAACTAGTTTTTCCTAGTCAGGTCTGACGTTTCTACCAAACAGGGAAGATTTTGGTATTAAATTTCATATGATAGATTTCATAAATAGGATTTTTTTTTCAATGGTCTCGGCTACTTGCAGCTGAGAAAGTTCCCTTATCTCTGTTAGGGAAGTTGCCAAATGAGAGACAGCTAGCCGTGTAGTTAGCTCTTCTGTCTGTACTCATAAATGGATGAGATGAAAGTATGCTTCATGGCTGGACAATTTTTTGTTATAATAATATATGCAAGTTCATTGACTGGAGGAAGCATAGAATGATACAGCACAGAAGGAGGCCATTCAGCCCATGGTGCCTGTGCCAGCTCTTTGGTAGAGCTATCCAATTAGTCCCACTCCTCATAGCCCTGTAATTTTTTTCTCCAAGTATTTATCCAATTCCCTTTTGAAAGTTACTATTGAATGTGTTTCCACCACCCTTTCAGGCAGTGCATTCCAGATCACAACAACTTGCTGCGTAAAAAAATGTTTCCTCATGTCCCCTCTGCCTCTTTTGCCAATCACATTAAATCTGTGTCCTCTGTTTACTGACCCTTCTGCCATTGGAAACAGTTTCTCCCTTTTTACTCTATCAAAACCCTTTATGAATTTGAACACCTCCATCAAATCTCTTGGGGTGAATTCCAGAGCTTGACAGCTGAAGGCACGGCCGCCAATGGTGGAATTAAAATTGAGGATGCGCAAGAGGCCAGAATTAGAGGAGCGCAGAGATCTTGGAGGGTTATAGTGCTGGAGGACGTAAGGAGGGGCGAGGCCATGGAGGGATTTGAAAACAAGGATGAGCATTTTAAAATTGAGGCATTGCCAGACCGAGAGCCAATGCAGGTCAGCAAGCACAGGGGTGATGGGTGAACGGGACTTGGTGTGAGTTAGGATACGGGCGGCGGAGTTTTGGAGCTCAAGCACGGCATGGTAGCATAGTGGTTATGTTACTACACTAGTATTCCAAAGGCCTGGACTAATGATCTGGAGGCATGAGTTCAAATCCCACAGCTGGGGAATTTAAATTCAGATAATTAAATAAATCTGGAATAAAAAAGCTAATATCAGTAATGGTCACCATGAAACTACTGGACTGTCATAAAAAACAATCTGGTTTATTAATGTCCTTTAGGGAAGGAAATCTGCTGGTGTGACTCCAGACCCACAGCAATGTGGTTGACTCTTGAAACCACATTGCTCAAATGGCCTAGCAAGCAACTCAGTTGCACCAAAGCGCTACAAAGAAGTATACTAAGAATAAAACCGGACGGACCATCGATCGAGGCACACCTAGCCCAATCAACCCTGCAAAGTCCTCCTCACAAACATCTGGGGACTTGTGCCAAAATTGGGAGAGCTTCCCACAGACTAGTCAAGCAACAGCCTGACAGTCATACTCAGCATCATACCTTTCAGCTCCATCACCATCTCTGGGTATGTCTTGTCCCACCAGCAGGACAGACCCACCAGAGGTGGTGGCACAATGGTATACAGTCGGGAGGGAGTGGCCCTGGGAGTCCTCAACATTGACTCCGGACCCCATGAAGTCTCATGGCATCAGGTCAAACATGGGCAAGGAAATCTGATTACCACCTACCGCCCTCCCTCAGCACTCTTCCATGTTGAACACCACTTGGAAGAAGCACTGACCGTAGCAAGGGCACAGAATTTACTCTGGGTGAGGGACTTCAATGTCCATCACCAAGACTGGCTCAGTAGCACCACTACTGACCAAGCTGGCCGAATCCTAAAGGACATAGCTGCCAGACTGATCCTGCAGCAGGTTGAGAGAGAACCAATGAGGGAAAAACCTACTTGACCTCATCCTCACCAATCTACCTGTCGCAGCTGCATCTGTCCATGTCATTATTGGTAGGAATGACCACTGCACAGTCCTTGTGGAGACGAAGTCCCATCTTCACACTGAGGACATCCTCCATCGTGTTGTGTAGCACTACCACCGTGCTAAATAGGATAGATTCAGAACAGATCTAGCAGCTCAAAACTGGGCATCCATGCGGTGCTGTGGGCCATCAGCAGCAGAAGACTTGTATTCCACCACAATCTGTAACCTCATGGCCTGGCATATCCCTCACTCTACTATTACCATCAAGCTAGGGGACCAATCCTGGTTCAATGAGGTGTGCAGAAGAGCATGCCAGGAGAGGCAACAAGTGTACCTAAAAATGAGGTGCCAACCTGGTGAAGCTACAACGCAGGACTACAGTCATGCTAAACAGCGGAAGCTGC
>CM059433.1:134453295-134588295 GCA_030390025.1 Squalus acanthias
TTTTAGCATGCACTGCGCATGCGCGGGAAACCGGCACTTCGTGAACTCAAAAGGGGGCGGTTCCTAAGTGAACCGCGTGCGCGCTACAGGCTGCGCGCACGCAGTGCACTTAGTGCTTTGAACGCGCAGGTAAGCATGGAAGATTTTACACATAAAGAAAGGAGGCGTAAGACCCTCTTTAAACAAGGTAAGTAGTTAATTAAGTATTATTTTAAATTTTTTTCAACAGGTTTATCTTTTTTAGAGACTTTAAAGAAAGGTAAGTTTATTTTTATAACTTTTAAAAAGATTTTACATTTTTTCAAAAATTTAAATTTTTGTTTAAAGTGGTTAATTTATTTAAATATAGTTATTTTATTAATGTGATGGTTTTAAAAAAAAATTTAATTGAGGTTTAGCTGTTCTTTTGGGGGTAAGTTGTATTCATAGCTTTGACAGTTGTCCTGTCAAAACTATGAATGAAAGATGGTGTGCTGCCATTGGCGCTAACTGAATCACGTGATCCCACAGCTCGCACGAACTAACTGCGTCTGTGGGTCACGCAAGCACTGCACAGCTGCATGTGGGACTGGCCTTGAAACTAAAGTTCGTGTGAGCCCGGAGGGAAAAGGTAGGCGCGCAGTGAGATATCGCGGGGAAGCCTTACCCCCGCAGGAACGCTCCGTGTTTAATTTCTGGGCCAATATGCTTTTAACTGTCAAAAATATCTTCAATTCCTTCCCCTTTGAGGATTATTCTAATTTCCCAGAATTTTTTTCTAAATTAGTCACAGATTCTTTCCTTGTTTTTTCACTTCTTCTAGGAGACAGGACTTTTAGGGTTGGGAGGGTGGTCTGTGAGGTTACACCATCTACTGGGTGGCGCAGGCCCGATGGGCTTTTCTCGTCCTTTTCATATATAAAAAGAAAGAAAGACTTGCATTTATATAATGCCTTTCACGACCACCGGACATCCCAAAGCGCTTTACAGCCAATTAAGTACTTTTGAAGTGTAGTCACTGTTGTAATGTAGGAAACACAGCAGCCAATTTGCGCACAGCAAGCTCCCACAAACAGCAGTGTGATAATGACCAGATAATCTGTTTCTTTTTGTTATGTTGATTGAGGGCTAAATATTGGCCAGGACACCGGAGATAACTACCCTGCTCTTCTTCAAAATAGACGGGGCCTCAGTTTAATGTCTCATCCAAAAGATGGCACCACCGACAGCGCAGCACTCCCTCACTACTGCTTAGATTTTTGTGCTCAAGTCTCTGGAGTGGGACTTGAAACTGCAACCTTCTGACTCAGGCGAGAGAGCTCCTCACTGAGACACAGCTGAGGTATAGCCAGGCGGGGAGGCTTCATTTAAGGGTAAGGTGTCATCACCCCTCAACCAAGTTTCCGTTAGGTCCATGATGTCGATGCCCATGGATGGCAAGAGCCTTGTTCGCAAGTGAACGGACATTCTGGAGGGAGATACGGAGAGGGTCAGTGATGGCTGACCCACTGCCAGCGTCCACAGGGTCAGCGCTGGGGGGGTGAGTTGGACGGGGAGGAGATTAGCAAGATTAGCCCCCAGTGGGCACGCTGGGCGGGAAGGTTGGCGAGAGAGTAGGATGGGACAGTTGAGGTTGCTGCTCGTAAGGAGGCAGCGACGAGTGCCATGACGGGCCCTTCGTAGGATGCCAAGAGAGGCACAGAGGGAAGCTTTAGGCTTATCTAAGAGGGTAAGTCCATAAGGGAGAAAGGAATAGAAGGATCTGCTGATAGGGTTAGATGAAGTAGGGTGGGAGGAGGCTCATGTAGAGTATAAACACTAGCACAGACCAGTTGGGCCAAATGGCCTGTTTCTGTGCTGTAAATTCAATGTAATATTTCATTGTTGTTTGTCGGACCTTGCTGTGCGCAAATTGGCTGCTGTGCTTCCTACATTACAACAGTGACTACACTTCAAAAGCACTTAATTAGTTGTAAAGGTCTTTGGGATGTCCTGAGATCGTGAAAGGCCCTATATAAATGCAAGTTTATCTTTCTTTCTCACCTTCATCCTGATATCTGGGACACAAAAAGAAATCACAGATCAAAAATAAAGGTTTCCAACAAGGACAACCACCTGCATTTTATAGAACCGCTTGCCGAAAAGAACATCTCGGACCATTTTACAAGGCGGAGAGGACCCTGAGAAAAGATGGGAAAGAGAAGTTAGCAGGGGGTGGGGTGGGGTGGGGAAGGGTACCAAAAGCATGGTTAGAAAGATTTTTAAAAGAGAGAGCTGAAAGGGCGAAATGGTTTTTGGAGAGTTCCAATGAGCAGCAGTGTTGTAGCTGAAAGATCGACCTCTGGTGGTGGAACAGGGATGAGCAGCAACGAGGACCCAAGAAGAGCAGAGGTGCAGTCTGGGACAATCAGCTGGAGTTCACTCAGATAGGGTGGAGCAAGTCTGTGTGATTTGCACCACCCGTTAGCGCCAAGAAACGGCGCTAAAACGCCATTGAGAGCTTTAACGCCACCTGATGCCGGTTGCAGCACCGCACGCCATATTGATGTTGCCAGTAGCACTGCCGTTGAATGCGATCGCCGGGGACCTCGCCATCACGGAGATCGTGAGGTCAGTGAGTGTGCAATGCACAGTTGACGCCTGATCTCCCAACTTCGTTACAGCCAATGAACTTACAGACTGGAGAAAACAACGACAGCTTCAGGTGGCGTGCAGCAGCAGGAAGCCGGCTCCAGCGATGCTATTTAAAGGGATCCTCACCAATCACTCGCACCTGACAGGGTTTTGAAGTTTGAGTGGCTGTGTGCTAATTCCTGCTACTGCAAGAGTTTTCTTTAGTCATTTCAAGGTTATTTGGTATCAGGGAGTGTTCTGGCAAGTACAAAACTCCATAATTATTTTGAAACGCTTCAAACTACAACACTTGCTAAAGGTCATGGGGGCTGTACTGGCAGTTGACCTCACCCTCCAGGATCTACGGCGGAGGGAGCGAATGCAGCGAGAAAGACAGGAACATGTGCACGGAGGGAGGAGGAGAGCCATCAAGACTCTCAACAGGAGGCCTTAACCCTCCGAGGGTCTTCCAACAGCACTTCTCCTACCTTCAATTAAGTGAGGAGCAGTGTATTAGGATGCTTCACCAAGGAGGTAGTCACAGAACTATGCCACCTCCTGCAACCAGACCTCCAGCCTCAGACCAGGACTGCTCATTATCTGAAAGCGTAAAGGCACAAGAGACGGGTTAAGGTGAGGGGAGGGGGGAAGGAAGGGAGAAATGCATGCATACAGCATGATTAGCTGGAAAGTGCGAAAGGCTTGTGGGGTAAGGGGGAAGTGGGATGTGAGAAGAAGGATTAGGGATGAACATACCATTGTTGTCCCCAAGAGGGTCAACGCTGCCGGTGGCCATGGCACCAACCACCTGGCGCGCAATAATCTCCAGCACTCTATTTTTCAGCACAGACAGTGGTTGGGTTTCGGCATGTCCCCCACCTGTGCGCTCCTGCTCCCTCCTGTTGTGAGCCACCTTGGCCTGCAAGAGAAAGGAAGTGAGTGAGTGTGGAGCAATGTGTTTGGGTGATGTGCCTGCAATAGTTGAATAGTTGTCATTGTGTGCAAGGCGGTCTGCACAGAGCGGGATTAAACGAGGTGGACTTGAACAGAGTGTTTTATTTGGGAATTTTGAAAGAGTGAGAATTTGGAGAAGAGGGAGAAGGAGTTGCTGCTGTTTGCCTATACTACTTGTAGTGCTTTGTGTTACAGGTAGATATTTAATTTCAGAACCCTTAACTTAATCTAGATCAAGTAAGTAGTCAAGAAACTACACTGTAAACTAAGTTACCTAGTTACAAATGTAATTACATTTAATTAAATAAAACAAGTTCATATAGGGATGGGAGTGCAGGTGGTGTGCCGCAACTGCAGCATGTGGGAGTTTGTGGAGAGCATTGTTATTCTGGACAACCACGTTTTCAGTAAGTGCCTGCATCTTGAGGAACTTCAGCTCAGAGTTTTTGAGCTGGAGTCTGAGGTGCAGACATTGCGGGGCATCAGTGATGGAGAGAGTTACCTGGACACTTTGATCCAGGAGGCAGTCACACCCCTTAGGTTAGGTAATAGTACAGGTCTGGTTAGTGGTCAGGGACAGGAGGGTGTTACTGCAACTCAGGCAGGTAAAGGGACCCCAGGTGCAGTACTGGAGGAACCTCAGCCATTGCCCTTGTCCAACAGGTATGAGGTTCTTGATGCCTGTGTGGATGAGGGAAAAGCCTGCAGGATGGATGAGCAAGCTGACCATGGCACCATGGTGCAGGAGGCCATTCAAGTGGGGGGAGTGAAAGGGAATGTAGTTGTGGTATGGGACAGTATAGTCTGGGGGATAGTTACTGTTCTCTGCAGCCGTGACCGAGAGTTCCGAAGGTTGTGTTGCCTGCCCGGTGTCAGGGTTAAAGACATCTCCTCGCAGCTGGAGAAGAACTTGGAGTGGGAGGATCTGCTGAGGGAGTTTGAGGAGCTCGGATCCAAATTAAAAAGCAGAACCTCAAAGGTAATCATCTCTGGATTGTTACCTGAGCCACACGCAAATTGGCATTGGGACAAACAGATTAGAGGTTTAAATGTGTGGCTCAAAGAGTGGTGTGGGAGGAAGTAGTTTCAGTTCATGGGGCACTGGCACCAGTACTGGGGAAAGAGGGAACTGTTCCGTTGGGACGGGCTCCACTTAAACCAGGCTGGGACCAGTGAACTGGCGAACTGAATAATTAGGGCAGTAGACAGGGCTTTAAACTAATGAAGGGGGGGTGGGAGTAAATTTAAAAGCAGCGAAAGAAATGTCAAGGCTCTAGAGCAGAGTAGAGTTTTGGGTAAAAATAAGCAGAGTGGGTCAGGAAAGGACAGAGAGAGTAACAAAGGTAATAAGCATCAGTGACTAAGGTGACATCAAGGAAAAATAGAAATAAGTCAAAACCAAAGGCACTATATCTGAATGCGTGAAGCAGCCGCAACAAAATAGACGAATTAGAGTCATTGGCCGCGATTTTGCTGGCGCTCAGAGGGCAGGTTTGGAGGCGGGACAGGTGGTAAAATCGCAAATATTGACGGCGGGTTCCGATCCCGCCATCAACCCGCCTCTGTGCAACTTTCCCAAAGGCGGCCTCTCAGTCTCCCAATCGGTCCTGCCACCAAGCGGCGGGATAGGCCCTTAAGGCAGTTAACTGCTTGTTAACTGCCTGGATAATGCTATTTTGACAGCGGTTTTAGATTTTGCCACTTTTTCTGCGTGTTCCACGCCGTTCCCAAACCACGCCAGCTGATTGTGCCGGGTTCACAAGTGGCTGCCTTCTTCACAGCTGCAGCATAAAAACGGAGCTCTCAACAAGGCTCAGTTGCAGGTGGCAGAACTTTGTTTTTTCAGGTCTTGGAAAACTTTTTGCAGGTCTACTGATCTTGGAAGTAAATGAGAAGTCGCACAACACCAGGTTATAGTCCAACAGATTTATTTAAAATTACAAGCTTTCGGAGCTGTTGCCCCTTCATCAGGTAAAGGTACAATGAGGGAATCTACAGTATTACACAGTATATAAACACAGAAAGCAATTTGTCTGCAGAGATAGAATCTTTCAGGGAGGCATTACATCAAAGACACACCAGAGCACAGCCAAGACAATGAGATGGGTCACAGGGGGTCCAACGTGTCAAATCCTTCCGTCTGCAGTTGAGATTTTAACTTTTTTTTTGTGTTTTTTTTTAAAAACTGGAAAGACAGACAACGATGTCGAGTCACGTTCTGTAGCGTGACATGAACCCGATATCCCTATTGAGGCCGTCCTCATGGGTGCGGAACTTGGCTATCAGTTTCTGCTCGATGATTTTTCGTTGTCGTGTGTCTCGAAGGCCGCCTTGGAGAACGCTAACCCGCAGATCCGAGGCTGAATGTCCTTGACTGCTGAAGTGTTCCCCGACTGGGAGGTAACAATCCTGCCTGGCGATTGTTGCGCGGTGTCCGTTCATACGTTGTCTCAGTGTCTGCATGGTCTCGCCGATGTACCATGCTCCGGGGCATCCTTTCCTGCAACGTGTCAGGTAGACAACGTTGGCCGAGTCACATGAGTATGTACCAACTCATGTGACATACTCATGTGACTCGGCCAACGTTGTCTACCTGATACGTTGCAGGAAAGGATGCCCCGGAGCATGATACATCGGCGAGACCATGCAGACACTGAGACAACGTATGAACGGACAGCGCGCAACAATCGCCAGACAGGATTGTTACCTCCCAGTCGGGGAACACTTCAGCTGTCAAGGACATTCAGCCTCGGATCTGCGGGTTAGCGTTCTCCAAGGCGGCCTTCGAGACACACGACAACGCAAAATCATCGAGCAGAAACTGATAGCCAAGTTCCGCACCCATGAGGACGGCCTCAATAGGGATATCGGGTTCATGTCACGCTACAGAACGTGACTCGACATCATTGTCTGTCTTTCCAGTTTAAAAAAAAACACAAAAAAAAACACAAAAAAAAGGTTAAAAGCTCAACTGCAGACGGAAGGATTTGACACGTTGGACCCCCTGTGACCCATCTCATTGTCTTGGCTGTGCTCTGGTGTGTCTTTGATGTAATGCCTCCCTGAAAGATTGTATCTCTGCAGACAAATTGCTTTCTGTGTTTATATACTGTGTAATACTGTAGATTCCCTCATTGTACCTTTACCTGACGAAGGGGCAACAGCTCCGAAAGCTTGTAATTTTAAATAAATCTGTTGGACTATAACCTGGTGTTGTGCGACTTCTCATTTTTGTCCACCCCAGTCCAACACCGGCATCTCCGCATCATGATCTTGGAAGTGGTGAAGCTGACATCCATCTCCACTGTGACCTCCTGGGAAAACCCTCTCCCCACATTGACTGAGCGCTTCCTCAACTGAGATATCTACCAGCAGCATGGGAACCATTTATTTCCTTTCATCCTGGTCCTCAGAGTCGGAGGAAGAGCAGCCGCGGCAGCAGCAGAACCAGGCACAACAGCAGCACCAACAACAGCAGGAGCGCCAACCTTCTGCTCAGCCACCTGATGCTGCACAGGGCAGAAGACGTCAGCGCAGGGCTGCACGTCGCCGCAGGAGATACCCCCAACACAGGGTTTACAGGCCAAGGATAACCTTCTTCAACATGACTGAGCAGCAGTGCCAAAGGAGGCTGAGACTTTCGTGAGAGGTAGTCGGTGACATCTGCGCAATGCTGCACCAACACCTTGAGCCCAGAGGAGCGGGTGGACACCCCTTACCAGTGGCTGTCAAAGTCACCACTGGCCCTCAATTTTTTTGCTTCAGGGTCCTTCCAGGGCTCATCAGCAGACATCAACGGCATCTCCCAGTCGGCCGCACACACTTGCATCACGCAGGTAACCAATGTCCTCTTTGCAAAGGCCCACAATTACATCCACTTCTCGACAGATCAAGCAAGTGTAACCGCGCGTGCGGTTGGCTTTGCAAATATGGCAGGCTTGCCAA
Source organism: Squalus acanthias (assembly GCA_030390025.1). Lineage (NCBI taxonomy): Eukaryota > Metazoa > Chordata > Chondrichthyes > Squaliformes > Squalidae > Squalus > Squalus acanthias. The sequence continues at coordinate 134,460,787 of CM059433.1, forward strand.
GGGTGCAGGGCGTCATAGACTGCACACATGTGGCCCTTAGGGCATCCCATCACAACCCAGCTGTTTTTGTCAACCGCAAGGGCTTCTACTCCCTTAACGTGCAGCTGGTGTGTAACCACAGGAAGGATATTTTGCATGTTTGCGCGAAGTACCCTGGCAGTTGTCATGACTCGTTCATCCTGCGGCAGTCTAGTGTGCCTCCGCTCTTCAATCCGCCAACACAACTTTCCGGATGGCTACTTGGAGACAAGGGCTATCCCCTGAAGACGTGGCTGATGACGCCGTTAAGGAGGCCATCGAACGAAGCTGAGGAGCGCTACAATGCCAGCCACATTTCGACCAGATCCATCATCGAGCAAACCATCGGCTTGCTGAAGATGCGATTCAGATGCCTTGACAGATCAGATGGAGCCCTACAGTACTCAGCAGCCAGGGTCTCCAGAATCATCATGGTCTGCTGTGCACTGCACAACATCGCACAGCATCGTGGCTTGCAGCTGCCTGAGGAACAAGTGGCTCAGTGCATAGCCTCCTCAGATGAGGAGGAGGAGGAAGAAGACCTTGCGGAGGCAGATGAGCCAGCTGCAGCAGCACGCGAGCACATTGCTGCCCGGGATGCAAGGGATGCACTAATCTTTGCCAGATTCGCTTAGGTAGACTGGCACCTTCTTATCACACCATAGACAATGGACAAGAACCTGTGGGTTCCTATCACTCTGACCACCATCATTACAAGTGCAAGTTGCTCTGAGCCCTCAATGTGCAACTTCCATTTCCCAGATCACATAGGCCAGAACTTCAACTGTTTGCCGTCACTTCTGTTTAATGAATGCACAAAAGGATAACAGTGGCAAAAATTAAAGACAGCAGAACAGAACACCCAAGTGACTAATTGTGCTTTATCTTCCTCTTACACGTGCTTCTATGTGGTGCTTCCCCTGTGGCTTCAGCAGATGTGGAGGCACCTTGATCACTTTCATGCTGCTCCTGCTTCGACACATTTGGCGGGCGTCCTCTAGGTTTGCGAGCCTGTGAGGGCTCAGCAACAGTCTGCTCCTCCTGCGTCTTTGCAGGGGCTGAGATGCCCATCTCAGTTGGGTGAGGACTCTGACCGAGGGCTACTCAGTGGCATGGGAGTGTGAGCGCCTGGAGAGGAGCTCCCACTTTCTTGTTGCCTGCCACCAACATCCCTCTCATGGGTCAGCCCCACTTCAGTGCTAGCAAGTGGTTTAATAGCACCTTGCTGCACATCAGGGGGGCCATGATCTGCACTGGCAGACCTACTCAAAAGGTTTTCCATGAAGCTCTGGTTTTTCTGCTCAATAGCTGCCCATCGTTCCTCCAGAGATGTCAGTCTATTCTGAACATTCACCATGTTTTCCAGACTCTGGTGACTTATTTCCTCCATGGCCGTAGCCATCCTCTCCTCTACCATAGCCATCCTTTCCAGAGAGGTAGCCATCCTTACCATGGAGGTAGCCATCCTTTCCACAGAGGTTGCCATCCTTTTCGTGGTGGTGCGTTCATGCGCCATTGCCTCCACAAAGGCACTGCTCGTGTTAGAGATGGACTCCTCCATCCTCTCCACACTCGCAGTAACCCTGGAGACAAAACCTGTCAGACTCCTGCACTTGTTCCTGGAGTTCCAGCACCGCTCTCTTTCTGGATGGACCCGGAGGCACAGGGTCCACATGCAGCTGAGCAGAGCTGGGAGCGCCCTGCTGCCTCCGACGAGGACTATCCACTGCTGTCCCTGTCTCCACCATCTGCTGATGCTCACTTGTGAGCTGTGATACACCAGATGACAACACTACTCTATGTCGTGAAGGTGCCACCGAGATGTGCGTATCTGCGCTGGTGCTGGGTGTGCTTAATTCTGCTGACGCTGCGCCCTCAGAGGTTGCAGGTTCCTCTGAGGAGTCTTCCGGCTCAGGCTCTTCCTCCTGGACAGTGGGGAGGGGGGCTGTCGATGGTCCTGTGGGGGAGTAAAGGCATGAGTTCGACATGTGATATTAATGTAGCATGCACACGGAATTGTGCAGATGATCATTAGTCAATCTGTATGAGCATCAGATGCCATATCAGTCACTCATGCAATGTAAATGAGAGAGATGCAAATCTATTCTGTCACCAGCTTGCTCTGCTGCGCCCGTCTGACCGTCCCCCACTTCCAGATCCTCACCGCCTCCAATGATTTCCAGGGCCGCCTCCTCAGCGTTGGTGAGATGAGCTATGGAAGGTGGCCCTCCTCCTGTCTTAGCCCTCTCCCTCTTATTGTGGGCTCTTTTTTCCTGCAATGAGGGACACAAGTGGAGTTTGAGTGAGAATGATGGAATGAGTGTAGAGAATCCATAGCATAGATGCTTAGAAGGAGACAAAGATGGAGTGAGGTGCCAATACCAAGGGCCCTCCCTGTGCGTTGTTAGTTTTTGTCATAGTATCACAGCGATAGTGAGTGTGAGGGCAACATAGTCGAATAGTGAAGTGATTGTGTACATAGAGAGAGAGGGATGGTTAAGGGTGCAAGGGATGTAAGGGTAAAGTGGGATATGCAGGAATAGGTTGACAATGCAGAGTGCTGGTGATGAGAGGAGATGGGGAGCAGATTGAGGCCAAGTGTGATGTGATACTCACTTTTCCTAGGTGGACCAGGTCATTGAACCTTTTTCAGCACTGCACCCAGGTTCGAGTGTACATGGATCTGGAGCTCACCTCCTGAGCAATTTGCAGCCAGACTGCTTTGGTTTGCTGTGGTGGCTTCTTCCACCCAGAGGATGGGAAGAGTACCTCCTTGTGCCCTCTGACTCATAGAAACATAGAAACATAGAAACTAGGAGCAGGAGTAGGCCATTCGGCCCGTCGAGCCTGCTCCACCATTCAATACGATCATGGCTGATCATCCAAATCCAGTACCCTGTCCCTGCTTTCTCACACAGAATCCCTACAGTACAGATAGAGGCCATCTCAGCCCATCGAGCCTGCACCGACACATATCCCACCCTATCCCCGTAACCCCACGTATTTAATTCCCCCCTAACATATCCCATCCTATCCCCGTAACCCCACATATTTAATCCCCCCCTAACACTAAGGGTCAATTTATCATAGCCAAATCAACCTAACCCGCACATTTTTGGACTGTGGGAGGAAACCGGAGCACCCGGAGGAAACCCACGCAGACACGGGGAGAATGTGCAAACTCCACACAGACAGTTACCCAAGGCCAGATTCGAACCCGGGTCCCTGGCGCTGTGAGGCACCAGTGCTAACCACTATGCCACCGTGTTGCCCACAAGAGCATGGAGGGAGTCATCATCAAATCGGAGAGAGGCCTTAGCCCTTGAGGTAGTCATGGCGGCAGTTGTCAGAAGGAAATCCAGCAGCAAATAATGAGAGAATGAACCAAGGCTGCATGGGCCCCTTAAATGCAACTGGCTCACAGATGTCAGCAGAGGCGAGTTACAGACCCAAAACACTAATCAGCCAGGGGAGCGCACACGCAGCGACTCAATTGCCCAATTAGGGCAAAATTGCTAATTTTTACCAGCTGAAAGTGGCGGTGGGACCGGAACCCGCTGACCACCTGACCCGCACCCAACTCGCCACCAATGGGAAAATCGCGGCCATAGACTCATAGGGGGAGAAATTCAGTATCGCCCCGTTTGGGGCGCAATTATCGGCCGGGCGCAAAGATTAGCGCCTGGCGCTAATTATCGCCTCCGACTGCAAACTTGACTTTTATCGCCCCTGGAGGGGATTGGAGCGCTAAATCAGGCGCTACACACCTGTCTTAAGGCGCAAAGGCCGAGGAGCGAGGCGCTAACTCAGAGCGCGGGCGCAGCGCAGGTGCTGTCAGTTAGCGATGGAACACAGACACACTGGCGCCAGACAGTTCTTAAAGGGGAGGGTCGATCTTGCACTCCAGCCACACCCTGCTCATTGGAGCCTTGAATCTCGGCCTGGAGAGACCTGTGCCTAAATCTTCCAGCCAAGGACTATGGAGAGGGTGAGAGAACGAGCTCATCGCTTCAGCGAACGGGCCTTGGATGCTCTGGTTGGCGCGGTGGAGCGCAGAAGATCTATACTCTTCCCTGAGAGTGGCAGGAGGCCTTTGCCGCGCGAGTACAGAAGAGTGTGGAGGGAGGTGGCTCAGAGCGTCTCCTGCAGGAGCATGGTGCCCAGGACCCATGTACAATGTCGAAAAAAGTTCAACGACCTCACTCGGATCGTCAGGGTGAGTGGCTTTTTTTCAATACCTCTCCATCCCTCCATCTCAACCTCACTCTATGGCCAGAGGGTCTTAAAACCCCAATGCACAACACTCATCCAACACCTATGGCCCTCTCATGAAACACACACGCACATTCCACACTTTGCATACAGTAAGGGCTATTCACCTATGGGAGGCACATCAGGCAAGACCATGGCTGCATACAGTAAGGGCTATTCACCTATGGGAGGCACATCAGGCAAGACCATGGCTGCATACAGTAAGGGCTATTCACCTATGGGAGGCACATCAGGCAAGACCATGGCTGCATACAGTAAGGGCTATTCACCTATGGGAGGCACATCAGGCAAGACCATGGCTGCATACAGTAAGGGCTATTCACCTATGGGAGGCACATCAGGCAAGACCATGGCTGCATACAGTAAGGGCTATTCACCTATGGGAGGCACATCAGGCAAGACCATGGCTGCATACAGTAAGGGCTATTCACCTATGGGAGGCACATCAGGCAAGACCATGGCTGCATACAGTAAGGGCTATTCACCTATGGGAGGCACATCAGGCAAGACCATGGCTGTATATTTACTCAGACGCCGTCCTTTTTCTTGCAGCAACGGACGGGTGGAGGGCGGCCTCAGCTGCAACCCCTCAGCGATCTTGAGGCGCGCGTCCAGAGGATTGTGGCAAGCCGGGTGATCGGTCCCGTCGCCACTGGAGACGCCGACCCCGTTCTGGACAGCAATGGTAAGGTCATCACCTTTTTGTCCTCTGTCCTTCCACTTGTCCCTCACAACACCAGCCTTTGACACTTTCAATCCAACTTACTAAATCGCTGCACTTATTCCTCCCTTACTGCCACCCTGTCCTCACGCTAAAGCCACTCTTGTACCTCCCTGCTTTCAGATGGTGATTCACCAGCTGAGGAGACGGGCCTTCAAGCTGCCAGTGGGAGTGAAGCTGCAGGCGAGGAGGAAGATGAAGGCGGAGCATCAGTGCCACCCTCTCCCAAGGAAGCCCATGCCCACACTGGGAACACGCCTTCCCTGGAGGGGAGCAGGGGGGAAGGGTCTGATGAGGGTGAAGCTCCAGGACCCAGCGGGCTGCAGCAACGCCATGGGGGTAGGGAAGAACGGGGGCCTTCTCCCCAGAGGGAGAGTATGCCAGCAACTCCTACTGCAATGGACGCAGAGGAGGAGCGGCTCATCGCTGAAATGAACACCCAGGCAGTGGACATGCCACTGAGCTCATGGGTGCAGTGGGAAGGGTGCCCGAATGCATTGAATCACTGGCAAGGAGTGTGGAGCACTTCGCTGTAGCACAGGCGGATGCCACACTAAAGCTTAGTGCTGCAATTCAGTCTCAGACTGCTCTCATGCAGACTCAGATTGAGGCCACGCGAGCACTGACTGCTGCCATCCTCGATGGTTCGTACACATTTCCTCGGGGCTGTCACCGCGCCGCAGCAGGCCAGCAATCTGTGCTCCAGCAGATTGCTCCGGATGCTGAAGTGCTGCCCCGTGGCAGTGCCAGTGTGTCGGTCGAGCAGGGAGTTGCTGTCCTCTCTCAAGATGACAGCATTCCTGCTGCCACCACTGTCACTTCTCCACTGCACTTGCCACTGCCTGTAGGACAGACTGCTGCCGCCCATGCAGAGTTGGTGCAGTCTGCAGCCGGGCCCTCCAGGCCCAGAGCTGGTCGAGGCCGTCCTTCAAGGGCATCTGCAGTCTCAGGTTCTGACAATCAGCAGCCTTCCACCAGCCTTGCTGCAGCCACTGAGGTCCCATTACGGAGGAGCAGTAGGGTGGGAAGGGGGGAAGTGCGCAAGGGAAGGAGATCACCCTCGAAGGGCAAAAAATAGGAGGTGTGACAAAATGTTGGTCATTTTTTTATTAAAGGCTAAGGTTCGTGGTCAAACTTTTGGACATTATCTCCAGGTTATGAGAACCAGTTCTGTTAATGACTGTGTTTTTGTGTTTCTTTCTATTAGTTTGTCATGAGGAAATGACACACACAGAGTTTGTGAAATAAATAAGTTTTTGTATTCAAAATATACATGTTTGATCTTTGGAATCATTGGTGCCTTGGCCGGCTTAGGGGTTGCGGGTTGGTTTCATTCATGTTGTTCTCAATGGCAGAAGCCATTTCCTCAGCAGGGGCCTAGAAGCGGCTTGCTATCAGCCGTTGATGGACGGCCCTTGCAGTTTCAACATTGTGGGCCGCCCTCCCGCCTTGGTGCTGCTGATGATCATCCTCCTCCTCCTCTTCCTCCTCTTCCCCCTCCTCCTCTGGTGATGCTCCAAGGCCTGGTGGCATTGGCTGGGTCCTGAGGATTGCCATGTTATGCAGCATGCAGCACACAACTACGAAGTGGGAAACTCGCTCAGGCGAGTACTGCAGGGCTCCTCCAGAATGGTCCAGACAGCGGAACCGTTGCTTCAGCACGCCAATTGTGTGCTCAACGATGTTCCTGGTAGCTTGATGGCTCTCGTTGTACCGCAGCTCAGCAGGGGTGTTGGGCGTACGGAGCGGTGTCATCAGCCAGGTGCTCAGTGGATACCCCTTGTCCCCGAGAAGCCAACCAACTGGCTGATGCGGTGCCTCGAAAAGTTCTGCCACAGTAGTCTGGCGCAGGATGAATGCATCGTGGCAGCTGCCAGGATAGTGGGCATTGACAGCGAGTATCAGCTGTCTGTGGTCACAGACCAACTGAACGTTCAAGGAATGGAACCCCTTTCTGTTCCGGAAATCCTCGGCATTCTCATGCGGAGCACGCAAAGCCACATGCGTGCAGTCAATGGCGCCCTGCACCACGGGGAAGCCCGCTATCCTCGCAAAGCCCATAGCGCGTTCATGCTGCTTGTCTGGGGTCATGGGGAAAGAGATGTACTCTCGTCTCCTTTTAAAGAGGGCATTTGTGACCTGCCGGATGCAGCAATGCACCGCGAACTGGGAGATATTGGCGATGTCCCCAGCAGCAGATTGAAATGAGCCAGTAGCATAAAAGTTCAGAGCCACTGTGATCTTCACTGCCACCGACAGAGACGTCCTGGACCTCAGTTGAGGCTGCAGATCTGGCTGCAGCAGGTGGCAGAGCTCAGTGACCACCTCCTTGCTGAAGCACAGCCTTCGCAAACACTGCTCCTCAGACATATGAATGTAGGAGAGCTGTTGACGATATACCCTGGGAGGGTAAGCTCTCCTGTACAGACGCCTGTTGGCCCTCCTCCGTCTGGCCATGATTGCCACTCTCTCTCTGCGTCTCTGTGTCCTCCGATTCAGGTGGCGCAGGATGATGCCCGCAATCAGTGCAGCCCCCATAGTCTCTTAGCAAGCAAAGTTATGAGGGCCAAAAACCAAAGTACCTGCCAAGTTATGATCAGTAGCCAAAACTACCTCACACAGCGTTGACTCAATGCAGAAGTCTCTCTTTCTCTCTCTCCGAATCTCTCTCTCTCTCTCTCTCAGAACGAGTGGTGCAAAAATGTCAACCACAGAGAAAGACTGGAAGAGGCCCCCTTTAAATAGCGCCCCCCCAGCCCCACAGCGACTGATAGTGTTCCAGTCTTCCGGTCGTTGGTTGCGCCAGGCGGAAAGGATGGGGGCGCCACTCAATTTCCGCTCCGGGGCGCCACAAGGGCGTTGCACCCTCATATGATGTCAAGATCTGCGTGTGCAGGAGATCGCGGCGGTAAAGTTTAGCGCCGCCGCAAAATGTCTAGTTAAGTTCGCGAGCGGCGCAAACATCGCTGCGCCCAGGCGCTAGTTGCTTTGCGCCCCATTAGCGCCCTCTTAAGGCGCTAACGGGAGGCGCAACCAACTGAATTTTTCCCCCATAGAGTCATAACGGCACAGAAGGAGGCCATTCGGCCCATCGAGTCCGTGTCGGCTCTCTGTAGAGCAATCCAGTCAGTCCCATTCCCCCGCTCTATCCCCGTAGCCCTGCAAGTTTATTTCCCTCAGCTGCCTATCCAGTCTCCCCTTGAAAACATTGAGTGTCTCCGCTTCCACCACTTCCATCGGCAGCAAGTTCCAGGTCATCACCACTCGCTGTGTAAAAAAGTTTTTCCTCACATCCCCCCTGTATCTCTTGCTCAAAACCTTAAATCTGTGTCCCCTAGTCCTTGTACCATCAACTAGTGGGAACAGCCTTTCCCCGTCTAGCCTATCCAAACCCGTCATAATCTTGTACACCTCTATCAAATCGCCCCTCAACCTCCTTTGCTCTAATGAAAACAAATCCAGCTTCTCCAACCTGTCCTTGTAGCTAAGATCCCCCATTCCCGGAACCATTCTGGTAAATCTCCTCTGCACCCTCTCAAGGGCCTTCACATCCTTCCTAAAGTGTGGTGACTAGAACTGGACGCAATACTCCAGTTGTGGCCTAACCAGCGCTTTATAAAGGTTCAGCATAACTTCTCTACTTTTGTACTTAATACCTCTATTTATGAAGCCCAAGATCCCATATGCTTTGTTAACCACTCTCTCAATATGTCCTGCCACCTTCAGGGACCTATGCACAATAACTCCCAGGTCCCTCTGTCGCTGCACACTCTTCAATACTGTGCCATTAAGTGTATATTTCCTCTCCCTGTTCCTTCTGCCAAAATGCATCACCTCACACTTCTCTATATTAAATTCCATCTGACACTTGTCTGCCCATTCTGCTAGCCTTTCTATGTCCTGTTGCAGTCGATTGGTATCATCATCGCTGTTTGCCACACCCCCAAGTTTGGTGTCATCGGCAAATTTAGAAATTCTACTCTGTATTCCAATATCCAGGTCATTTATATATATCAAAAAAAGCAGTGGCCCCAGCACTGACCCTTGGGGAACACCACTGTCTACCATCCTCCAGTCTGAAAAACAGCCATTTACCACAACTCGCTGTTTTCTGTCCTTAAGCCAATTCCTTATCCAAGCTGCCACTGACCCACCTATTTCATGAACCTCAATTTTGTTAACCAGCCTTCTATGTGGTACTTTGTCAAACGCCTTCCGAAAATCCATGTAGACAACATCCATTGCATTCCCTTCATCAATCCTCTCTGTTACTTAATCAAAAAATTCAATTAGATTAGTCAAACACGATCTGCCTTTTACAAACCCATGTTGGCTCTCCTTAATTAGCTTAAACCTCTCCAAATGCCCGTTAATTTTTTCTTTACTATTTCTAAAACTTTACCCACCACTGATGTTAAACTGACCGGCCTGTAGTTACTAGGATTGTCCTTCGACCCTTTCTTAAACAATGGTGTCACATTTGCCACTTTCCAATCCTTAGGCTCCTCCCCCACATCTAGGGAAGATTGGAAAATTATGGCAAGCCCTTCCGCTATCTCCTCCCCCAATTCCCTTAGCAACCTGGGATGCAAGCCATCTAGACCAGGCGACTTGTCCACTCTAAGCATACCCAGCCTTTCTAGTACTTCCTGTCTATCAATTTTCATCCCTTCCATTGCTTCTACCTTTTCCACTTCTACCGATATTTTGTCAGCATCCACCTCCTTAGTAAACACCAATACAAAGTACTTATTGAATATTCTAGCCTTGCCCTGCGCCTCTAAGCATATATCACCTTCTTTGTCTCTAATAGGCCCTACCCCGCCTCTTACTACCCACTTACTGTTTACATGCCGGTAGAAAATTTTTAGGTTCCCTTTTATGTTAACCGCCATTCTACTCTCATATTCTCTCTTTGCCAATCTTACTTTCATCTTCACATCCCCTCTCAACTTATTGTATTTGGTCTGGTTCTTCCATGAAGAATTCACCTGACATGCATCATACACCCTCTTTTTGTTTCATCATCTTCTCTATCCCCCTCATCAACCAAGGAGCCCTTGCTTTGGTTCCCTTACCCTTCCCTCTTGTTGGAATGTACCTAGCCTGTACTTGGAACATCTCTTCCTTAATGATCACCCATTGTTCCATTACAGTTTTTCCTGTCAGTCTTTGGTTCCATTTTACCCTGGCTAGATCCTTTCGCATCCCATTGAAGTGATCCCATTCGCATACAACAGTGACTTCACTCCAAAAGTACTTCATTGGCTGTAAAGCACTTGGAGACATCCGGTGGTCATGAAGGGCGCTATATAAATGCAAGTCTTTTTCTTTTCCCATTGAAGTTAGCCCTATTCCAGTTTAGAAGTTCCACTCTAGATTGTTCCTTGCTCCTCTCCATTGCTAATCTAAATCTTATAATACAATGATCACTCGTACCCAAGTGTTCTCCCTTAGATTACCCAAATATCGATTGGGATAATGCTAGGGTAAAGGGAAAGGAGGGGGGGAGGAATTTCTGAAATGTGTTCAGGAGAATTTCCTTGACCAATATGTTCTTGGCCCAACTAGGAAGGAGGCATTGCTGGATCTGGTGCTGGGGAATGAGGCGTGCCCTCCTATATGCTGGTGCCCATCCCCCTGCCAAGCTAGTTTAAACCCTCCCCAACAGCACTAACAAACCTCCCCGCGAGAATATTGGTCTCGGCTCTGTTGAGGTGTAACCCATCCGGCTTGTACAGGTCCCACCTTCCCCAGAAATGGTCCCAATGCCTCAGGAATCTAAAGCCCTCCCTCCTGCACCATCTCTCCAGCCACGCATTCATCTGTTCTATCCTCTTATTCCTGTACTCACTAGCACGTGGCACCGGAAGTAATCTGGAGCTTACTACCTTTGAGGTCCTGCTTTTTAATCTCTCTTCTAGCTCCCTAAACTCTGCCTGCAGGACCTCATCCCTCTTTCTGCCTATGTCGTTGGTACCGATATGGACAACGACCTCTGGCTGTTCATCCTCTCCCCTCAGAGTGTCCTGCAGTCGCTCAGTGACATCCTTGACCCTGGCACCAGGGAGGCAACATACCATACTGGAGTCACGACTACGGCCACAGAAACGCCTATCTGTTCCCCTAACTATCGAATCCCCTACCACTATTGCTCTTCCACTATTTTTCCTCCCCCCCCCCCCCCCCCCCGCCCTCGTGCAGCTGAGCCACCCGTGCTGCTGTAGACTTGACTCTGGCTACACTCCCCAGAGGAACCATCGCCCTCACCAGTACTCAGAACAGAATACTGGTTGGAGAGCGTGATGCACTCCGGGGACTCCTGCACTACCTGCCTGGTCCTCCTCTTCTGTCTGGCGGTGACCCATTCCCTCTCTGCCTGCATACTCTTAAGCTGTGGGGTGACCACCTCTAGAAACATGCTATTCACGTAACTCTCTGCCTCGCGGATGCACCGCAGTGACTCCAGCCGCTGCTCAAGCTCCAAAACCCGGAGCTCGAGTTGCTGTAGCTGGCGACACTTCCCACACATGTGGTCGTCCAGGCTACGCAAAGCGTCCAGGACTTCCCACATGGATGTGCACTCCATGGGACTGAGCTGCCCTGCCATGCCTCTATTTAATAGACTAAGAACTAACCCAGCAGAAATAAACTTAAAACTTAAAAAAATACACTCACCAGCTACTCACCAATCAGCTCCTTCCCTTGTGCCGATGTCACTTTTTTTACTCTGACGTCACGTTTTCAAAAACTGCCTCTGTTGAGTTGCTGCCGCTCGGGACTGCTCCTTTTAACTGTTCCGCTCCTGCTGTGCTCCCTCCAGGTTTGCTCCTTCCGGTATCAGGCTCCTGTCGCTCAGAACTGCTCCTTTTAACTGCTCTGCTCTCGCTGTGCTCCCTCCAGGTGCGCTCCTTCCGGTCTCCGGAATTAATAGCGCAGATAGAAATTAACAGGTTTGATCTAATAGCCTTAACGGAGATGTGGTTGCAAAGTGGCCAAGGTTGGGAACTAAATATTCCAGGATACTTAACTTTTAGAAGAGACAGGCAAAATGGAAAAGGAGGAGGGGTAGCCCTGATAATAAAGGATGGGATAAAGACAGTAGAGAGAAAGGATCTTAGCTCTAAAAATCAAGAAGTAGAATCAGTTTGGGTGGAGTTAAGAAACAGCAAGGGGCAAAAAACATTGATGGGAATTGTTTATATGCCCCCAAACAGTAGTTGTAATGTAGGGCAGAGTATAAATCAGGAAATTAGAGGCGCATGTAACAAGGGTAATACCGTAATCATGGGGGACCTTTAATCTACATATAGACTGGGCAAATCAAATTTGCAGTAATAGTGTGGAGGACGAATTCATGGAATGTATGCAAGATAGTTTTCTAGATCAGTATGTTGAGGAACCAACTAGGAACAGGCTATTTTAGATTTAGTATTGTGCAATGAGAAAGGGTTAATTAATAACCTTGTAGTAAAGGGGCCTTTAGGGAAGAGTGTCCATAATATGATAGAATTTAATATTGACTTTGAAAGTGATTTAGTTAAATCCGAAACTAGGATCTTAAATCTAAACAAAGCAAACTATGTAGGTATGAGGGGCGAGTTGGCTAAGGTAGATTGGGAAACTACATTAAAAGGTATGATGGTAGACAATCAATGGCTAGCATGTAAAGAATTAATACATAATTTACAACAAATATACATTCCTTTAAGGCACAAAACCCCCCACAGGAAAAGTGGTCCCACCGTGGCTAACAAGAGAAGTTAAAGATAGTATTAGATCAAAGGAAGAGGCTTATACTGTTGCCAAAAAGAGTAATAAGCCTGAGAATTGGGAGGATTTTAGAATTCAGCAAAGGAGGACCAAGAAATTGATAAAGAAAGGGAAAATAGAATGAGAGTAAACTCGCGAGAGACATAAAAACAGACTGTAAAAGTTTCTATAGGTATGTAAAAATGAAAAGATTAGCGAAAGTAAATGTGGGTCCCTTACAGGCTGAGACAGGAGAAATTATAATGGGGAATAAGGAAATGGCAGAGAAATTAAACAAATACTTTGTATCTGTCTTCACGGAAGAAGATGCAAAAAACTTCTCGGAAATAGTGGTGAACCAAGGCTCTAGCGAGAATGAGGAACTGAAAGAAATTAGTATTAGTAAAAAATTAGTTCTGGAGAAATTAATGGGAATGAAAGCCAATAATTCCCCTGGACCTGATGGTCTACATCCTAGGGTTTTGAAAGAGGAGGCTATAGAGATAGTGGATGCATTGGTTGTCATTTTCCAAAATTCCATAGATTTTAGAACAGTTCCCATGGATTGGAAGGTAGCAAATGTAACCCCACTATTTAAGAAAGGAGAGAGAGAGAAAACAGGGAACTACAGACCAGTTAGCCTGACATCAGTAGTAGGGAAAATGCTAGAATCTATTATTAAGGACATGGTAACAGGGCACTTAGAAAATAATAATAGGATTGGGCAGAGTCAACACGGATTTATGAAAGGGAAATCGTGCTTGGCCTGCTCCTATTTGCTGACACAGGTTCACAAGCAGCAATGCTGAGAATGAGGTTCTGCAGCATGAATGAACCTCCAGTTTAAGAACTGGAAAGAGTCTGTGGCAATGATGACTTGCGATTAGACTGCACCTAATATTGGTTAGCGCTTTGAGTCTAACGCCACTGAGCTAGGCCGTTAGCGCTTGATTTAGCGCTCCCATCCTTTCTTTGAGCGATGACACTGAAATTTGCGTGCAGCGAGATTCATTAGCGCCTGGCGCTAAATCTCAAACTTTTCCAAAGTTAGCGCCCACTTCTGGGCTATAATGAATTTCTCCCCCCTTACTCTTGTACTCCAACCCCCTTGCAATATAGGCCAACATGCCATTTGCCTTCTGAATTGCTTGCTATATCTGCATGATAACTTTCTGTGTTTCCTGTACGAGGACACCCAAATCTCCCTGAACACCAACATTTAATAGTTTCTCATCGTTTAAAAAATATTCTGTTTTTCTATTCTTCCTACCAAAGTGAATAACCTCACATTTCCCCACATTATACTCCATCTGCTACCTTATTGCCCACTCACTTAACCTGTTTATATTCCTTTGAAGGCTCTTTGTGTCCTCCTCACAGCTTACTTTCCCACCTAGCCTTGTATCGTCAGCAAACTTGGGTACATTGCACTAGTTTTTAAAAATTTGTTTATGAGATGTAGGCGTCGCTGGCAAGGCCAGCATTTATTGCCCATCCCTAATTGCCCTTGAGAAGGTGGTGGTGAGCCACCTCCTTGAACCGCTGCAGTCCGTGTGGTGAAGGTAATCCCACAGTGCTGTTAGGGAGGGAGTTCCAGGATTTTGACCCAGCGACAATGAAGGAACGGTGATATACCTCCAAGTCAGGATGGTGTGTGACTTGGAGGGGAACTTGGAGGTGGTGGTGTTCCCATGCTCCTGCTGCCCTTGTCCTTCTAGGTGGGAGAGGTCGTGGGTTTGGCAGATGCTGCCGAAGAAGCCTTGGCGAGTTGCTGCAGTGCATCTTCATCTAAGTCATTAATATAGATTGTAAATAGCTGAGGCCCAAGCACTGATCCTTGCTGCACCCCACTCGTTACAGCTTGCCAACCCGAAAATGACCCGTTTTTCCCTTGTTAAAGAAAAAGCTCTAATATTTATCCAGTTATTCTTTTAGCTATTGCAGTATGTGAGAAAGGCCCATTAGTATTTCTTATGCTGCTGAAGACCACACTTGCATCAACACTCATACCAGCAGCTTCATCTCTACCACAGGTTGTGTCTGAAAAAACCCTGCACTATGAGCAATATTTGTGTTTTCTCTTTAGAACAGCCACTATCTTTTTTTTCCAGATGACAGTATTTTCTCTGTTTGAAATATTGTCTGTATTACAATAGAATGGAAAAAATACATGCTGTCCCTATTTGCTGCAGTAATTACCTCTGTGAGACTCTCAGTTTTATGAAGGTTTTTCCCACTCCCCTCGCTGGAGTCTCTTTATTTCTCAGTATCTCTGCATGTCTTTTTATTTGTTAGCCTGTCTACTCCCTAGCTCCTCCTCTATTTGTGTTTCTGTCTTCGCTCCCACTTCATGACTCATTTCTTACTCTCATACTCCCCAGTGCCTCTTCTCCTCTTTATCTTTTGTTATCGGATTGTAGTAAAAATCCAACAGGTTCACCGATGTCCTTTAGGGAAGGAAACCTGCTGTCCTTACCTGGTCTGTCCTATATGTGACTCCAATCCCACACCAATGTGGTTGACTCTTAGCTGCCCTCTGAAGTGGCCGAGCAAGCCATTCAGTTGTATCACCATCTTCTCAGAGCAATTAGGGATGGGCAATAAATGGCAGCCTTGCCAGTGACACCCACATCCCAAGAATTAATTTAAAGAAACATAGCTGCTGGCATAAACTAGGGGAGAGAAATTTGGTATCACTCCGTTTGGGGCGCAATTATCGGCCGGGCACAAAGTTTAGCGCCTGGCGCTAATTATTGCCTCCGACTGCAAACTTGGCTTCTATTGCCCCTGGAGGTGATTGGAGCACTAAATCAGGCGCTAAACACCTCTCTTAAGGCGCTAACGCCGAGGAAGGAGGCGCTACCTCAGAGCGCTGGCGATGCTCAGGTGATGTCAGTTAGCAATGGAACACAGACACACTGGCGCCGGCCAGTTCTTAAAGGGGAGGGTCGATCTTGCTCTACAGCCACACCCTGCCCATTGCAGCCTTGAATCTCAGCCTGGACTTGAAATCTGCTGGAAAGAAGAATGGAGAGGCCCAGAGAACAAGCTCAGCGCTTCAGCGACCGGGCCTTGGTGGCTCTGGTTGGCGCAGTGGAGCGCCGAAGGTCAGTACTCTACCCACAGAGTGGCAGGAGGCCATTGCCATGCGAATATAGAAGAGTGTGGAGGGAGGTGGCTCAGCACGTCTCCTCCAGGAGCATGGTGCCCAGGACCCACACTCAATGTCGGAAGAAGTTCAACGACCTTACTTGGGTGGTCAGGGTGAGTGGCTGCTTTTCAATACCTCGAGCCTGCTCTGCCATTGAATGAGATCATGGCTGATCATCCAAATTCAGTACCCTGTCCCTGCTTTCTCCCCATATCCCTTGATCCCTTTAGCCTTAAGAAATATATCTATCTCCTTCTTGAATATATTTAATGAATTGGCCTCAACTGCCTTCTGTGGTAGAGAATTCCACAGGTTCACCACTGTCTGGGTGAAGAAATTCCTCCTCATCTCAGTCCTAAATGGCTTACCCCTTATCCTTAGACTGTGACCTCTGGTTCTGGACTCCCCCGCCATCAGGAACATCCTTCCTGCATCTAGTCTGTCTAGTCCTGTTAGAATTTTATAAGTTTCAATGAGATCCCCTCTCATTCTTCGAAACTCTAGCGAATATAAGCCTAATCGACCCAATCTCTCTTCATACGTCATTCCTGCCATCCCAGGTATCAGTCTGGTAAATCTTCGCTGCACTCCCTCCATGGCAAGAACATCCTTCCTCAGATAAGGCGACCAAAACTGCACACAATACTCAAGGTGTGGTCTCACCAAGGCCTTGTACAACTGCAGCAAGACATCCTTGCTCCTGTACTCGAATCCTCTCGCTATGAAGGCCAACATGCCATTTGCCTTCTTAACCGCCTGCTGCACCTGCATGCTTACCTTCAGCGACTGGTGCACAAGAACTCCCAGATCTCGTTGCACTTCCCCTTTTCCCAATCTATTGCCGTTCAGATAATAATCTGTCTTCCTGTTTTTGCCACCAAAGTGGATAACCTCGCATTTATCCACATTATACTGCATCTGCCGTGCATCTGCCCAATCACCCAACCTGTCCAAATCATACTGGAGTTTCTCTGCATCCTCCTCACAGCACACACTCCCACCCAGCTTTGTGTCGTCTGCAAACTTAGAGATATTACATCTAGTTCCCTCGTCTAGATCATTAATATATATTGTGAATAGCTGGGGTCCTAGCACCGATCCCTGTGGTACCCCACTAGTCACTGCCTGCCACTCGGAAAAAGACCCGTTTATTCCAACTCTTTGCTTCCTGTCTGCCAACCAGTTCTCTATCCAAATCAGTACCTCACCCTCAATCCCATGTGCTTTAACTTTGCACACTAATCTCTTATGCGGGACCTTATCGAAAGCCTTCTGAAAGTCCAAATACACCACATCCACTGTTTCTCCCTTATCTATTCTACCAGTTACATCCTCAAAAAATTCCAGTAGATTAGTCAGGCATGATTTCCCTTTTGTAAATCCATGTTGACTTTGTCCGATCCTGTCACTGTTTTCCAAGTGCTCTGCTATTACATCTTTTATAATGGACTCTAGCATTTTGCCCACTACCGATGTCAGGCTTACCGGTCTATAATTCCCCATTTTTTCTCTACCACCTTTTTTAAATAGTGGGGTTACATTAGCTACCCTCCAATCCATGGGAACTGTTCCAGAGTCTATAGAATTTTGAAAGATAACCAGCAATGCATCTACTATTTCTAGGGCCACTTCCTTAAGTACCCTAGGATGTAGATTATCAGGCCCTGGGGATTTATCGGCCTTCAATCCCATCAATTTCCCTAACACCATTTCCCTACAGATAGTGATTTCAATCAATTCCTCCCTCTCATTAGACCCTATGTTCCCCGACATCTCTGGGAGTTTATTTGTGTCCTCCTTTGTGAAGACTGAACCAAAGTATGTATTTAATTCATCAGCCATTTCTTTGTTCCCCATTATAAATTCCCCTGATTCTGACTGCAAGGGACCTACGCTTGACTTCACTAATCTTTTTCTCTTCACATATCTATAGAAGCTTTTACAGTCAGTTTTTATGTTCCCTGCAAGCTTACTCTCAATCTATTTCCCCCCTCTTAATTAATCCCTTTGTCCTCCTTTGCTGAATCCTAAACTGCTCCCAATCCTCAGGTTTGCTGCTTTTTCTGGCCAATTTATATGTCCTCTCCTTGGATCTTATGCTATCCCTAATTTCCCTTGTTAGCCACGGTTGAGTCACCTTTTTTGTTTTATTTTTATGCCAAACAGGGATGAACAAATTCTGTAGTTCATCCATGCGATCTTTAAATGTTTGCCATTGCCTATCCACCGTCAACCCTTTAAGTAACGCTCCCCCTCCACCCTAGCCAACTCGCGCCTCATACCATCGTAGTTTCCTTTATTTAAATTCAGGACCCTAGTCTCTGAGTCAACTACTTCACTCTCCATCTTAATGAAGAATTCTATCATATTATGATCGCTCCTGCCCAAGGGGCCTCGCACAACAAGATTGCTAATTAATCCTTTCTCATTACATAATACCCAGTCTAAGATGGCCTGATCTCTAGTTGGTTCCTCGACATATTGGTCCAGGAAACCATCCCATATACACTCTAGGAATTCCTCCTCCACAGTATTGTTACTAATTTGGTTAGCCCAATCTATATATAGATTAAAGTCACCCATGATAACTGCTGTGCCCTTATTGCATGCGTCTCTAATTTCCCGTTTAATGCCATCCCCAACCTCAGCATTACTGTTTGGGGGTCTGTATACAACTCCCACTAATGTTTTCTGCCCCTTGGTATTTCTCAGCTCTACCCATACAGATTCCATATCATCAGAGCTAATATCCTTCCTTACTATTGTGTCAATCTCCTCTTTAACCAGCAATGCTACCCCACCTCCTTTTCCTTTTTGTCTGTCCTTCCTGAATATTGAATACCCCTGGATGTTGAATTCCCAGCCTTGGTCACCCTAGAGCCATGTCTCCGTAATCCCAATTATATCATATCCGTTTACATCTATTTGCGCAGCTAATTCATTCACCTTATTACGAATGCTCTTCGCATTAAGACACAAAGGGGGAGAAATTCAGTATCGCCCCATTTGGGGCGCAATTATTGGCTGGGCGCAAAGATTAGCGCCTGGCGCTAATTATCGCCACCGACTGCAAACTTGACTTTTATCGCCCCTGGAGGTGATTGGAGTGCTAAATCAGGCACTTCACACCTGTCTTAAGGCGCAAAGGCCGAGGAGTGAGGCGCTACCTCAGAGCGCTGGCGAAGCTCATGTAATGTCAGTCAGCAATGGAACACACACTCAATGGCACGGGCCAGTTCTTAAAGGGGATGGTTAATCTTGCTTTCCATCCACATCCTGCTCATTGCAGCCTTGAATCTCGGCCTGGAGAGACCTGCACATCAAATCTGCTGGAAAGAACAATGGAGAGTACCAGGCAAAGAGCTCAGAGTGCAGCCCCCACAGTCTCTTCTAAATCGATACAAGGAATGGCAAATCAAAATGAACCTGCAAAGTGCTGCTCAGTACCCAAAACTCCTTCACACAACGTTGAATCTCTCCAGAAGTCTCTCCCTCTCTCTCTCAGAATGCGTAGTTCAAAAATGTCACCAACAATAAAAGGCAGGAAGCAGTCACCTTTAAATAGCGCTCCCCCTTTCCCTTCATGACTGCAGAACGCTCCCCTGAACCTGTCGTTGCTAGCGTCAGGCGGTAAGGCAGGGGGCGCCACTCAATATCCGCTCCGGGGCGATACCGGGGCGTTGCGCACTCGACTGACGTCATGATCTGCCGGCGCAGGAGATCGTGGCGGTAGTGTTTAGCGCCGCCGCAAAATGTCTAGTTAATTTCGCGAGCGGCGCAAACTTCGCCGCGCCTGGGCGCTAGATGCTTTGCGCCCCATTAGCGCCCTCTTAAGGCGCTAACGGGAGGCGCAACCAACTGAATTTTTCCCCCAAAGCCTTCAGGTTTGTTTTTTTAACACTCTTAGTCCTTTTAGAATTATTATTTACTGTAGCCCTGTTTGATTTAAACCCTTGATTTCTCTGCCTTCCACTTTTGCTTTTCTCCTTCCTGTCTTTTGCTTCTATCCTTGCTTCCCTTTCCTCTATTTCCCTGTACAGGATCGCAACCCCCTGCCATTTTAGTTTGAACCCTCCCCAACAGCACTAGCAAACACTCCCCCTAGAACATCGGTCCCGGTCCTGCCCAGGTGCAAACCGTCCAGTTTGTACTGGTCCCACCTCACCCAGAACCGGTTCCAATGTCCCAGGAATTTGAATCCCTCCCCCTTGCACCATTCCTCTAGCCACGTATTCATCTGAAATATCCTTCTATTTCTACTCTGACTAGCACGTGGCACCGGTAGCAATCCTGAGATTACTACCTTTGAGGTCCTATTTTTTAATTTACCTCCTAACTCCCTATATTCAGCTTTTAGGACCTCATCCCGTTTTTTACCTATATCGTTGGTACCTATATGCACCACGACAACTGGCTGTTCACCCTCCCCCTCCAGAATGCCCTGCAGCCGCTCCGAGACATCCTTGACCCTTGCACCAGGGAGGCCACATTACCATCCTGGAGTCTCGTTTGCGGCCGTAGAAACGCCTATCTATTCCCCTTACAATATAATCCCCTATCACTATAGCTCTCCCGCTCTTTTTCCTCCCATCCTGTGCAGCAGAACCACCCATGGTGCGAGGAAGTTGGTTGCTGCTGCCTTCCCCCGATAAGCCATCTCCCTCAACAATATCCAAAGTGGTATATCTGTTTGAGAGGGGGATGTCCACAGGGGACCCCTGCACTACCTGCCTGCGCCTACTACTCTGCCTGGTGGTCACCCATTCCCTTCCTGCCTGTGCAGCCTTTACCTGCGGTGTGACCAACTCCCTAAACGTGCTATCCACGATGTCCTCAGCATCGTGAATGCTCCAGTATGCATCCATTCGCAGCTCCAGTGCCGCAATGCGGTCTGCTAGTAGCTGCAGCTGGATACACTTCCCGCACACATGGTCAACAGGGACACAGGAAGTGTCCCTGATTTCCCACATAGTGCAGGAGGAGCATGCCACGGGGCTGAGCTGTGCTGCCATGACTTATCCTTTAATTAATTTAAATTAACTCAAATCAATACCACAAATTACACTACAATTAAATGATATACTCAAGGGCCCTAGTATACTAGCACTCCCTGCTACACAACAGAGACCTTAGAAACTATAACCACAAAAATTAGGACCTACTAAACTTTATAAACTATTAACCTTAACTGTCAAACTAGAGTAGTATAAATACTCACCTGGCCGTACTCACCCAATCAGCTGCTTGTCTTTTGAATTGTGACGTGGCTCTGGAACGCTGCCGCCAGTCTGTGAGATTGGTAAGCCTCTTGAAAAAAAGCCCGCGAAAGTGAGTTTAACTACTCACTGTGCTGCTGCTCTCTCCACTCCCGACACTGGCCTCTGCAAAAAAGCCCGCGAAAGTGAGTTTAACTACTCACTGTGCTGCTGCTCTCTCCGCTCCCGACACTGGCCTCTGCAAAAAAGCCCGCGAAAGTGAGTTTAAATACTCACTGTGCTGCTGCTCTCTCCGCTCCCGACACTGGCCTCTGCAAAAAAGCCCGCGAAAATGAGTTTAACTACTCACTGTGCTGCTGCTCTCTCCGCTCCTGACACTGGCCTCTGCAAAAAAGCCCGTGAAAGTGAGTTTAACTACTCACTGTGCTGCTGCTCTCTCCGCTCCTGACACTGGCCTCTGCAAAAAAGCCTGCGAAAGGTGCTAATCAACCGAATTTTTCCCCCTAGGAGTTTTACCCATGCAGGGTTTGATATTAGACTGTCAGATTACTTTTAAAGGAATTAATTAACGTTCAATGCTTTCTCTAGAAAATCTAATATTTTAAATTGCGTAGCTGATGATGTGATTACTGATCAAGCACTCTGCAAATACCATTGCCTGCAGTGATTATTGGCACCAGCTACCCCACTCCTGTAACACCTGTTACAGATAGGACAAAATAAGAACTGTGCAGCACACAGCACCATCAGAAGAGGTTTGGGGCGCAGGTAGAGTGGGACACAGCACTCCAGCTTATCCTAAACCACTGCGGTCCGTCACCAGATCTGGATAATATCTCTCGGTCACGCCAATCTTGTTAAAAATGTGTCAACTTGACCCAGTGTGGGTTCAAGCCCCACTCCAGGACTTGAGCACGTGATCTATTATTAATAGATGTGAGCTGGCCAATATTTATCCTCAAACATCTGAAAAAAACCAGATTATTTGGTCATTATCACATTGCTGTTTGTGGGAGCTTGCTGTGCGCTTTTGGCTGCCTTGTTTCCTACTTTGCAACAGTGACTACATTTCAAAAGTACTTCACTGGCTGTAAAGCGCTTTGAGATGTTCTGAGGTTGTGAAAGGCACTCTATAAATGCATGACTTCCTTTCAAAGGCAACAGGAAGATTTCCTTTAACCGCTATTTCTGGTGATAATCTTCTATACATTCTTCCAGGTGCAAAAGGCTAGTGTAGTTAATGGTCTTGCTGCATTTATCATTTCGATAACACATAGTGACCAGAAGAAATTTTCAACGCACAGGTTTGTTCAGGGACACGTCACTGGTTTTCAAATTCCTGCTCTGCCATCCGTTATCTGGGGCAATATTTTGCAACCCCGCACTCTGACCAGAATGACCCTCAATTAAATTAAACTGAGCTCACATCAAAAATAAGAACACTTCTTTGGAAAAATTGAAAGTGTACTAGGTCTGGAGAACAGAATCAATTTGGTTCTTAAAATAGACTAAAATACTGATGACTTCCTAAATGGATAGGAAATGGATATAATTAGAACCTATTATTGGATCAAACATTTTACCTGCTCCTTCAAAATCAGTGAGATGCTAATGGTGAAGAATGATCTCTTTGAAACAGATTTTTATGTTAACGTCTCAAGGTGTCCAGCAAGTATAAAAGGGAATTTTATTATAAGGGGAGTGTTTTCATTGAAAGGCACTTGCCCCATTGAATTAATGTACCAAAGTAATTAAAAATCTCTCCTCATAGTAGGAGAAATCCAACCTTACATTGCCTTCCCCAAGCCTTATGGAGGCGTAACATTTCGAGATCCATCATTGGCCCCTTATCTACCTGTTGCCCTCGGCGATATGATCCACAGATATGGGACCAACTTCCACATGTATGCCAATAACACCCACCCTCAACCTTTCCAACCTCTCTCTTGACCCTTCCACAGCCTCTGTACTGTCAAACTACTTGTCCAACATCCAGTCTTGGATGAGCTTTGACATCCTCCAGTTAAACATTGGGAAGACCAAAGCCATCATCTGTGACCCCCGCTACAAACTCCATGTTCCCGCCCCCACCTCCTCAGCCACTGTCTCAGGTTGAACCAGCCTGTCTGCAGCCTCGGTGCCCTGTTCAACCCTGAGCTGAGCTGAGCTTCCCACCCCATATCCTCTCCATCACAAAGACTGCCTACCTCCATAACATCGGCCTTCTCCACTCTTACCTCAGCTTTTCTTCTGCTGAAACTCTCATTCATGCTTTTGGACTATTCCTTGGGCACTCAGGCTCCTACTACAACCCCACTGAGATCAGCTGATTCAGCATCGACCATAATATTAACCTGCCACATTTGGATCCTAATGACTCAGCTGCACATTACTTTTATCTATTGAATGATCAGGGAGCTCAGGAAAGATTTTCAATGACTTTAATATGGTAACTAAGTGAGGAGAGTGCTTTAAATTGAAAGGACTCACTATGGTAATCCTCCTCTTTAACGTATTGTGAGTCAGACTAAACTCAATACATTTTTGGCACAGTGCATAAACTTACATTAAAATGTCAAACTGGAGCTTGATATAATGATATGTTGCCAGGGTAGTGAAGATCAAAAAAACAAATCAAAACATTCTGAGGTAATTAAACTTTACAATCTAATAGAAAGAACACATAAACAAACTGCTGGCAGTACCCTAAAGTTTACAAATGGTTACTGGGTCCCAGTATTACTCCTGATGTAGCAGCCTCTTACAGACCATCACTCTGAAAAATCCACATAGATAGAATTGTTGTTTGCCCTTAGGTACACATCCCATTTATCGAAGTCTCGAGAATGCAGCTTCAGGTTGGCGACAGCCAAGGTTTATGGTCCCCATAAGTGTTTTCAGTTGTACTGCCGGAGTTTAATGAGCTAGAACCACACAGCTTACCAACACAGAGCTTCACGCTGCATGTACAGGTAAGACCACCATATTTGTTAGTGCACTGGCTTAAGAGGCTACCTGGAGCTGGATGAGAAGAAGCCCAGCCCCTCTTGACAGGGGTCTATCTCTCCATTACTGAGTTAGATTGGCTGGCAAATCACCTACAGTGCTATGGAGTACTCTGGACACACATAGCTCAGGTATCAGATTCACAGAATCCCCACAGTGCAGATAGAGGCCATTTCAGCCCATCGAGCCTGCACCGACACATATCCCACCCTATCCCCGTAACCCCACGTATTTAATCCCCCTAACACTAAGGGTCAATTTATCATAGCCAAATCAACCTAACCCGCACATCTTTGGACTGTGGGAGGAAACCGGAGCACCCGGAGGAAACCCACGCAGACACGGGGAGAATGTGCAAACTCCACACAGACAGTCACCCGTGGCCGGATTCGAACCCGGTTCCCTGGCGCTGTGAGGCAACAGTGCTAACCACTATGCCACCGTGTTGCCCTACTAAATCAAGTATGTCAACTTGGAGCCTGAACATTGAAGAAATTCCACTTGCCTGCCATTCAAATGGTTTGGTCATTAGACAACCAGCCTGTGTAGTTCTGAACCCTTACTGGGTGTCTTGCTTTGGGACCTTTTGACCATTTTTCACAGAAATGGTTTGAAGAACAACACAATTATTTTAAGTGTTATGTTTTAAAAGCATAGTAAGTAAAAGGAAGGGATCTGAGATGGTACAATGCTAATGAGCTGGCTTTTATACCGTGTCGTCTCAGCCTGCAAATAATAAGTATCTCTTACCTTTTCTCGGTAATTAATAAATGCCTCATACCCATTGTGTTGGAAGGTTTTTGATCTCTTTCTGACTGTGAACAGTTAGGAATAAAGCAGAATGTCAGATACCTAAGAAGTGGATATCAAACATGCTTTTTGTAAACAAAATGTTTTGTGTAGTGCTTCTCATAATCTTGCTTGGATTTTTAAAAAATGTATTCATTCATGGGATGTGGGCATTGCTGGCAAGGCCTGCATTTATTGCCCACCCTTAATTACCGTTGAGAAGGTGGTGGTGAGCCACCATTTCAGAGGGCAGTTAGGAGTCAACCACATTACTGTGGGTCTGGAGTCACATATAGGCCATGGTCACCATTACTGATACTAGCTTTTTTTTATTCCAGATTTATTTAATTAACTGAATTTAAATTCCCTAGCTGCCATGTTGGGATTTGAACTCACATCCCTGGATCATTAGTCCAGGCCTCTGGATGACGAGTCTAGTAACATTTGTATGCATCTGGTTGGCTACAGCTTTAGCAACAGAAACTGAGGCTTAGGCAGTAAAGTCCCAGGGAAGGCAGGTTCAAAACAGAAGAATGCAGGAGAGTTAGACTATTTAAATCAAGCCAGAGGACCCACTGAAGTGAGGATAGTGTATTGTGTTTATTAGTTTTCTATTTTTATGCAGAGATAAGTTATATCAATTGAACTAACTTAATCTGATCATAACTATTGCTGTGTATGTTCACCTTACTGTGGATGAAAGCAACTTAATGAATTGAATCAGGCCTTGCCTCATCTAGTGCCAACTCGGTCCAATTTTAGGGAGATTGAAGAAATACATGTGCAAAAGGCGCAGATATCCTGTTCAGGTTACAAAGGGGTTCCATTGTTATATATCCCTGGATCACACTGTAAGTAAATAAACATACAAGTAAATATACGACAGTGTGAGTAAACTCCGCTTACAGGAGCAAATGACGCTACTGAACGCAAGAAGGTATCTATGGCAGGCCCAAATTTGTTAACAGTTCATGGCAGCTTAGTTACACTGGTAACGGAGGTGAATCAAATTTAACGGTGAACAAGAAAAGTAATATTGAAAAATGTCCAAATCAAA
Source organism: Squalus acanthias (assembly GCA_030390025.1). Classification (NCBI taxonomy): domain Eukaryota; kingdom Metazoa; phylum Chordata; class Chondrichthyes; order Squaliformes; family Squalidae; genus Squalus; species Squalus acanthias. The sequence continues at coordinate 134,486,769 of CM059433.1, forward strand.
AGAAGTCAAGCTTGAATCGGCTGACGAGAGAATGAAGTTGAGAGCTTCAGCTAAAAAAAACGTGAGTTTCAATGAGAGCTTCAGCAACGCAGGTGGCACGTGAGCAACGCAGGCGGGAAGGAGAGAGGGAAGATTGAAAATTTAACGCCAGCAAGAAGGAGAAACAGCCAATGAGAAGGGAAGGAGCATGGTCATGCTCTCAAACTGGCAAAGAAAGGCGCTTCAACAGCGAGCCTGGTAAGTGAGCTCGCAGAATTCAGGGACCACCATTTTATTAAATCAAATCTTGTTCCAAATTTTAAAGAGGGGGTGGTATTGATAGTTTTCTTGGGTATTATCTCTGACTAGAAAAGCTGGGATTGTTCTCCTTAGCAGGGGAGATTTAAGGGAGGGGTATAGAATCATAAAGGGTTTTGTTAGAGTAAATAAGGAGAAACTGTTTCCAATGGCAGAAGGGTCGGTAACCAGAGGACAAATTTAAGGTAATTGGCAAAAGAACCAGAGGCAACATGAGGAAATATTTTTTTACGCAGTTTGTTGTTGTGATCTGGAATGCACTGCCTGGAAGGAAACAGATTCAATAATAACTTTCCAAAGGAAATTGGATAAATACTTGAAGGGGAAATATTTGCAGGGCTATGGAGAAAGAGCAAAGGAGTGGGACTAATTGGAGAGCTCTTTCCAAGAGCTGGCACAGGTGCGATGGGCCAAATGGCCTTCTGTGCTGTAAGATTCCATGATTCTCTGATTTGAATTGTTAGCCAGACACCATAAGTGGGGCAAAATTGAATGGGCCAGTGACTCACAACGACAGTGATGTAAAGTGTGCTAATTTCAGGACTTATGATTTAACACTGGAAACATACAGACAGAAATTTAAGAAACTAAGAAAGAATCTGGACAATACTTACATAGGGATTACATCGGCTATACAGCACAGAAACAGGCCATTCGGCCCAACCAGTCAATGCCGCGTTTATGCTCCACTCTAGTCTCCTCCCATCCTTTCTCATCTAACTCTATCAGCATAACCATCTATTCCCTTCTCCCTCATATGCTTACCTAGCCTCCCCTTAAATGCATCTATACTTTTCGCCTCAACTAGCCCCTGTGGTAGTGAGTTCCACATTCTCACCACTCTCTGGGTAAAGAAGTTTCTTCTGAATTCCTTATTTGATTTCTTGGTGACTATCTTATATTGATGGCCTCTAGTTCTGCTCTTCCACAGAGAAATGGTTGTACAACTCAGTGACATGGAGCAGATGTGGCTAGACAGCGAAGGCTTATCGAACTATGAAGATCTTTGCCATTTAATGTTAAGGGAGAGATTTCTGGAAATAGTTCCAGATGAGTTAAGAATCCAGTTACTTATCAGGAGTGTAAAACTCTCGAGCAGCCAGGCGCATGTGAGATGACCATGTAAACTATGGGAGTAGAAGCCATTGCAGGATATGTGCTTGCTGCATTGGGACAGGTAGGATTGGAATCATGTGAGTGCAGTGCACAGAGGTGGACCACAGTCAAGAGGGGCATCAGGGTGTGGTAAATTGCATTAAAAGTCATACAGAGGTTGAGGAGGGATGACAGATCATGGTCACAGTCACACAGAACGTGATTTATCTCTTCTAGCAGGGCAGTCTCAGTGCCACTGGCAGGATGTGTGCCACTGACAGGATGTAAGCCAGACTGAGGAGATTCAAACAGGGAACCTGGTGGGCACAGAGGTGGATGGTGACAACATGTTCCGGAAGCTTAGAGAGAAAGAATAGGTTGGAGATGCGGCAATAGTTGGAGGGGGCAGAGGTGTTGAAGGTAGGTTTCTTAAGGAGTGGGGGGTGATTACTGCAGTTTTGAAAGGTGGAGGAAAAATGCCTGAGGAAAGGTAACAGTTGCTGAATTTGGCAAACAATGGGCTGAGGAGAGATAGTTGAGTGGTCATGAGTGGAGTCGGTCAAGTGAGCAGCAAGTTGGTTTCATGGGGGCCTGGAACTCACTGCCTGAAAGGGTGGTAGAGGCAGAAACCTTTATCACATTTAAAAAGTACTTGGATATGCACTTGAAGTGCTGTAACCTACAAGGCTACGGACCTAGAGCTGGAAAGTGGGATTAGGCTGGAAAGCTCTTTTTTGGCCGGCACAGACACGATGGGCAGAATAGCCTCCTTCTGTGCCGTAAATTTCTATGATTCTATGGCAGAGTTGAGTTTGGTAGAACTGTTAAGGTAGATAGAGAGAAACTATTTCCACTGGTTGGGGTTCTAAGACTAGGTTGTAATCATCGAGCCATAAAACCCAAGGGTCAGAAATGAGATGGCATACCTGGACAAGAGATAAGGGGGACGTGCGGGCCAGTAGCACCATAGCACAGCAAGAGTGACTGCTTTCAGGAGAAGAGGAGAGAAAACTGGTGTGAGAAACAATACTCCACTTAAATTTGAAAGACAGTGAGATGATGTGAGGGAGGATGTTAGTTTCTATTGAAGACAGTGAGTTGGTTGTGAGTCATAGAGTCATAACGGCACAGAAGGAGGCCATTCGGCCCATCGAGTCCATGCCGGCTCTCTGTAGAGCAATCCAGTCAGTCCCATTCCCCCGCTCTATCCCCGTAGCCCTGCAAGTTTATTTCCCTCAGGTGCCTATCCAGTCTCCCCTTGAAAACATTGAGTGTCTCCGCTTCCACCACTTCCGTCAGCAGCGAGTTCCAGGTCCTCCCCACTCGCTGTGTAAAAAAGTTGTTCCTCACATCCCCCCTGTATCTCTTGCCCAAAACCTTAAATCTGTGTCCCCTAGTCCTTGTACCATCAACTAGTGGGAACAGCCTTTCCCCGTCTAGCCTATCCAAACCCGTCATAATCTTGTACACCTCTATTAAGTCACCCCTCAACCTCCTTTGCTCTAATGAAAACAAATCCAGCTTCTCCAACCTGTCCTTGTAGCTAAGATTCCCCCATCCCCGGAACCATTCTGGTATATCTCCTCTGCACTCTCTCAAGGGCCTTCACACCCTTCCTAAAGTGTGGTGACTAGAACTGGACGCAATACTCCAGTTGTGGCCTAACCAGCGCTTTATAAAGGTTCAGCATAACTTTTCTACTTTTGTACTCAATACCTCTATTTATGAAGCCCAAGATCCAATATACTTTGTTAACCACTCTCTCAATATGTCCTGCCACCTTCAGGGACCTATGCACATTAACTCCCAGGTCCCTCTGTCCCTGTACACTCTTCAATACTGTGCCATTAAGTGTATATTGCCTGGAGTAGCGGAGCTGTCAGTCAAGGAAGGGGCGGAGCCTGGAGTAGAGTAGCAGTCAGTCAAGGAAGGGAGCAGAGCCTGGAGTAGAGGAGCTGTCAGTCAAGGGAGGGGGTGGAGCCTGGAGCAGAGGAGCTGTCAGTCAAAGATGGGGAGGAGCCTGAAGTAGAGCCGTCAGTCAAAGGAGGGACAAGGCCTGGAATAGAGGAGCTGTCAGTCAAGGGAAGGGGTGGAGCCTGGAGTAGAGGAGCTGTCAGTCAAAGGAGAGGGCTCGGCCTGGAGTAGAGGTGCTGTCAGTCATGGGAGGGGGCAGAGCCTGGAGTAGAATCATAGAATCATAGAAGATAGGAGCAGGAGTAGGCCATTCGGCCCCTCTAGCCTGCTCCGCCATTCAATGCGATCATGGCTGATCATCCAAATTCAGTACCCTGTCCCTGCTTTCTCCCCATATCCCTTGATCCCTTTAGCCTTAAGAAATATATCCAACTCCTTCTTGAATCTATTTAATGAATTGGCCTCTACTGCCTTCTGTGGCAGAGAATTCCACAGGTTCACTACTCTCTGGGTGAAGAAATTCCTCCTAATTTCTGTCCTAAATGGCTTACCCCTTATCCTTAGACTGTGACCCCTGGTTCTGGACTCCCCGACCATCGGGAACATCCTTCCTGTATCTAGTTTGTCCTGTCCTGTCAGAATTTTATAAGTTTCAATGAGATCCCCTCTCATTCTTCTAAACTCCAGCGAGTATAAGCCCAATCGACCCAATCTCTCTTCATACGTCATTCCTGCCATCCCAGGTATCAGCCTTGTGAATCTTCGCTGAACTCCTTCCATGGCAAGAACATCCTTCCTCAGATAAGGCGACTAAAACTGCACACAGTACAGGAGCTGCCAGTCAAGGGAAGGGGTGGGCCTGGAGTTGAGGAGCTGTCAGTCAATGGAGGGGGCGGTGCCTGGAGTAGCAGAGCTGTCAGTCAAGGGAGGGGGCGGGGCTCGGTGTAGATGAGCTGTCAGGTAAAGGAGGGGCGGAGCCAGGAGTAGAGGAGCTGCCTGTCAAAGGAGGGGAGGGGCGGAGCCTGGAGTAGTGCTGTTGTCAGTCAAGGAGAGGAGCCTGGAGTGGAGGAGCTGACAGTCAAGGGAGGGGGCAGGGCTTGCAGCAGAGGAGCTGTCAGTCAAGGAAGGGGGCGGGGCCTGGAGCAGAGGAGCTGTCAGTCAAGGGAGAGGGCGGGGCCTGGAATAGAGGACCTGTCAGTCAAGGAAACGGGTGGAGCCTGGAGTACAAGAGCTGGCAGTCAAGGGAGGGGGTGGACCCTGGAGCAGTGGAGCTGTCAGTCAGGGGAGAGGGCGGGGCCTGGAATCGAGGAGCTGTCAGTCAAGGGAAGGGGTGGAGCCCGGAGTAGAGGAGCTGTCAGTCAAGGGAGAGGGCGGGGCCTGGAGTGGAGGAGCTGTCAGTCAAGGGGAGGAGCCAGGAGTAGAGGAGCTGTCAGTCAAGGAGAGGAGCCTGGAGTAGAGGAGCTGTCAGTCAAGGAGAGGAACCAGGAGTAGAGGAGCTGTCAGTCAAGGAGAGGAGCTTGGAGTAGAGGAGCTGTCAATCAAGGAGAGGAAGCATAGAGAAACATAGAAAAATAGGAGCAGGAGTAGGCCATTCGGCACTTCGAGCCTGCTCCGCCATTCAGTATGATCATGGCTGATCCTCTATCTCAATACCATATTCCCACTCTCTCCCCATACCCCTTGAGGCCTTTTGCTTCTAGAAATCTATCTCCTTCTTAAATATATTCAGAGACTTGGCCTCCACAGCCTTCTGTGGTAGAGAATTCCACAGGTTCACCACCCTTTGAGTGAAGAAATTTCTCCTCATCTCAGTCCTAAATGTCCTACCCCGTATCCTGAGACTGTGACCCCTCGTTCTAGACCCCCCAGCCAGGGGAAACATCCTCCCTGCATCCAGTCTGTCTAGCCCTGTCAGAATTTTATACGTTTCAATGAGATCCCCTCTCATTCTTCTGAACTCTAGTGAATACAAGCCTAGTCGACCCAATCTCTCCTCATACGACAGTCCTGCCATCCCAGGAATCAGTCTGGTGAACCTTCGCTGCACTCCCTCTATGGCAAGTATACCCTTTCTTAGGTAAGGAGACCAAAACTGCACACAGTACTCCAGGTGTGGTCTCACCAAGGCCCTGTATAACTGTAGTAAGACATCCTTGCTCCTGTACTCAAATCCTCTTGCAATGAAGGTCAACATACTATTTGCCTTCCTAACTGCTTGCTGCACCTGCATGTTTGCTTTCAGTGACTGGTGTACAAGGACACCCAGGTCCCTTTGTACATCAACATTTCCCAATCTATCACCATTTAAATAACACTCTGCCTTTCTGTTTTACCAACCGAAGTGGATAACTTCACATTTGTCCACGTTATACTGCATCTGCCATGTATTTGTCCACTCACTGAACTTGTCTAAATCGCCTTGAAGCCTCTTTGCATCCTCCTCACAACTCACAATCCCACCTAGTTTCGTGTTGTCAGCAAACTTGGAAATATTACATTTGGTTCCCTCATCCAAATCATTGATATATATTGTGAATAGCTGGGGCCCAAGCACTGATCCCTGCGGTACCCCACTAGTCACTGCCTGCCACCCCGAAAAAGACCCATTTATTCCTACTCTCTGTTTCCTGTCTATTAACCAATTTTCAATCCATGCCAATATATTACCCCCAATCCCATGTGCTTTAGTTTTGCACACTAACCTCTTATGTGGAACTTTAATCAAAGGCCTTCTGAAAATCCAAATACACCCCATCCACTGGTTCTCCCTTATCTATTCTACCAGTTACATCCTCAAAAAACTCCAGTAGGTTTGTCAAACACGGTTTCCCTTTCATAAATCCATGTTGACTTTGTCTAATCCTGTTGATATTTTCTAAGTGTCCTGTTATCACATCCTTTATAATAGACTCTAGCATTTTCCCTACTACTGATGTTAGGCTAACCGGTCTGTAGTTCCCTGTTTTCACTCTCCCTCCTTTTTTAAATAGTGAGGTTACATTTGCCACCCTCCAATCTGCAGGAACTGTTCCATAAGCTATAGAATTTTGGAAGATGACAACCAATGCATCCACTATTTCCATAGCTACCTCTTTTAGTACTCTGGGATGCAGATTATCAGGCCTTGGGGATTTATCGGCTTTCAGTCCCATTAATTTCTCCAGCACTATTTTTTTACTAATACTTATTTCCTTATATCCTCCTTCTCACTAGACCCTTGCTTCCTTAGCATTTCTCGGAAGTTATTTGTGTCCTCTTCTGTGAAGACAGAACCAAAGTATTTGTTTAATTGCTCTGCCATTTCCTTGTTCCCCATTATAAATTCTCCCGTTTCTGACTGTAAGGGACCTACATTTGTCTTCACTAATCTTTTTCTTTTTACATACTTGTAGAAGCTTTTACAGTCCGCTTTTATGTTCCTTGCAAGTTTACTCTCATACTCTATTTTTCCCCTTTAATCAACCTCTTGGTCCTTTTTTGCTGAACTCTAAACTGCTCCCAATCCTTAGGCTTGCTACTTTTTCTGGCAACTTTATATGACTCCTCTTTGGATCTAATACTATCCTGAATTTCTTTTGTTAGCCATGGTTGGGCCGCTTTTCCTTTTGTGTTTTTGTGCCAGAAAGGAATGTATAACTGTTGCAATTCATGCATTCGTTCCTTAAATGTTAGCCATTGCCTATCCACTGTGATGCCTTTTAATGAAGCTCCCTAATCTATCATAGCCAACTCCCTCCTCATACCTTCGTAGTTTCCTTTGTTTAGATTTAGGACCCTAGCTTCAGATTGGACTACTTCACTTTCAATCTTAATGAAGAATTCTATCATGTTATGGTCACTCTTCCCTAAAGGACCCTGCACAACAAGATTATGAATTAACCCCTTCTCATTGCACAATACCCAATCTAGGATAGCCTGTTCCCTAGTTGGCTCCTCAACGTACTGGTCTAAAAAAACATCTCGTACACACTGCAGGAATTCATCCTCCACAGTATTATTGCTAATTTGGTTTGGCCAGTCTATATGTAGATTAAAGTCACCCATGATTACTGTAGTACCCTTGTTACATACATCTCTAATTTCTTGTTTGATGCCGTCCCCTACATTACCACTACTGTTTGGAGGCCTATGGACAACTCCCACCAATGTTTTCTGCCCCTTGGTGCTTCTTAGCTCCACCCAGACTGATTCGACATTTTGATTTTCTGAGCCAATATCCTTTCTCACTATTGCTCTGATATCCTTCTTTACTAACAACGCCACCCCACTTCCTTTTCCTTTTTGCCTGTCCTTCCTAGAAATCGAATATCCTTGGATATTCAGCTCCCAGCCATGGTCACCCTCCAGCCATGTCTCCGTAATCACAATTATATTGTATCCGTAGGAGCCTGGAGTAGAGGAGCTTTCAGTCAAGGAGAGGAGCCTGGAGTAGAGAAACTGTCAGTCAAGGGAGAGGGCGTGGCCTGGATAGAGGAGCTGTCAGTCAAGGAAGGGTGCGGAGCCTAGAGTAGAGGAGCTGTCAGTCAAGGGAGAGCGCGGGGCCTAAGTTGAGGAGCTGTCAGTCAAGGGAGGGGGCGGTGTCTGGAGTACAAGAGCTGTCAGTCAAGGGAAAGGGCGGGGCCTGGAGTAGAGGAGCTGTCAGTGAAGGGAAGGGAGAGGGGCCTGGAGTAGAGGAGCTGTCAGTCAAGGAAGGAGGCGGGGCCTGGATTAGAGGAGCTGTCAGTCAAGGGGTGGAGCTTGGAGTAGAGGAGCTGTCAGTCAAGGGAGAGGGCGGGTTCTGGAGTAGAGGAGCTGTCAGTCAAGGGAAGGGGCGGAGCCTGGAGTAGAGGTGCTGTCAGTGAAGGGAAGGGAGAGGAACCTGGAGCTGTCAGTCAAAGGAGAGGGCGGGGCCTGGAGTAGTAGCGCTGTCAGCCAAGGTAGCGGGTGGGCCATGGTGTAGAGGAGATGTCAGTCAAGGTAGAGGGAGGGGCCTGGAGTAGAGGAGCGGTCAGTCAAGGGAAAGGGCGGGGCCTGCAACAGAGGAGCTGTCTGTCAAGGGAGAGGGCAGGGCCTAGAATAGAGGAGCTGTCAGTCAAGGGGAGGAGCCAGGAGTAGAGGAGCTGTCAGTCAAGGCAGCGGGCGGAGCCTGGAGTAGAGAGCTGTCAGTCAAGGGAAGGGGTGTAGCCTGTAGTAGAGGAGCTGTCAGTCAAGGGAGTGGGCAGGGTCTGGAGTAGAGGTGCTGTCAGTCAAGGGGAGGAGCCAGGAGTAGAGGAGCTGTCAGTCAAGGGAGAGGGCGGGGCCTGGAGTAGAGGAGCTGTCAGTCAAGGGAGAGGGCGGGGCCTGGAGTAGAGGAGCTGTCAGTCATGGGAGGGGGCGGGGACTGGAGCAGAGGAGCTGTCAGTCAAGGTATGGGGTGAAGCCTGCAATAGAGGAGCTGTCAGTCAAGGGAGAGGGCGGGGCCTGGAGTAGAGGAGCTGTCAGTCAAGGGAGGGGGCGGAGGCTGGAGTAGAGGAGCTGTCAGTCAAGGGAGAGGGCGGTGCCTGGAGTAGAGGAGCTGTCAGTCAAGGGAGAGGGCAGAGCCTGGAGTAGAGGAGCTATCAGTCAAGGGAGGGGGCGGAGGCTGGAGTAGAGGAGCTGTCTGTCAAGTGAGAGGGCGTGGCCTGAAATAGAGGTGATGCCAGTCAGGGGAAGAGGCCGGGCCTGGAGTAGAGGAGCTGTCAGTCAAGCGGAGGAGCCAGGACTGGAGGAGCTGTCAGTCAAGGGAGAGGGCGGGGCCTGAGTAGAGGAGCTGTCAGTCAAGGGAGGGGGCGGGGCCTGGAGTAGAGGAGCTGTAAGTCAAGGGAGAGGGCGGGGCGAGGAGTGGAGGAGCTGTCAGTCAAGGGGAGGAGCCAGGTGTAGAGGAGCTGTCAGTCAAGGGAGAGGACGGGGCTTGGAGTAGAGGTGCTGGCAGTCAAGGGAGGGGGCGGAGCCTGGAGTAGAGGAGCTGGCAGTCAAGGGAGAGGGCGGGGCCTGGAGTAGAGGAGCTGGCAGTCAAGGGAGGGGGCGGAGCCTGGAGTAGAGGAGTTGTCAGTCAAGGGAGGGGGTGGGGCTCGGAGTAGAGGAGCTGTCAATCAAAGTAGGGGGGAGCCTGGAGTAGAGGAGCTGTCAGTCAAGCGAAGGGGGCGGCAGCTGTAGTAGAGCAGCTGTCAGTCAAGGGAGGGGGTGGGGCTCGGAGTAGAGGAGCTGTCAGTCCTGGAAGGGGGCGGGGCCTACGTGCCAGAGCTGTCAGTCAAGGGAGGGGGCGGGACCTGGAGTACCAGAGCTGTCAATCATGGAAGGGGGCGGGGCCTGGAGTACCAGAGCAGTCAGTCAAGGGAGGGGGCGGGGACTGGAGTGGAGGAGCTGTCAGTCAAGGGAGGGGGCGTGGCCTGGAGTACAAGAGCTGTCAGTCAAGTGAGGGGCGGGGCCTGGAGTACAAGAGCTGTCAGTCGTGGGAGGGGGCGGGGCTTGGAGTACTACAGCTGTCAGGCAAGGGAGGGGCGATCCTTGAGTGCAAGAGCTGTCAGTCATGGGAGGGGGCAGAGCCTGGAGTACAAGCGCTGTCAGTCAAGGGAGGGGGTTTGAGTTCTAATGAAGGGTCCCAGACCTGAAAAGTTAACTCTGTTTCTCTCTCCACGGATGCTGCCTGGCCTGCTGAGTGTTTCCAGCATTTTCTGTTGTTATTTCAGATTACCAGCATCCGCAGTATTTTGCTATTGTCTTACAGTCAAGGAGAGGAGCCTGGAGTAGAGGAGCTGTCAATCAAGGGAGGGGCGGGGCCTGGAGTACCAGAGCTGTCAGTCAAGGGAAGGGCGGAGCCTGGAGAACCAGAGCAGTCAGTCAAGGGAGGGGGCGGGGCCTGGAGTAGAGGAGCTGTCAGTCAAGGGAGGGGGCGGGGCCTGGAGTACAAGTGCTGTCAGTCAAGGGAGGGGGCGGGGCCTGGAGTACAGAGCTGTCAGTCAAGGGAGAGGGCGGGGCTCGGAGTAGATGAGCTGTCAGTCAAGGGAGAGGGCGTGGCCTGGAGTGCAAGAGCTGTCAGTCAAACGAGGGAGAGGGGCCTGGAGTAGAGGAGCTGCCATTCAAGGGAGAGGGAGGAGCCTGGAGTAGAGGACCTGTCAGTCAAGGGGAGGGCGGGTCCTGGAGTAGAGGAGCTGTCAGTCAAGGGAGAGGGAGGAGTCTGGAGTGGAGGACCTGTCAGTCAAGGGGAGGGCGGGTCCTGGAGTAGAGGAGCTGTCAGTCAAGGGGGAGGGCGGGTCCTGGAGTAGAGGAGCTGTCAGTCAAGGGAGGGGGCGGGGCCTGGAGTACAAGTGCTGTCAGTCAAGGGAGGGGGCGGGGCCTGGAGTACAAGAGCTGTCAGTCATGGGAGCGGCTGTGGCCTTGAGTGCAAGAGCTGTCAGTCAAGGGAGAGGGCGGGGCTCGGAGTAGATGAGCTGTCAGTCAAGGGAGAGGGCGTGGCCTGGAGTGCAAGAGCTGTCAGTCAAACGAGGGAGAGGGGCCTGGAGTAGAGGAGCTGCCATTCAAGGGAGAGGGAGGAGCCTGGAGTAGAGGACCTGTCAGTCAAGGGGAGGGCGGGTCCTGGAGTAGAGGAGCTGTCAGTCAAGGGAGAGGGAGGAGTCTGGAGTGGAGGACCTGTCAGTCAAGGGGAGGGCGGGTCCTGGAGTAGAGGAGCTGTCAGTCAAGGGGGAGGGCGGGTCCTGGAGTAGAGGAGCTGTCAGTCAAGGGAGAGGGGTCTGGAGTGCAAGAGCTGTCAGTGAGATGCCAGGATCAGGAGCGCGCGTGCGCAGCTGCAGAGCTGTCAATCAGAGCGGAGGAATCGGGCTCGCGCCGCCCACTTCACCTCGCAACTGGCGGCCAATGCAGGTATGCTGAGGAATGCAAGATTGCTCCAGCAAAGGACATACAATAAAAAGGCTTTAGGATAAACCTGTATTCACATATCTTTTTCCAAAAAAAGGAGAAAAATAATCATCGATTTCTTTTTACTGTAATTATTTTTGTTTGGAAATGCATGGTTATATATGAATCTGAGAGTCCTGTCATAATAAACAGGATGGCTTTCCGTGTTTAGGGACTCATAACGGGCAGCAAAGCTTTGAAAGAGAGGACGTGAGTGCAATCCTCAGTTAATGGTTCGGAATATTCTGTTTCCTCTGCGTGAGGTTGCCCATTAAAAAAAAGAAGGGCAAGGTGCTGTTGTATTATTTATGATGTTTTTTCTTTGCAGGTTGTTGCAATCTGATGCCCGCTGCTGCTGCTGCTGAAAGATGTATCATGGGACGACTTCTAGCAGCCGAGTTACATCTGGGACTCACCGGCATCTTCGATTGGCGGCTTTGATTCTGTGCGCTGAAGTCTTGCTTTGTGTTTGCACTGCGGATCAGATTTCGGGTAAGTTCCCCTGTACTAACTGGACCAAGTAGGGTTATGTTTGCAATGCCTAGGCGCAAATATGGTTCGAAGGACCTAGATCTGTGTTATTTATTTGCAACGCAATACCTATAAATATAAATTGTTCTAGTTAAAGTTATTTAAAAAAATCTGCTTCAACCTTGTATAGTTGAAACCTGCTGTGTGTATATAGGTTATATCAATATTTATGGAGTTATTTAAAAAAAAAATTCTAACATTGCCAGCGAATCTCGTCCTAAATTGGATGATGCACTGTTCTATAATAATAGGAGCGTTGCACCATGTAACACACAAAGGACTATTCTGCTGCCAAGGTGGAGCTGTGTTCAAGGTGGCTTTAAGACATCAAAGTGTAATAGTTGTTAATTAAGCGCAAGCCTGAGGTCAGTCAGAATCCAGTCACTGTAGGTGAGGAAAGTTTGCAGTTTGAAAGGTGCTTCTGCATTTCTGGCTCCAGGACGTCACAAAATGACTGGCCGTCGTTCTCTTTTACCTTTTGATATGTTGAAGTGTGATATGTGAAGGATGCTCCCAGAATTTGACTATGAAGGTGAGCAGTTGGTCAAGCCTTGGTTCAGTGGCAACGCTCTCAGAAGGTTGTGGGTTCAAGCACCACCCTAGGTATCGAAGCACATAAATCTAGACTGACACTTCAGTCCAGTACTGTTGGAGTTGCTGTGTTTTTGATGGACTTTCAGGTGGGTGTAAAAGATCCCCTGACTATTCGAAGAAGAGCAGGGGAGTTCTCCCCGCGGTGCCCTGGCCAACATTTGTCCCTCAACTGATGCCACTAAAATAGATGATCTGGTCATTGTTGTTTGTGGGACCTTGCTGTGTACAAATTGGGTGCAACGTTTCCATACATTATAACAGTGACTACAATTCAAAGGTTGGCTGTAAAGTGCTTTGGGACGTTGTGAAAGGTGCTATATAAAGGTAAGATCTTCCTTTACAGTAATAGACACTGCCATGAGTTCAACGCCTCTGTCCTGTGGTGATGTGCCTGCTCGCTTCTGTTGACAGTTATGAGACACCTAGGTGGGACGTGGTGTTCCACAAGAATCAGTGCTGGGACCACTATTGTTCACAATTTATATTAACGATTTAGACTTTGGAATCAAAAACACAATTTCCTAATTTGCAAATGACACCAAATGGGGGGGTGGGGTGGGGTGGTCAATACTGAGGAGGACTGCAACAAATTACAAGAAGACATTAATAAATTAAAAGAATGGGCATATAATTGGCAAATGAAATTCAACACAGATAAATGTGTGGTATTACATTTTGGTAAGAAAAATAGGGAAGTCACATATTACTTGGAAAATACAAACCTAAGTGGGGTAGAAGAGCAAAGGGATCTCAGATTACAAATACACAAATCACTGAAAGTCGTGACACAGGTTAACAAGGCCATAAAAAGCAAACCAAGTACAAGGGCTTATTTCTAGAGGGATTGAATTGGAAAGTAGAGAAGTTAGGCTAAACCTGTATCGAACCTTGGTTAGACCACACATGGAGTACTGAGTACAATTCTGGTCGCCATATTATAAAAAGGATATAGAGGCATGGGAGAGGGTGCAAAAAAGATTTACAAGGATGATACCAGAAATGCAAGGGTATACCTATCAGGAAAGGATGAACAGGCTGGGTCTCTTTTCGCTTGAAAAAAGAAGGCTGAAGGGTGACCTAATATAGAGGTCTTTAATATTATGAAAGGTTTTGATAGAATAGATCCAGAGTGAGTGTTTCCACTTGTGGGTAAGAGCAAAACTAGAGGCCATCAATATAATATAGTCACCAAGAAATCAAATAGGGAATTCAGAAGAAACTTCTTTACCCAGAGAGTGGTGAGAATGTGGAACTTGCTACCACAGGGAGTGGTTGAAGCAAATAGTATAGATGCATTTAATGGGAGGCTAGACAAGCATGAGAGGGAGAAGGGAATAGAGGGTTATACTGATAGATTTAGATGAGGAAAGACAGGAGGAGGCTCGAGTGGAGCATAAACGCCGGCATGGACTGGTTGGGCCGAATGGCCTGTTTCTGTGCTGTATGTCCTATGTAGATAACACTGTCAACAGGAGCCAGCAGGCTCGTGTTAAAACCTCCAACCCTACCCTCAGCAGACTGCAGAAAGTCAGCATCCAGGAGACTGTCAGACTCCTCAACCCCCTGCAACATCTTCCAGCATCTCCACACCAAGATCTGGTCCAGTGCCCATCAATTTTGCTGCTTCTCAGCTGCCCAAGTCTTGATCGTGCTGCATCTAACTTGCCCGATCGTGTGATTCCCAGTGCTTGGCAATGTTGGTTGAGGGAGGAATACTGGCCAGGAAATTGGGATAACGCCCCTGCTCTTCTTCAAATAGTGAAATGGATCTTTTATGGCCACCTAAAGAGACATACAGGGCCTCAGTTTAACATCTCACCTGAAGGTAGCAGTGAGCACCACACAGTCCTTGTGGAGATGAAGTCCCGTCTTCACACTGAGGACACACTCCATCGTGTTGTGTGGCACTACCACCGTGCTAAATGGGATAGATTCAGAACAGATCTAGCAGCTCAAAGCTGGGCATCCATGAGATGCTGTGGGCCATCAGCAGCAGTGGAATTGTATTCCACCACAATCTGTAATCTCATGGCCCGGCATATCCCTCAATCTAACATTAACATCAAGCCAGGCGACCAACCCTGGTTCAATGAGGAGTATAGAAGAGCATGCCAGGAGCAGCACCAGGCATACCTAAAAATGCAGTGCCAACCTAGGGAAGCTGCAACACAGGACTACATACATGCTAAACCAACGGAAGCAGCAGGTGAGAGTGACTGCCCTTGACATCAAGGCAGCATTTCACTGAGTGTGGCATCAAGGAGTCCTAGTAAAATTGAAGTAAATGGGAATCAGGAAAAATTCTCCACTGACTGGAGTCATACCTAGCACAAAGGAAGATGGTTGTGGTAGTTGGAAGCCAATCATCTCCACCCCAGGACATCGCTGCAGGAGTTCCTCAGGGCAGTGTCCTAGGCCCAACCATCTTCAGCTGCTTCATCAATGACCATCCCTCCTTCATAAGGTCAGAAGTGGGGATGTTCGCTGATGATTGCACAGTGTTCAGTTCCATTCGCAACTCCTCAGACAATGAAGCCATCCATGCCCGCATGCAGCAAGAGATGGATGACATTCAGGCTTGGGCTGATAAGTGGCAAATAACATTCGTGCCACACAAGTGCCAGGAAATGATTATCTCCAACAAGAGAGTATCTAACCATCACCCCTTGACATTCAATGACATTACCATCGCTGAATCCCCCAACATCAACATCCTGGGGGTCATCAGTGATCAAAAACGTAACTGGACCAGCCACATAAATACTGTGGCTGCAAGAGCAGGTCAGAGTCTGGGTATTCTGCGGCGAGTGTTTTACCTCCTGACTCCCCAAAGCTTTTCCACCATCTACAAGGCACAAGTCAGGAGTGTAATGGAATACTCTCCACTTGCTTGGATGAGTACAGCTCCAACAACACTCAAGAAGCTCGACACCATCCAGGACAAAGCAGCCCGGCTTGATTGGCACCCCATTCACCACCTTAAACATTCACTCCCTCCACCACCGGTGCACCGTGGCTGCAGTGTGTATGATCTACAAGATGCACTGCAGCAATTCACCAAGGCTTCTTCAACAGAACCTCCCAAACCCGCGACCTCTACCACCTCGAAGGACAAGGGCAGCAAGCACATGGAAACATCACCACCTCCAAGTTCCCCTCCAAGTCACACACCATCCTGATTTGGAAGTATATCGTCATTCCTTAATAGTCGCTGGGTCAAAATCCTGGAGTATACAGCACTATGGCAGTACCTTCACCACACGGACTGCAGCGGTTCAAGAAGGCTGCTCACCATCACCTTCTCAAGGGAAATTAGGGTTGGGCAATAAATGCTGGCCTTGCCAGCGACGCCCACATCCCAGGAACGAATAAAAAAAAAGGTGCAGTACTCCCTCAGTACTGCACTGAAGTGTCGGCCTAGATTTTGTGCTCAAGCCCTGGAGTGGGGTTTGAACCCACAACCTTCTGACTCAGAGGGGAGAATGCTGCCACTGAGCCAAGACTGACACACAAAGCTGTACATTTTGCTCTGCGTTAAGTTAAAGAGAAATTCCTTTATTAAACTCCCATTATAAACCACACTCCCCCCAGTTTTATAAAATAAATTAGTCTGTTGATTACAGATGCTGAGAATTTAGTTTTGAATTTCCAGTTTCTAACCCATGGCACAACTTGAAGAAGAGCAGAGAGTTCTCACCACCAACCCTCCCTCAACTAACACTGGCAAAAACAAATAACAGTTCACCACTGCTTGTGGGATCTTGCTGTGCACAACATGGCTATCGAATGGACGTACTTAACAACAGTCGGTGCACTTCATAGTATTCATTGTATGTGAAGCATTGTGAGATGTTCCTGAGAGACGAGATAAGGTGCTGTACAAATGCAGGCCTTCCTTCCTTGCTTTCATTAGGGCAGTCATTTGTGCCCAGCTGCCTGTCTGCAGTATGTGTTCATCCTGCACCCACTGGTAAAAGAAGCCCGGGGAAAGCTAAAAGCTGCTGGACAACTTGATTTATGGCAGTATTCGGCCATTATCTCATTACTGTTTGTGGGACCTTGCTGTGCACAAATTGGCTGTCGCGTTTTCTACATTACAACAGTGACTACACTTCAAAGGCACTTCATGGGCTGTAAAGCGCTTTGGGACGACCTGAGGTCGTGAAAGGTGCTATATAAATGCAAGTTCTTTCTTCCTTAGTTTTTGAGGTACTTGGCTCCATGCTGAAGTGCCTTCGACAGTCTTCCTGTCCCTCCCCACTTCCTGCACCATCGAGCAAGAGGGATTGGGGAGAAGGTTCACTTATTCCCGTGGGATGTCTGGAATAGGTGGATGCTCCTGATTGGTTCAGAGTGATGAAGATTCATTGCTGTATCTCCTACTCTAGTTCCCAGGATCTTCAAGCTGTCAAATTCATTCTGATCCTCGGCCTGCTCTTGCTCATACCATCCTCTGCGACCTGTAATTCTGTGGAGGTTCCTCAGGACTCCCGCCATGCTACCTTGTTTCCTTGGGCATTCCGCTGGTCTCCCGCCGGAATCACAGTGGGAGTCTAGGGGAATCCTTGCGGAATATTAGGGCCCAGGCTAACCATGATGTAAGTTAGTTAACTTTAAGGAAGTTATGGTATGCCTTTTATAAATCACTGGTTAGACCTCAGCTAGAGTATTGTGGCTAATTCTGGGCACTACACTTTAGAAAGGACATTGGCCCAAAAATTAGTGAGGGAGCCTTCGTACGGGGGTAAGGCTTCCCCGCGATATCTCACTGCGCGCCGGCTTTTTCATTCCCAGCTCGCACGAACTTGATTTTCTAGACAGCAGCTGGGCAGTGCTTGCGTATCCCACAGGCGCAGTTAATTCGTGCGAGCTGTGGGATCACGTGATTCAGTTAGAGCCAATGGCAGCACACCATCTTTCATTCATAGTTTTCACATCAAGTGCTGTGAAAGCTATGAATCTATACCCCCCCAAAAGAACAGCTAAACCTCAATTAAATTTAAAAAAAAACTTCACATTAATAAAATAAGTATAGTTAAATAAATTAACCACTTTAAACAAAAAATTAAATTTTTGAAAAAATTTAAAATCTTTTAAAAAGTTATAAAAATAAACTTACCTTTCTTTAAAGTCTCTAAAAAAGATATACCTGTTGAAAAAAATTCAAAATAATACTTAATTAACTACTTACCTTGTTAAAAGAGGGTCTTACGCCTCCTTTCTTTATGTGCAAAATCTTCCATGCTTACCTGCGCGTTCAAAGCACTAAGTGCACTGCGTGCGCGCAGCCTGTAGCGCGCACGCGGTTCACCTAGGAACCGCCCCCTTTGCAGTGCATGCAGAAAACCGGCAATTGGAGACAGAATACGCGAGAGTACACTGTGCGTACTCTCGCGTAGAGGCACTAATTTTTGGGCCATTAAGTTGTTGGAGAGTGTGCAGTGGAGATTTACTAGAATGGTACCAGAGATGAGGGACTTTAGTTATGTGGAGCAACTGGAGAAGCTGGGATTGATCTCCTTAGAGCAGAACACGTTAAGGGAAGATTTGATAGAGGTGTTCAAAATCATGAGCAGTTTTGATAGGGTAGATAGGGAGAAACTGTTTCCACTGGCAGGAGAGTCGATAACCAGAGGACACAGATTTAAAATAATTGTCAAAAAAGCCTGGGAGGGAGATGAGCAAATTTTTTTTGTTTTACTCAACGAGCTGTTATGATCTGGAATGCACTGCCTGAAATGGTGGTGGAAGCAGATTCTATAATAACTTTCAAAAGGGAATTGGATAAATACTTGAAGGGGAAAATTTGAAGGGCTATGAGGAAAGAGCAGGGGAGTGGGATATTGGATAGCTCTTTCAAAGAGCCAGCAGAGGCACGCTGGGCCAAAAGGCTTCCTTCTGTGCTGTATCATTCTATGACATCTGGACTTACTTCATCCCTTTTATTCATTTCAACCTTGGTGCTGTCCGGCACTACACCTGGGTTTCTCCAGAGTCAGGGAAAAAAAACCACATCCTTCACAGGACATGATGCAGTGCTGGTGGCTGAAGGCCGCTGTGACAACCTAGGTCAAGGCTCCACTGCCCCTTTCAAAAATAAAATATTATGATGGGGGGAGGGGAACGCAGGTAATTATCAAAATAAAAAACAAAACACACAACAGATGTATTTCTCTTGTTTCTTTAATGGCTAACTAGTGATGGCAGCGTGGAGTTAATCAACAGTAAAATAAATCCAAGTCCAACCACAGAGAACTGATGAGTAATAATTAAAATGACTTACTTGCTTGTTCTCGTGCTTTGTACTTTATGTAGACTGTGCCAATCCTCCGAGATCTCTGCACTCCTCCAATTCTGGCATCTTGTGCATCCCCGATTTTCATTGCTCCACCATTGGCGGCTGCGCCTTCTATTGCCTAGGCCCTAAGCTCTGCAATTCCCTGCCTAAACCTCTCCGCCTCTCTACCTCTCCGCCTCTCCTCCTTTAAGACGCTCCTTAAAACCTACCTCTTTGAACAAGCTTTTGGTCACCTGTCCTAATATCTCTTTATGTGACTTGGTGTTAAATTTTGTTTGATAATCGCTCCTGTGAAGCGGCCTTGGGGTGTTTTACTGTGTTAAAGACGCTATATAAATACAAGTTTCTGTTGTTGTTCTAAATTTAGTCATTGCAGGTTTCTCGTGGTTTTAAACAGTAGTTAAACATGGAAGTGATCCCCTGGTACATCAGTCCGGAGGATTCAATAAAATACCCGGAAGGCACAAATTAAAATCCATGTATCTGAAGCCTAGTTTAGGTTAAAAATGGAAACAAAGCAAGCTCACCCAATGGTTCCCAGTAGATGCTTGGCTCAGTGTGGTACTGATCCATACGGATCAGCAAGTTCCCAGGATTGAATATTGCAGGATTACTAATTCTGTGATAAAGTTGCTGAGGGCGGATAGTGAGGTGGGTTGGCAAGGAGCTCTCATCATGGCTGCGTGCCAAAGAACATTTTTTTTCCATAAAATATAATAGTTGATTTTCCACCCCTCAGAAATAGCAGTACAGGTTGAGCGTCCCAAATCCGGAGTTCCGGAATCCGGAATTATCCGGAATCTGGACTCCGGGACGATTGGTGGCAGGGGTCCGGAATCCGTAAAATGTTCTGGAATCTGGACACCCTGAGGGAGGCTTACCAAAAACCGGAAATAGCGCAACCTGGGCCCAGGCATTTCCGGACTCGGCACGTATTTCTGATGTCCGAAGTCCGGAAATATCGCAACCTGGGCTCGGGCGTTTCCGGACTTCGGACATCAGAAACACGTTCCGAAGTCCGGAAAAACCCGAAAACCAGCTCGGCTTCGGTCCCGAGGTTGCCACATTCAGGACGCTCAACCTGTACCAAGCTTATTATAGGATCTGATTGATTCCTGGTTCTGGGATCCGATTGGTTAAACAGACAGTTTGAAGGTGATGGTGATCTCTGAGAGCTGATTGGTTGAATTTCTGGGACATGAATGGTTGAAGGAATATTGGAACATTACAATACAGCCACAAGTGGTTATCTGTTCTGTTTTTAGAAGTGCAGGGTGTCAGTCCTGCCAAGTGTTTGTTTGGTGCAGCCAGTGGGCAGAAAGTGCTCGTTACTTCTGTTCTTCGCTGAGCACATTTGTTCAGTAAGATTTTATCAGCTCTAGAGCCAGAACCTGGCCAATCAGCACTTCGCTTCAATAATGCTTCTTTCATGCCTTTCAAGTGGCTTAACAATCACTTAATGAAGTAATTTTAATGTACGGTAGTGTAATGGTTATGTTACTGGACTAGTAAGCCTGGACTAATGATCCGGAAACATGAGTTCAAATCCCACCACGGCAGCTGGGGAATTTCAATTCAGTAAATAAAAAGCTAGTATCAGTAATGGTGACCATGAAATTACCGTTTTGTTGCAAAAACCCATCTGGTTCACTAAATGTCCTTCAGGGAGGAAAATCTGCTGTCCTTACCCAGACTCTTAACTGCCCTCTGAAATGGCCGAGCAAGCTACTCAGTTGTACCAAACCGCTACAACAAAGAACAATAAGAATAAAACCGGATGGACCACCTGGCATCGACCTAGACACCGGACACGACAAAGGCACACCCAGCCCAGTCGACCCTGCAAAGTCCTCCTAACTAACATCTGGGGAGTTGTGCCAAAATTGGGAGAGCTGTCTCACTGACTTGTCAAGCAACAGCCTGACATAGTAATAAAAACAGAAAATGCTGGAAATATTCAGCAGGTCAAGCAGCATCTGTGGAGACAAAAACAGAATTAACGTTTCAGGTCGATGACCTTTCGTCAGACCTGGAAAAAGTTAGAGATGTAACAGATTTTAAGCAAGTGCAGGGGCAGGGAAAGCGGGGAGGGGAGGAAAGAACAAAGGGGAAGTTCTGTGATAGGGTGGAAGGCAGGAGTGGTTAAATGACAAAAGGTATGATAGTACAAAGCAAAAGGAGATGGTAATGGGACAAGTACAGAAACAAAAGATGAGTCTAGAAGAGGTGTAAATGGGAATGGCAGAATCATCAACAGCTGCCATGTGGAAAAAATAGGGGCTGAGGTTATGGTCTGAAATTGTTGAACTCGATGTTGAGTCCAGAAGGCTGTAAAGTGCCTAATCGAAAGATGAGGGGCTCGATTTTAATAGCTCTGAGGAGGCGGGATTGGAGGTGGGTCTGTTGCGAAAATCGAAAAAAATGGCTTCAGACACCCAACCCGCCCCCACCTGATTTTCATGAGTGTCTGTTTAGCCGCTCCCAAACTGACCCGTCTGGAACCGGTGGGACAGGTAGTTAAGGCAGTTAACAGCCTGTTAACTGCCTTGCTAATCCTATTTTCATAGTGGTTTCCCATTTTCGTGCTTCTGGCTCCTGTTTCCCGACTTGTCAGTAACAGGTCAGGTTCAAGGAGACGAGTTGCTAGAGGACATGATTTGTATGCATTGGTGGAGCGCTTTAAAAGCGCGCCTGAAACAAGGCTGACATTCAAATGCAACAACTTTGCTGTTGCAGGTATGGGATAACATTTTGCACATCTACTGACCTTCTGACTGTTCAAACTGACACCCATCTGCAGTGTGACATGAATGGAATAACTTCAGGCCACTTCGACTGTGCGCTTGCAAGATTGTTGCCTCAAATGAAATCTATAGCAAGGGGATAGGAACCATTTATGCCCTGGTCCTCATAATCGGAGGAGTAGCAGCTGCGTGGCTCAGCGCAGATCTTCCTGGGAAGAGGAGGAGGAGGAGGACGAGGGGCGCCTTGCATGCCCTGTTGTGACCAATGTAGCATCCCTCCAGTTCACTGCTGCCCATCAAGCAGGGTATGCACAATGCCATGTCACATTAGCATAAGCTTACTCTTCAACCATAGGTGGCTACCATATGACTCTGTAAATGCAGGGGACACTTGTCCAACGTCATACTTCATCTCTGCTATACCCTGTTATTTCCTATCACTTTTACCATCAACATTACAAAAGCAAGTCGCCCTGAGCCCTCAATGCGCTTTTGCCATTTCCCATAACACATAGGCCACCCAATCAACTGTTTGACATAATTTATCTTTTACACATGACAAAAGGATAATAAACCAGCAAAAGTCAGGAAAAAAATATAATTCACCCAAGTGACTCCCCTTGTGACTATAGGTGCTTAATCTTTCTCTTATGCGTGCTTCTACATGGTGCTTCCCCTGTGGCTTCAGCAGATGTAGAGGCACCTTGCTGACTAGGATGCTGCGCCTGCTTAGATGCCTTTGGCGGGCATCCTCTGAGTTTGGGAGCCTGGGAGCCTGCGGCTGTGCAGAGGCTGAAATGGCCATCTCAGTTGTCTCTGCAAAGTGGGTCTCTGACCGAGGGCTCCGCAGTGGCATGGTCGTGTGAGCACTTTGAGAGGAGCCCAAACTTCCTTCTGTCCTGCCAACAACATCCCTCTCATGGGTCAGCTGCACCTCAGTGCTGGCAAGTGGCTGGAGAGCACCTTGCTGCACTTCAGCAGGACCATGAGGACCCATATCTGCACTGGCAGTCCTCCTCAAAAGGACGTCCATGAAGCTCTGGTCTCTTTGCTCAATAGCTGTCCATCGCTCCTCCAGCGATGTCATTCTATTCTGAACAGTCACCATGTTTTCCTGACTTTGACGACTTATTTCCTCCATAGCCATCCTTTCCAATGAGGTAGCCAGCCTTTCCACAGTGGTTGCCATCCTATCCATGGTGGTGCGTTCATGCGCCATTGCCTCCACCATGGCAGTGCTGATGTTACAGATGGACTCCTCCATTCTCTCCACAATCACACTAACCCTGGAGGCAAACCCTTCCAGAGACACTTGCACTTGTTCCTGTATTTCCCGAACCGCTCTTTTTCTGGATGGCCCCAGAGGCACAGCGTCTGAATGCAGCTCAGCAGAGCTAGGAGAGTCCTGCGACCTCTGCCGAGGGCTCTCTACTGCTGTTGCTGTCTCCACCATCTGCTGATGCTCACTTGTGCGCAGTGATAGACCAGGTGGCAACACTATAACTCGCGAGGGCCCCATCAAGGTGAGCGTTGCTGCACTGGTGCTGGGTGCGCTGAGTCCTGGTGACGCTGCTCTCTCAGAGGCTTCAGGTTCCTCTGAGGAGTTGTCCAGTTCTTCGTCCTGGATCGTGGGGAGGGGGGTGCTCGATGGTCCTGTGGGAGAGTAAAGGCTTGATTTAGACATCTGATATTTATGTAGCAGACACATCCTTTTGAGCAGATGATACAACGTGATTCTCTATGAACATCATATTCTATTGCTTTCTGAGAGGGATGAAACTCTATTATGTCACCAGCTTCCTCTAGTGTGTCCGTCTCTCCATCGCCCACTTCCAGGTCCTCGCCACCTCCAACAATCTCGTTTGCAGCCTCCTCAGCACTGGTCAATGTTGCTGGGGTAGGTGTTCCTCCTCCAGTCATTGCTCTCTCCCTCTTATTGTGGGCTATCTTTTCCTGCAAGGAGGGACACAAGCGGTGTTTCAGCCACAGTGATGGAGTGAGTGTGAATAATCCCTACCATAGAAGCTTTGAGTGAGACAAAGATGGGGTAAGGTGCCAAGAGGAAACTAGCTCCCTGTGCGCTGTTAGTTGTTGTCACTGCATGACAGTGAGAGCGAGTCTAAGGGATGCATAGGCAGGATACTGAAGTGATTCAGTGCAGAGACAGAGATGGATAGGTAAGGGTGCAAGGGAAGTAAGGGTAAGGTGAGATGTGAAGGAGGAGACTTACAACGCAGAGTGCTGGTGATGAGAAGAGAAGGGAAGCAGATTGAAGGCAAGTGTGATGGGATACTCACTTTTGATGTTCGCACAAGATCATTAAACCTTTTTTGGCACTGGATCCATGACCGTGCATATATGGACCTTGCGCTCACCTCCTGAGCAATGTGCAGCCAGGCTGCCTTGGTCTGCTGAGGAGGCTTCCTCCGGCCATCAGGAGGGAAGAGAATCTCCCTGCGCCCTCTGACAGCATCCACAAGAACTTGGAGGGAGTCATCATTAAAACGAGGAGCTGCCTTGGCCTCTGGAAGAAGTCATTGCGTATAAATCAAGTCCAGGAATCCACAGTAGAAAGGCTCAGGCTGGATGGCAGCTTTAAAAGCAGCTGCTATTATGATGTCATCAGAGGCGGCCAGCCGACCCGATCCCACTCATTGGACCGGCCAGCGTGCCTCATTGAAATTAACAAGCTCATTGAATCAAAATCGGACATCTGTAGCTGAGGGGACTTCAATGTCCATCACCAAGAGTGACTCGGTAGCAGCATTAGACTTTTTCCTGCACCCTTCAGCTCAAGAAATGTTTTGCGCAGTAACTTGCTGGAACACAAGAACATAAGAAGTAGGAGCAGGAGTAGGCCATTCGGCCCCTCGAGCCTGCTCTGCCATTCAGTAAAATCATGGCTGATCTTCTACCATGCACTGGGGCTGGAAGGGGAAGGCCAGAGGAGCATTGGGGCTGGAGGTAGGAGGCTGGGAAGGCGATCAGAGGCATTGGGTGGCGGGGGGCGGGGGGGAGGTCGGGGGGTGATCAGAGGTCACGTGGGGGGGATCGGAGGCCTCGGGGTGGGGCAGGGGTGTCCGATCGCTGGGTGGATGAGGCAGGGATGCTGGATCCAGGAGGTAAGTGTAAAGATGTTTACATCCTGGATCCAGCAGTCCTCACTTTATTTAGCTGGAGGGTCCCCCGAGGCCTGGGAAACCTGACCAACCAGAGTTAAATTTGAAATGGTGGATCACCATGAGGCACGCCAGCCTCATTATAATACTTAAATGGGCAACTTGCCTTCTGGTCGCGGGTTGGCTGTCCCCCTCCCCTGTTCCGCCTCTGTTAAAACCGGACGTAGACAGGTTGGAGGTGTGTTGGCGTCAGGATTCAGTTTTTTAACACTTTAACCTCCCACCCGACTCCAACCCACCCATTTTTCGGAGTTAAAATTCCTCCCAAAGAGAGGGAAAAAAGAGACAGAAAGGAAAAGTAAGAAAAAAAATTAATCTCTAACAACAATTCACTACCTGAAGAAATGAGACTCCACAGTTTTATTTGTTCCCTTTCTGGGCCAAAGAGGTTGATTGGCAGTCATTAACAATTTTCACATTGTTAAAAGGGTACCTACGCTCTTACCAGACTTAACTTTCTGTGGCAATTAATGTACAAGTCTAGCACATTCTTAAAAATAACAGGGGTGGAGGGGGGTGGGGGGCGCTAAGGGCACAATCCCGTTTGTGCGAAGCAAGCGGCAAAAATCGACCATCACGTTCTGGAGATTTGCAACTCACGATGTATCTCTTAATCCCCTGAATTTACTGGCCGATTTGTGCATTAATAACTGCGCGCGTCATTAACACACCGTTATTTTTCCAGCACTATCCAGCCCATTAATCTCACTATGTTTACTGAGTTTAACCGTGTTGAAAAACTTTACTTGTTCAGCTTTACAAAACACCTTCTGATAGTCCAAGTGAGTGCAGTCTACTGCAGAAATCTCATCTGCTGATTTGGTGACTGTTGCAAAGAAGAACATAAAGTCAAGTACAAGAGGAGGCAACTGGGTCCATTAAATAGCGTGAAACGGGCTCGTAGCGAATCGACAGCCCATTTTACACCGCGCACGGCTTTCTTTCCCACTGAAGTGAAACCCCCAGCGACCCAGTCCGATTTGCACTTGAGCCATCTACTCCTGTTAATTCAAAGTGGCTCAATTTAAATTACTGGATATACTCAGTTTTATTTATAAGTGTAAAATGTGACTATGAATTGACAGGCTTTCTTTTTCACTGGCTTGACTTGTTTGATTTTGGTGGCCCTGGAGGTTTTGGAAAGGGCAGTCCTGAGCGCTGTTGCCTCATTGGTAGATATATCGTAACTCAGGACTCTGAGATCGATTGGTGTCAGCAGCTTGCCATATCTGTGAATTAACGGGAACATGGATGTAAACTTGATAGGTAGCCTAGTGAGGTTCCATGATACACAAAAAGAATCATAGAATCATAGAATGAATCAGCACGGAATGAGGCCATTCGGCCCACTGTGTCTGTGCCAGCTCTTTGAAAGAGCTGTCCAATTAGTCCCACTCCCTTGCCCTTTCCCCATAGCCCTGCAAATATTTCCCTTCAAGTATTTATCCAACTTCCTTTGCAAAGTTACTATTGAATCAGTGGGCAGAAAAGTGGCAAATGAAAGTTAATCTGGTGAAGTGTGAGGTAATGCATCTGGCGAGGGCAAATAAGGCAAAGGAATACACAATAAATGATAGGACACTGAGAAGTGTAGAGGAACAGAGGGACCTTGGAGTGCATGTCTACAGATCCCTGAAGGTAGCAGGACAGATAGATAAGGTGGTTAAGAAGGCATACAGGATACTTTCCTCTATTAGCCGAGGCATAGAATATAAGGCCGGAATTTTCTGGGGTCTGTGCAGGCGCGATCAGAGGTGGGTCGGGTGGGAAATCTGCAATATCTTGGAGCGAGTCGGAAACCCGCCGTCATCCCGCCCCCACGTGCCTTTCCCTTGGGCGCGTTTTCCGGCGTGGCAGTGACCTGAACGGCAGAGGCGGTCAAGCTAATTTAAGTCATTATCAGGTAGTTGTCAGACTCTTCAGAGTCTTTTTAAACCTACCTTTCAACTTTCCCTGGATGAGCACGGGAATCAAGTAGCTCGGGAACCACGTCTGTGAACCTGAGGCGGAAGTTGAGTGGCCATTGATCCAGCTGATTAGTGCACAGCATAGAAAGTACAATAAAAACTCCCACCTCACAGCTGATCACTTTCCTCAGGCAGAAGCTGTTGCTGACAGCATTGTCAGCACAGATTTAGCTTTCCACAGGCTGCAAGTGTTTCCAGCAAAGTTGCCATCCACTGTCACTTCATTGTTAGAACCTATCACATCATTGACAGATTGCTTCTGTCATCTCTACTTGACCTGCCATCTATTCCACCAACATGGGTGCCGTCTAAACTGTCTCACCTTGGTCCTCAGAATTGGACCACGATGAGCCCCAACATCAGCAGCACCAGGCACACTAGCAGCACCAACAACAACACCGCCAACCTTCTCCTCAACCACCTGATGCTATACAGGACAGAGGGCATCAGCGCAGGGCTGCACCGCGCTGGAGGCAGTACCCCCAACACAGGGTATACAGGCAGAGGATGAGCTTCCTCAACATGACTGAGTAGCAGTGGCAAAGGAGGCTCAGGCTATTGCGCCAGGTCATCGCAAACATTTGCACACTGCTGGAGCAAGACCTGCAGCCCAGTGGAGCGGGTGGACACGCCTTACCAGTGGCTGTCAAAGTCACCAGCGCCCTCAACTTCCTCGTCTCAGACTCTTTCCAGGGATCTGCAGCAGACATTTGCAGCATCTTGCAGTCAGCTGCCCACAGATGCATCACACAGGTCACCGATGCCCTGTTTGACAAGTCAGCCAGTGTTACTGAGCGGGCGCTCGGCTTTGCCGCTCTGGCTGGCTTCCCACGGGTGCAGGGCGTTATCGACTGCACACATGGCCATCAGGGCACCCCATCATCACTCAGGAGTCTTTATCAACTGAAAGGGCTTCCACTCCCTCAACATGCAACTCGTCTGCAACCATAGGAAGATCATCATGCATGTGTGCGCCAAATTCCCTGGCAGCTGCCATGACTCTTTCATCCTGCGCCAATCCGCCGTCCTTCAGCTCTTTGCTCCTCCAAACAGACTTTCCAACTGGCTGCTTGGAGACAAGGGCTCATGACACCCTTGAGGAGCCCAAGCAATGAGGCCGAGGAGAGATATAATAAAAGCCATATGTCAACCAGATGTGTCATAGAGCAGACAATAGGCATGCTGAAAATGCGCTTCAGATGCCTCAACAGATATGGAGGAGCCCTTCAGTACGCACCAGCCAGGGTCTCCAGAACTGTCGTGGTCTGCTGCGCCCTGCACAACATAGCGCAGCAACGAGGATTAGAGCTGCATGAGAAGCAAGGCAATGAGTGCACAGCCTCTTCAGAGGAGGAGGAGGAGGTGCATCAGCTGGAAGGCGAGGAGAAGGAGCAGGAGGAACCTGCAGTCCAGATCCCACCAGCACCTGAGCACATTGCTGCCCAGGAGGTCAGATCTGTCAAGGCATCTGAAGCGCATTTTCAGGGATGGGCTCATCATGGCCAGATTTACTTAACTTTACGCATTACACCCATATGGCTACCAGATGCTGCGCCAGATTGGCACCACCCCACAGCAACACCATAAAGCATCCCTACAATGACCAAACCATTCCTTTCACACTGACCACCATGCTGGAGGTAACGTTATGTGCCACCATTCACTCCAACTCACTAAGCCACTGCCAAAGGTGGACACAAATTTGTCCAAGACTGGAAAGTGGTGAAAATAAAGATTTTTATGTGTGACATCGCAGTACAGAAACTTTACAGAAACATTGAATAAAACACCCAAGTGGCTACCCTTGTGAATCTACTTTTGTTTCATCTTTCTCTTACGCATGCTTCTACGAGGTGCTACCCTTCTGGCTTCAGCAGAGGTAGAGGCAGCCTGCTCACTTCCCTGCTGCGACTGCTTAGGCACTCTTGGCGGACGTCCTCTGGGTTTTGGAGCCTCTGATAGCCCCGCCAAAGTCTGCTCCTTCTGCGACTGTGCAGGGGCAGACTCGGTCATCGCTGTCCGAGGGGGCATCTGGGGCTCTGACTGAGGGGGTGGCAATGGGGGAGAAGTGTGAGCACTTTGAGAGGAGCCCCCACTTCCATGTGCCCTCTCACCATCATCCCTCTCATGGGCCACCCGCACTTCCCTGCTAGCAAGGAGCTGGAGAGCACCTTGCTGCACAGCAGTGGGGCCATGAGGACCCAAGTCTACGTTGACATCCCTCCTAGAGAGGAGGTCTATGAGCCTCTGCTATCTATTCTCCATAGATAGACATCTATTCTCCATAGAGACCATGTGCTCCAGTGAGTGGTGCATTAGCTGCTCCATGCAAGTGGCCATCTTATCCATGGAAGTGCCTACAGTCGCCATCGCCTGCGACATGGTGGTGCTCATGTTGGAGATTAACTCCTCCATTCTCTGGACATTTGCAGACATCGCGCTCGCAAAACCTGTCAAAGCCTCCTGCACCTCTTCCTGCACCTCCAGGATCTCCCTCTTTCTGGATGGCCCCCGAGGCTCAGCGTCTGCATGCAGCTGAGCAGAGCTGGGAGCGTCCTGCGCCCTCCGGCGAGGAATCTCCACTGCTGTCCCTGTCTCCACCATCTGCTCTTGCTCACTTGTGACTTGTGAGACACCAGGTGACAACACTACTCTATCTCGCGTGGGACCCACCGAGGTGTAAGTATCAGCGCTGATGCTGGGTGCGCTTATGTCTGGTGATGATGCGCCCTCAGAGGCTGGAGGCTCCTCTGAGGAGTCGTCTTCCTCTTCCTCCAGGACCGTAGGAGGGGCTCTTGATGGACCTATGGGAGAGTAAAGAGATGAGTTAGATATGTCATATGAAGAATGGGTACACATACCATTATGCACATGATGACCATTCACTGGCTGCTGACATCAATCCCCATATGAGTGACTGATGTATGCCATAAGAACATAAGAAATAGGAGCAGGAATAGGCCACTTGGCCCCTCGAGCCTACTCTGCCATTCAATAAGATCATGGCTGATCTTGGGCTCAAAGCCACTTTCCTGCCCCCTCCCCATAACCCTTCACTCCCTTATTTTGCAAAAATCTGTCTATCTCCATCTTAAATGTATGTAATGACCCAGCCTCCACAGCTCTCTGCGGCAGAGAATTCCACAGATTTACGATCCTCTGAGAGAAGAAATTCCTCCTCATCTCAGTTCTAAAAGGGCGACCCTTTATTCTGAAACTATGCCCCCGAGTTCTAGATTTCCCCACGAGGGGAAACATCCTCTCTGCATCTACCTTGTCGAACCCCCTCAGTATCTTATATGTTTCAATAAGATCACCTCTCATTCCTCTAAATTCCAATGAGTATAGGCCCAACCTGCTCAACCTTTCCTCATAAGACAACCCCCTCATCTCTGGAATTAACCTAGTGAATGGTCTCTGAACTGCCTCCAATGCAAATATATCCTTCCTTAAATAAGGAGACCAAAACTGTACGCAATACTCAAGGTGTGGTCTCACCAATACCCTGTACAGTTGTAGCAGGACTTCCCTGCTTTTATACTCCAACTACCTTGAAATAAAAGCCAACATTCCATTTGCCTTTTTGATTACTTGCTGTACCTGCATGCTAACTTTTTGTGTTTCATGCACAAGGACTCCCAGGTCCCTCTGAACTGTAGCAGTTTGTAATCTCTCTCCATTTAAATAATAATTTGCTTTTATATTTTTCCTGCCAAAGTGGATAACCTCGCACTTTCCCACATTATACTCCATCTGCCAAATGTTTGCCCACTCACTTAGCCTGTCTATATCCCTTTTCAGATTCTTTGAGTCCTCTGCACAACTTGCTTTCCCACCCATCTTTGTATCATCTGCAAACTTGGCTACATTACACTCGGTCCCTTCATCCAAGTCATTAATGTAGATTGTAAATAGTTGAGGCCCCAGCACCGATCCCTGTGGCACCCCACTAGTTACCATTTGCCAACCGGAAAATGAGCCATTTATGCCGACTCTCTGCTTTCTGTTAATTAGCCAATTCTCTATCCATGCTAATATATTACCCCCAACTCCGTGAGCTCTTATCTTATGCAGTAACCTTTTATGTGGCACCTTATCGAATGCTTTCTGGAAATCCAAATACACCACATCCACTGGCTCCACCCTGCTCGTTACATCCTCAAAGAACTCCAGCAAATTTGTTAAACATGATTTCCCTTTCATAAAACCATGCTGACTCTGCTTGACTGCATTATGATTTTCCAAATGTCCTGCTACTGCTTCCTCAATGAAGGACTCCAGCATTTTCCTAACAACAGATGTTAGGCTAACTGGCCTATAGTTTCCTGCTTTCTGTCTCCCTCCTTTCTTAAATAGGGGTGTTATATTTGCGGTTTTCCACTCCGCTGGGACCTCTCAAGAGTCCAGGGAACTTTGGTATATTGCAACCAATGCATCCACTATCTCTGCAGCCACTTCTTTTAAGACCCTGGGATGCAGGCCATCTGGTCCAGGGGACTTGTCGTCTTCTGGTCCCATTATTTTACCAAGTATTATTTCCTTCGTGATAGTGATTGCCATATAGCTGTATGATATTTAATTCTGTCACCAGGTTGTTGAGATGTCCCCCTCTCTCCATCTCCCACCTCCAGCTGCTCGGCGACTCCCGAAACCTCTAAGGCAGCCTCCTCTGCTGTTGTTAGGGTCGCCAATGATGGTGTTTCACCTCTGGTTCTCTCCCTCTCCCTCTTATTGTGGGCTCTCTTTTCCTACAAGGAGGGAAAGAAGAGAAGGTTGAGTGAGAGTGATGGAATGACTGTAAGGAATGGATGGGTTACATCCTTAGAGGGAGACTATGATGGATTGGGGTGCCAAAGCCAAGTGGCCTCCTTGTGTGTTGTTAGTTGGTATGATTTCATTAGAATGAGGGTGAGTGTGAGGGGTAGGTAGTCAGATGGGGATGTGAGCATGTAGCTAGAGAGAGGGATGGGTGGACATGTAAGGTATGTTGGTGTGAGTAAGGATGAGTAGGGTTGGGAAGGCAGAGTGATGGGGATGTGTTGAGAGGCGCAGCAGGATGAAGTTGAGTGTGGCTTTGTACTCACCTTTCCTGATCTAATGAGATCATTGAAACGTTTCTGGCACTGCACCCAGGTCCTCCTGACCACGTCCCTGCTGTTTACCTCATCAGCTATTTGGAGCCAGGCTCTTTTGGTCTCCTGGGGAGGTCTCTTCTGCCCATTGGAAGGGAAGAGGATGTCCCTGTGTGCTTTGACTCCCTCCACAAGCATATGGAGGGAGTCATCGGAGAACCTGGGTACAGCCCTCTGCCTCTGTGCAGCCATCTCTAAAACTGCTTGGAGCCATGAAAACCTCCAGGGTGTTGCTTGCACACTCCTAGATGAACCTTCAAATGTAATGTGGCCATGTCTCCTTTAACTATCCCGGCTGAAAACGCATCATCGATGACGTCATCAGACTCGCACCATTTAATAGGGCCGGGTAATGCGCAGGGCGGGCTTAATAGGCCCCATTAATGGAAGGTCGATCTCAGGAGCAGGATGGAATCAACAACGGGGTCGCGACCCGCCACGGCGACCGCCCGCACCCGACCCACCCAGGTAAACAAAATTCTGGCCTAAGAGCAGGGAGGTAATACTAGAGCTGTATAAAACACTAGTTAGGCCACAGCTAGATTACAGCCTACAGTTTCATAGAATGGTACAGCACAGAAGGAGGCCATTCTGCCCATCGTGCCTGTGCCGGCTCTTTGGTAGAACGATCCAATTAGTCTCACTCCCTGCTCTTTCCCTATAACCCTGCAGCTTTTTCAACTTCAAGTATTTATCCAATTCTCTTTTGAAAGTTACTGTTGAAACTGCTTCCATCACATCCGTGCTGGCTTTCCTTAATTAATCCACACTTATCCAAGTGACTGTTAACTTTGTCCCTGATTATCGTTTCTAAAAGCTTCCCCACTACCGAGGTTAAACTGACTGGCCTGTAGTTGCTGGGTTTATCCTTACACCCTTTTTTGAACAAGGGTGTAACATTTTCAATTCTCCAGCCTTTTGGAAGATTATGGCCAGTACCTCCGCGATTTCCTCCTTAACCTCCCTCAGCATCCTAGGATGCATCCCATCCGGTCCTGGTGACCTATCAACTTTAAGTACAGACAGCCTTTCTAGTACCTCCCCTTTATCAATTTTTATCTCATCCAGTATCTCCACTATCCCCTCTTTCACTATGACTTTGGCAGCATCTTCTTCCTTGGTGAAGACAAATGCAAAGTACTCATTTAGTACCTCAGCCATGTCCTCTGCCTCTATGCGTAGGTCTCCATTTTGGTCCCTAATTGGCCCCACCCCTCCTCTTCCTACCTGTTTATCATTTATATGCCTGTAGAAGACTTTTGAATTCTCTTTTATGTTAGCTGCCAATCTATTCTTATACCCTCTCTTTGCTGCTCTTATTTTCTTTTTCACTTCACCTCTGAACTTTCTATATTCAGCCTGATTCTCACTTATATTCTCAACCTGACATCTGTCATACGCTCCTTTTTCTGCTTCATCTTACTCTCTATCTCTTTCGTCATCCAGGGAGCTCTGGCTTTAGTTGCCCTACCTTTCCCCCTAGTGGGAATGTACCTTGACTGTACCTAAACCATTTCCTCTTTAAAGGCAGCCCATTGTTCAATTACAGTTTTGCCTGCCAATCTTTGATTCCAATTTACCCGGGCCAGATCCGTTCTCAACCCAGTGAAATTTGCCTTCCTCCAATTAAGTATTTTTACTCTAGATTGCTCCCTGTCCTTTTCTATAGCTAATCTAAACCTTATGATACTTTGATCACTATTCCCTAAATGTTCCCCTACTGACACTTGCTCCACTTGACCAACCTCATTCCCCAGAACCAGATCCAGCAATGCCTCTTTCCTCGTTGGGCCGGAAATGTACTGATCAAGAAAGTTCTCCTGAACACACTTCAGAAATTCTTCCCCATCTCTGCCCTTTACACTATTCTATGCCAGTCTATATTAGGATAATTGAAGTCCCTCATTATTACTACTATATAGTTCTTGAACCTTTCTGTAATTTCCCTGCAAATTTGCTCCTCTATATCTTTCCCACTAGTTGGTGGCCTATAGAATACACCTAGTAGTGTAATGGCACCTCTATTATTATTTCTTAACTCTAACCAAAAAGATTCTGGGGTAAAAATTCAGTTGGTTGCGCCTCCCGTTAGCGCCTTAAGAGGGCGCTAATGGGGCGCAAAGCCGCTAACGCCCGGGCGCAGCGATGTTTGCGCCGCTCGAGAACTTAACTAGAGATTGTGCGGCGGCGCTAAAACTTACCGCTGCGACCACCTGCGCGCGCAGATTATGACGTCATTCCATGGTGCAACACCCTTGTGGCGCCCGGAGCGGAAATTGAGTGGCGCCCCCTGCCTTACCGCCTGGCGCTTCCAACGACCGGAAGACTGGAACGCTATCAATCGCTGTGGGGCTGGGGGGGGGCGCTATTTAAAGGGGGCCTCTTCCTGTCTTTTTCTGTGGTCGACATTTATGCACCACTCGTTCTGAGAGAGAGAGAGAGATTCGGAGAGAGAGAGAGAGAGACTTCTACATTGACTCAACGCTTTGTGAGGTAGTTTTGCCTATTGATCCTAACTTTGTTGCTACTTTAGTTGCTGTCCCTCATTACTTTGCTTGCAAAGAGAATATGGGGGCTGCACTGATTGGGGGCGTCGTCCTGCTCCAGCTGAATCGGAGGATACAGAGACGCAGAGAGAGAGTGGCAATGATGGCCAGACGGAGGAGGGCCATCAGGCGCATGTACAGGAGAGCTTACCCTCCCAGGGTATATCGTGAACAGCTCTCCTACATCCATATGTCCGAGGAGCTGTGTTTGCGAAGGCTGCGATTCAGCAAGGAGGTGGTCACTGAGCTCTGCCACCTGCTGCAGCCAGATCTGCAGCCTCAACTGAGGTCCAGGACGTCTCTGTCGGTGGCAGTGAAGGTCACAGTGGCTTTGAACTTCTACGCCACTGGCTCATTCCAAGCTGCTGTTGGGGACCTCGCCAATATCTCCCAGTTCGCGGTGCATTGCTGCATCCGGCAGGTCACAAATGCCCTCTTCAGAAGGAGACGAGAGTTCATCTCTTTCCCTATGACCCCAGACAAGCAGCATGACCGCGCTCTGGGCTTTGCGAGGGTAGCGGGCTTCCCCATGGTGCAGGGCGCCATTGACTGCACGCATGTGGCTTTGCGTGCTCCGCGTGAGAATGCAGAGGAATTCAGGAACAGAAAGGGGTTCCATTCCTTGAATGTCCAGTTGGTCTGTGACCACAGACAGCTGATACTCGCTGTCAATGCCCACTATCCTGGCAGCTGCCACGATGCTTTTATCCTACGCCAGACTACTGTGGCAGAACTTTTCGAGGCACCGCATCAGCCAGTTGGTTGGCTTCTCGGGGACAAGGGGTATGCATTGAGCACCTGGCTGATGACACCGCTCCGTACGCCAAACACCCCTGCTGAGCTGCGGTACAATGAAAGCCATCAAGCAACCAGGAACATTATTGAGCGCACAATCGGCATGCTGAAACAACGGTTCCGCTGTCTGGACCATTCCGGAGGAGCCCTGCAGTACTCGCCTGAGCAAGTATCGAACTTCGTAGTCGTGTGCTGCATGTTGCATAACATGGCAATCCTCAGGACCCAGCCAATGCCACCAGGCCTTGGAGCACCACCAGAGGAGGAGGAGGAAGAGGAGGAAGAGGACGAGGACGATGATCATCAGCAGCACCAAGGCAGGAGGGCGGCCCACAATGGTCAAACTGCAAGGGCCGTCCGTCAACGGCTAATAGCAAGCCGCTTCTAGGGCCCCTGCCATTGCTACCAACATTAATCAACCCAGCACGCAACCCCTAAGCCGGCCAAGGCACCAATAATTCCAACCACCAGCCATGTATATTTTGAATACAGAAACTTATTTATTTTACAAACTCTGTGTGTGTCAATTCCTCATGACAAACTCATAGAAATAAACACAAAAAAAAGTCAATAACATAACTGGTTCTCACAACCTGGAGATAATGTCCAAAACACTAAACAAAAGTTGGACCATGAACCTCGGCCTTTAATAAAAAAATGACCAGCATTTTGTCACACCTCCTACTTTTTGCCCTTCGAGGGTGATCTCCTTCCCTTGCGCACTTCCCCCCTTCTAACCCTACTGCTCCTCCGTAATGGGACCTCAGTGGCTGCAGCAAGGCTGGTGGAAGGCTGCTGCTCATCAGACCCTGACACTGTAGATGCCCCTGAAGGACGGCCTCGACCACTTCTGGGCCTGGAGGGCCCGGCTGCAGACTGCACCAACTCTGCATGGGCGGCAGCAGTCTGTCCTACAGGCGGTGGCAAGTGCAGTGGAGAAGTGACAGTGTTGGCAGCAGGAATGCTGTCATCGTGAGAGAGGACAGCAACTCCCTGCTCGCCCGACACACTGGCACTCCCACGGGGCAGCACTTCAGCATCCGGAGCAATCTGCCGGAGAACAGATTGCTGGCCTGCTGCGGCGCGGTGACAGCCCCGGGGACATGTGCACGAACCATCGAGGTTGGCAGCAGTCTGTGCTCGCGTGGCCTCAATCTGAGTCTGTATGAGAGCAGTCAGAGATGGGATCACGGCAGCCAGTGAATGAATTGCAGCACTAAGCATTAGTGTGGCATCCGCCTGTGCTACAGCGAAGTGCTCCACACTCCTTGCCAGTGACTCAATGCATTCGGGCACCCTTCCCACTGCACCCATGAGCTCAGTGTGCATGCCCACCGCCTGGGTGTTCATTTCTGCGATCAGCCGCTCCTCCTCTGCGTCCATTGCAGTAGGAGTGTCTGGCATACTCTCCCTCTGGGGAGAAGGCCCCCGTTCTTCCCTACCCCCCCCATGGCGTTGCTGCAGCCCGCTGGGTCCTGGAGCTTCACCCTCATCAGCCCCTTCCCCCCTGCTCCCCTCCGGGGAAGGCGTGTTCCCAGTGTGGGCATGGGCTTCCTCGGGAGAGGGTGGCACTGATGCTCCGGCTTCCTCTTCCTCCTCGGCTGCAGCATCACTCCCAGTGGCAGCTTCAGGGCCCGTCTCCTCAGCTGGTGAATCACCATCTGAAAGCAGGGAGGTACAAGAGTGGCTTTAGCGTGAGGACAGGGTGGCAGTAAGGGAGGAATAAGTGCAGC
This sequence comes from Squalus acanthias, assembly GCA_030390025.1. NCBI lineage: Eukaryota > Metazoa > Chordata > Chondrichthyes > Squaliformes > Squalidae > Squalus > Squalus acanthias. Next base: position 134,523,487 of record CM059433.1, read on the forward strand.
GAGTTAGCAAGTTGGATTGAAAGTGTCAAAGGCTGGTGTTGTGAGGGACAAGTGGAAGGACAGAGGACAAAAAGGTGATGACCTTACCATTGCTGTCCAGAACGGGGTCGGCGTCTCCAGTGGCGACGGGACCGATCACCCGGCTTGCCACAATCCTGTGGACGCGCTCCTCCAGATCGCTGAGGGGTTGCAGCTGAGGCCGCCCTCCACCTGTCCATTGCTGCTGTCTCCTATTATGAGCCAGCTTGGCCTGCAAGAAAAAGGACAGCATCTGAGTAAATATACAGCCATGGTCTTGCCTGATGTGCCTCCCATAGGTGAATAGCCCTTACTGTATACAGCCATGGTGTTGCCTGATGTGCCTCCCATAGGTGAATAGCCCTTACTGTATACAGCCATGGTGTTGCCTGATGTGCCTCCCATAGGTGAATAGCCCTTACTGTATGCAAAGTGTGGAATGTGTGTGTGTGTTTGATGAAAGGGCCATAGATGTTGGATGAGTGTTGTGCATTGGGGTTTTAAGACCCTCTGGCCATAGAGTGAGGTTGAGATGGAGGGATGGAGAGGTATTGAGAAAAAGCCACTCACCCTGACGACCCGAGTGAGGTCGTTGAACTTTTTGCGGCATTGAGTATGGGTCCTGGGCACCATGCTCCTGGAGGAGACGCTCTGAGCCACCTCCCTCCACACTCTTCTGAACTCGCGTGGCAAAGGCCTCCTGCCACTCTCAGGGAAGAGCATACATCGTCTGCGCTCCACTGCGCCAACCAGAGCATCCAAGGCCCGCTCGGTGAAGCGATGAGCGCGTTCTCTCACCCTCTCCATGCTTGGCAGCAAAATGGATTCACAGGTCTCTCCAGGCTGAGATTCAAGGCTGCAATGAGCAGGGTGTGGCTGGGGAGCAAGTGGCCCCCCCCGCTTTAAGAAGTGGCCGGCGCCAGTGTGTCTGTGTTCCCTCGCTAATTGGCAGCAGCTGCGCTGCGCTCGCGCGCTGAGTTAGCGCCTCACTCCTTGGCCTTTGCGCCTTAAGACAGGTGTGCAGCGCCTGCTTTAGCGCTCCACTCACCTCCCGGGGCGGTAAAAGTGAAGTTTCCAGTCAGTGCCGATAATTAGCGCCAGGCGCTAATATTTGCGTCCAGACGATATTTGCGCCCCAAATGGGGCGCGACCTAATTTCTACCCCTCTGTCTTTGACTCCCTCCAGGACATCCTCTCTCTCCAGCACTGTAACATTCTCCTTAACCAATGCTGCCACCCCACCTCCTTTCTTTCCTTCCCTATATTTCCTGAACACCTTATATCTAGGAATATTTAGAACCCAATCCTGCCCTTTTTTGAGCCAGGTCTCTGTTATCGCCACAACATCATATTCCCATGTGACTATTTGCCTTATTTACCACGCTTTGTGCGTTTAAACACATGCACTGTAAACCTGTCTTAGACCTCCCTGTATTCTCTCTTAGTCTGACCACACCTAATATCATACTATTTCTTACTCTAGTGCTATCTGTTTCTCCCAATCCTTTGTGCACCTTGTTTCTCCTTTCTAATGCTACATCATGGTGCCCATCCCCCTGCCAAATTAGTTTAAACCTTCCCCAACAGCACTAGCAAATCCCCCCCCGCGAGGACATTGGTACCGGCTCCGTTGAGGTGCAACCCTTCCGGCCTGTACAGGTCCCACCTCCCCCAGAACCAGCCCCAATGCCCCAGGAATCTGAAGCCTGCACCATCTCTCCAGCCACGCATTCATCGCTCTATCCTCCTATTTCTATACTCACTAGCTCATGGCACAGGGAGTAATCCAGAGGTTACTACCTTTGAGGTCCTGCTTTTTAATCTCTTTCCTAGCTCCCTAAAATCTGCCTGCAGGACCTCATCCCTTTTTCTAGCTATGTCGTTGACACCGATATGAACAATGACCTCTGGCTGTTCACCCTCCCCCTTCAGAATATTCTGCAGCCGCTCAGTGACATCCTTGACCCTAGCACCAGGGAGGCAACATACAATCCTGGAATCACATCTGCGGCCACAGAAACGCCTGTCTGTTCCCCTAACTATCGAATTCCCTACCACTATTGCCTTCCCGATCTTCCTCCCCCCCGTACAGCTGAGCCACCCGTGGTGCCGTGGTCATGGCTCTGGCTGTAATCTCCAGAGGAACCATCGCCCTCACCAGTATACTGGTGGGAGAGCGAGATGCACTCAGGGGACTGCTGCACTACCTGCCTGGTCCACTTTGTCTGTCTGACGGTCACCCATTCCCTCGCTGGCTGCACACTCTCATGCTGCAGGGTGACCACCTCCTGAAACGTGCTACGCATGTAGCTCTCAGCCTCACAGATCCACTGCAGTGACACCAGCTGTTGCTCAAGCTCCGAAACCCGGCGCTCGATCTCCTCCAGCCGACGACACTTCCTGCACATGTGGTTGTCCAAGACACGAGAAGCGTCCTGCATTTCCCACATGGCACAAGATGTGCATTCCACGGGACTGAAGTGCCCTGCCATGCCTCTATTTATTCGACTATTAACTAACTTACAGAAATAAACTTAAGACTAAGGGGGAGAAATTCGGTACCTTAGTGCCTGCAGTTAGAGTCTGGCGTGGGCGCTAACAGGGCACTGAGGCAGTAGCGCCGCAGCGAGGTGAATCCAGCAGCGCACGATAAATTCGGCCCCCCCCACAGCACCACCACTGCGAGTTAGCGCCGGGGACTTCAGCACCAGGCAGATCGTGACGTCAGTGAGCGTGCAACGCTCACTGGACACCCGATCTGCCAAATGAGTATCGCCCCCTGCCTTAGTGCCTTGCCTCAACAGTGACAGGGAGAGGAGGCGTGAAGCAGTCGGTAGCCAGCTCCATGGGCGCTACTTAAAAGGATCATGAGTAATGAGTCCCAGCTGTCAGGTTAGTGCTGTTTCACTGCTTCCTTGTCAGTTTGTCATTGCGCAACAGTTTAAATCAGTCATTTAAAGGTTGTTTAGTCTCTGGAGTGTTGTGGCTACTAAAACTTAGTTACATTTATTTTCACAGCATATCAAAGTGCTACACTTCGTTATATTAATGGGGGCTGTACTGGCAGTCGACCTCGCCCTCCAGGATCTACGGCAGAGGGGGCGCAGGCAGTGAGAAAGACTGGAACATGTGGCCAGAGGGAGGAGGAGGGCCACCAGGGCTCTCAACAGGAGGCCTTACCCTCCGAGGGTATTCCGACAGCAATTCTCCTACCTTCAATTAAACCAGGAGCAGTGTCTTGGAAGGCTCCGCTTCAGCAAGGAGGTGGTCACAGAACTCTGCCACCTCCTGCAACCAGACCTCAAGCCTCAGACCAGGGCGACCACGCTCTCTCAGTGGCAGTCAAGGTCACCGTTGCCCTCAATTTCTTTGCTAGCGGATCCTTCCAGTCTGCAACAGGAGACATAGCTAACATCTCGCAGTTTGCCGTCCATCGCTGCATTCAGGAGGTCACAGAGGCTCTCTACAGTAGGAGAAGGGACTACATTTCGTTCCCCATCACCAGAGAGAAGCAGGATGAGCATGCATGTGGCTTTGCCAGGATAGCGGGATTCTCCATGGTGCAGGGCGCTATTGACTGCACCCACGTGGCTTTGCGGGCACCACATAACAATCCTGAGATCTTCCGTAACACTCACTTAATGTGCAGTTGGTGTGCGACCACAGACAGCGAATCCTCAATGTGAATGCCCACTATCCTGGCAGCAGCCACAATACTTTCATCCTGTGCCAGACCGTTCCAGCCCTCTTCCAGCCACCACATCAAGCTCGCGGCTGGCTGGTTGGAGACAAGGGCTATCCGCTCTCCACCTGGTTCATGACTCCCCTCCGCAACCCCAACACTCCTGCACAGCACTCATATAATGAGAGCCATGCTGCCACCAGGAACATCATCGAGCAGACCATCAGGGTGCTCAAGCAACGGTTCCGCTGCCTTGACCACTCAGGAGGAGCCCTCCATTACTCGGCTGAGCGGGTGTCCCATCTGCTGCATGTTCCAAAATCTGGCCATGATGAGCGCCCAGCCCTTGCCAGCAGGGATTGTGGGACCACCTCAGGAAGAGGGAGAAGAGGAGGAGGAACAGGAGCAAGGGAGGAGGCAGCCTCTCAATTGGCCTTCATGAAGGGCGGTCTGTGACCGCCTCATCAGACTGCGGTTCCAGTAAATTCAACCCCAGATCCCCGTTGCTCACCACATCCCCATCATTCCATCCATGCTGCAAGCCATATCACAGCGTACAGCTGAAATGAGAGACAGTACAAAATTATCCAAAGTGAATTAATAAATTTATCAATAATCAGTGAACATATCTTTACAACAATAATATTTACTATTCACCCTTGTGCAATTCCTTAGTGCCTCTCGTTACAGTGCCTTTGCCTACTCTAGTTCTACTACGAAGTGTTGACCCAGTGGCTGCAGCAGGGCTGGTGGAAGGCTGCTGAGTGTCCATGTGGGAGACTTCAGATGGCCTTGCAGAACGCCCTCGACCAGCTCTGGGCCTGGAAGGCCCAGCTGTAGACTGCACTACCTCAGCATGGGCAGCAGCAGTCTGGGCTGACTGAATGACAGGCTGGCCTGCTGCGACACGGTGAAAGCCCCGGTCGACGGTGGTGGACCAGCCACGATGGCAGCAGTCAGAGCTTGCGTGGCATCAAGCTGAGACTGCATGAGAGCAGTCTGAGATTGAATGGCACCAACCATAGACTGCATTACAGCACTAAGACGTTGCATCGCTTCTGCCTGTGTTGCCCATCACACGCGGCATCAGGTCTAGGTTGTCAAGGTCTCTCTGGGAGTCTATCATCCTTTCCAGACTGGAAATAATGGGCTCCATGGTGCACGCAGAGCTTTGTGCAATGTTGAAGGTGGACTCCTCCACGCTCCTTACCATTGCTGACAGGCTCTCGGGCACCCTTGCCATTGCAACTATCATCTCGGTGTGCATGCCCATCACCCTTTTTCTAAAGGGGGTCAACGTCGCTGGTGGCCACGGCGCCGACCACCTGGTGCCCAATAATCTCCAGCACTCTATTTTCCAGCGCAGACAGTGGTTGGGTGTCGGCTTGTCCCCCGCCTGTGCACTCCTGCTCCCTCCTGTTGTGAGCCACCTTGGCCTGCAAGAGAAAGGAACGTGTGTGAGTGTAGAGCAATGTGTTTGGGTGATGTGCCTGCCATAGTTGAATAGCTGTCATTGTGTGCAAGGTGTGAGATATGTGTGTGAGTTTTGGTAGGTAGAGATTGTTGGTGGGGGTGTGGTGCTTTGGGCAGTGTGTGAAGATTGTGGCTCAGATGGTGGTATGTAGCATTTGTTGAAGCATTGACTCACTCTGACCACCCGAGTGAGGTTGTTTAATTTCTTCCTGCACTGTGTGTGGGTCCTGGGGACCACAGTGCTGCCCGAGACATGCTGGGCAACTTCCTTCCACATGGCACGGAAGACTTGCGGCGAGGGCCTCCTGCCACTTACCGGGTAGAGCACCGCCCTCCATCTCTCCACAGCGGACACCAACTCCTCCAATGCTTGGTCTGAAAATCTGCGGGCTCTCTCCCTGGGGCATGGATCTGCCATCATGACACCTGCTTGAGTCGTCCGGCTCCTTGGGCTTGGCCTGCTCCTACTTGCTGACACAGGTTCACAGCCAGCAATGCTGAGAATGAGGTTCTAGAAACATAGAAACATAGAAACATAGAAACTAGGAGCAGGAGTAGGCCATTCGGCCCGTCGAGCCTGCTCCACCATTCAATACGATCATGGCTGATCATCCAAATCCAGTACCTTGTCCCTGCCCCCTCACACAGAATCCCCATCGAGCCTGCACCGACACATATCCCACCCTATCCCCGTAACCCCACGTATTTAATTCCCCCTAACATATCCCATCCTATCCCTGTAACCCCACATATTTAATCCCCCCCTAACACTAAGGGTCAATTTATCATAGCCAAATCACCTAACCCGCACATTTTTGGACTGTGGGAGGAAACCGGAGCACCCGGAGAAAACCCACGCAGACACGGGGAGAATGTGCAAACTCCACACAGACAGTCACCCGAGGCCAGATTCGAACCCGGGTCTCTGGCGCTGTGAGGCACCAGTGCTAACCACTATGCCACCGTTCTGCAGCATGAATGAACCTCCCCTTTAAGAATGGAGAGAGTCTGTGGCAATGATGCCTTGCGATTAGACTGCACCTGATATTGGTTAGCGCTTTGAGTCTAACGCCACTGAGCTAGGCCATTAGCGCTCGATTTAGCGCTCCCATCCTTTCTTTGAGCGATGACACTGAATTTTGCGTGCAGCGAGATTCATTAGCGTCTGGCGCTAAATCTCAAACTTTTCCAAAGTTAGCGCCCACTCCTGGGCTATAATGAAGAGTCTTAAAAGTCGGGCCTACCTTCATCTCTGGCCGCTTCTCTCGCTCTCTTAGTTAAAGTCTTGATTCACACGATTATTTATAGTTATATTAATTAGTTTATATAATTAAGTGAGAGAGAATAAACGCTAATACTCACCCACCAATCACCTACCTGCTGTCCTTCATTTTGCTGCTCTTTTGGAATTTGCCGCCTCTGCTGCCGACTCCTTCCAGATCTGCCGTCCTCCTCCTCCCCGCGCTCTTTATTTTCTGCTGCTCCCTCTGCTGCCGACTCCTTCCAGATCTGCCGTCCTCCTCCTCCCCGCGCTCTTTATTTTCTGCTGCTCCCTCTGCTGCCGACTCCTTCCAGATCTGCCGTCCTCCTCCTCCCCGCACTCTTTATTTTCTGCTGCTCCCTCTGCTGCCGACTCCTTCCAGATCTGCCGTCCTCCTCCTCCCCGCGCTCTTTATTTTCTGCTGCTCCCTCTGCTGCCGACTCCTTCCAGATCTGCCGTCCTCCTCCTCCCCGCGCTCTTTATTTTCTGCTGCTCCCTCTGCTGCCGACTCCTTCCAGATCTGCCGTCCTCCTCCTCCCCGCACTCTTTATTTTCTGCTGCTCCCTCTGCTGCCGACTCCTTCCAGGTCACCACATTACAGGAAGGATGTGATTGCACAGAGTGGGTACAGTGGAGATTTACGAGGATGTTGCCAGGACTGAAGAATTTTAGCTAAGAGGAAAGATTGGATAGGCTGGGTTGTTTTCTTTGGAACAGAGGAGGCTGAGGGGAGACTTAATTGAGGTGCATAAAATTATGAGGGGCCTAGATAGAGTGGATAGGAAGGACCTATTTCCCCTAGCAGAGAGGTCAATAACCGGGGGGCATAGATTTAAAGTAATTGGTAGAAGGATTAGAGGGGAGTTGAGGAGAATTTTTTTCACCCAGAGAGTGGTGGGGGTCTGGAACTCAGTGCCTGAAAAGGTGGTAGAGGCAGAAACCCTCATCACATTTAAAAACGGTAGCATAGTGGTAATGTCACTGGGCTAGTAAGCCTGGACTAATGATCCAGAGACGTGAGTTCAAATCCCACCACGGTAGCTGGGGAATTTAAATTCAGTTAATTAAATAAATCTGGAATAATTACTAGTATCAGTAATGGTAACTATAGATTGTCGTAAAAACCCATCTAGTTCACTAATGTCCTTTAGGGAAGGAAATCTGCTGTCCTTACCTGGTCTGGCCTACATGTGACTCCAGACCCACAGCAATGTGGTTGCTTAACTGCCCTCTGAAATGGCCTAGCAAGTCACTCAGTTGTAACAAACCGCTACGAAACACAATAATAAGAATGAAACCGGACGGACCACCCGGCATCGACCTCAGCACTGGCTACAGACATGGCAACGGCACACCCAGCCCAGTTGACCCTGCAAAGTCCGCCTCACCAACATCTGAGGGACTTGTGCCAAAATTGGGAGAGCTGTCCCACAGACTAGTCAAGCAACAGCCTGACATAGTCATACTCACAGAATCATACCTTTCAACCAATGTCCCAAGCTCCTCCATCACCATCCCTGGGTATGTCCTGTCCCGCCGGCAAGACAGACCCACCAGGGGTGGCGGCACAGTGGTATACAGTCGGGAAGGAGTGGCCCTGGGAGTCCTCAACATTGACTCCTGACCCCATGAACTCTCATGGCTTCAGGTCAAGCATGGGCAAGGAAACCTTCTGCGCAAAATCTCTCATTGAAAAACCAGTAAGCAGCCTGTGCGGGACCTCTAGACAGCTGCGTGGCCATGCAGCTTAGCGTGAACATTGGATATCAGAGGGGTGCTGGCACCCATAGTGCCCACACACCAGGGTGCTGGCACCCATCGTGCCCACACACCAGAGTGCTGGCACCCATCGTGCTCACACACCAGGGTGCTGGCACTCATAGTGCCCACATGCCAGGGTGCTGGCACCCATAGTGCCCACACACCAGGGTGCTGGCACTCATAGTGCCCACACACCAGGGTGCTGGCACCCATCGTGCCCACACGCCAGAGTGCTGGCACCCATCGTGCTCACACACCAGGGTGCTGGCACTCATAGTGCCCACATGCCAGGGTGCTGGCACCCATAGTGCCCACACACCAGGGTGCTGGCACTCATAGTGCCCACATGCCAGGGTGCTGGCACCCATCGTGCTCACACACCAGGGTGCTGGTACCCATAGTGCCCACACACCAGGGTGCTGGCACCCATCGTGCTCACACACCAGGGTGCTGGTACCCATAGTGCCCACACACCAGGGTGCTGGCACCCATAGTGCCCACATGTCAGGATGAGTCTGCGCAGAGGAATGTAGTGCCAGTGCATTAAATTATCGTACGTGACCGTCATTGATATATTATATAGAAATATATAGGATATACAGCACAGAAACAGTCCATTCAGCCCAACCAGTCCATGCTGGCATTTATGCTCCTGTCGAGCCTCCTCCCATCCTTCCTCATCTAACTCTATCAGTATAATCCTCTATTCCTTTCTTCTTCACGTGCTTATCTAGCTTTCGCTTCAACCACTCCCTGTGGTAGCGAGTTCTACATTCTCACCACTCTCTGGGTAAAGAAGTTTCTTCTGAATTCCCTATTGGATTTCTTGGTGACTATCTTATATTGATGGCCTCTAGTTTTGCTCTTCCTCACAAGAAACACTCTCTCTGTGTCTACTCTATCAAAACCTTTCATAATTTTAAAGACCTCTATTAGGTCACCCCTCAGTCTTCTCTTTTCAAGTCTATATACCTCCGTGTCCGTGTTTCCACCCACTCCAACACCATCCAGGGGTGGATATATAGGCTAGTGGGTGAAGTGCCGCTTGATTGGAACTTCACCTGCTAATCTATATATCCAGCCCCTCTACCACCGATGTACCATTGCTGCATTGTGTACTATCCGTAGGATGCACTGCAGCCACTCACCAAGGCTTCTTCAGCAGCACTTCCCAAACCTGTGACCTGCACCACCTAGAAGGACAAGGAGAGCAGTTGTATGGCAACACCATTTCCTTCATGTTCCCCTCCAAGTCAAACACCATCTTCACTTGGAAATATTCCTTCATTGTCGGTGGGTTAAATTCCTGGAACTTCTTCACACAAAGGGTAGTAGAAATCTGGAACTTTCTCCCCCAAAAAGCTGTTGGGGCTGGGGATCAGTTGAAAATTTTGGCCAGTACCTGAGGAGCTGCACCTCAGCATGAGCCAGGAGAGAGAAGAGGACGAACAAATCTGTTCTACAGCTCACACACCATCACCAGCAGCAGAACCAATTCACTGTGTTGCTGGTACTTTGATGTTCGTACCCGGGCGTTGATTGAATGGCTTCAGACGACTGTGTGCCAAATGCTTCAAATGAACGCCTCTGAAAATTTCATGAGAAGCTAAATAAAATAGTATTTGACGAAAACTCAAAGCTTCCTGTCCTTGCTGCCAGTTTTTAAGCAGCTGGCTGGGATTTACATGGCGGGCTGTTACTACCTTTCACATTACCCTTGGAAACCTGCCCAGATATGTTGGCGAGGGAGAGGGTAATCACTCAAACAACTCAATTAATCATCGTCAACAGACACGGCCACTGAGTCAACCTGGTATCTCAAGTGAGCTTTCCCAATGTTGTAGCTGGTTGAGGCAGTGGGTAACTGAACCATACAGGCCACCTTTGATTCTTGGTCCATGTTGAATTAGTTGATCTTGACCATAGTGGTGGTGGTGGTGGCAGGGCTGCTACTGTCGGCCTCAGTACCCTGGGTTAGAGAGATGAAAATTGGCCAGGGTTCCTGCTGCTGATCACTGCCCAATGACCTCTGCTGGACGTTGGGCGAGGAGAGGATTGGACTTGGCTCACTGGCCTTCCAGCCGTTGAATACCCTGTCAACACTCACTGTCCTGCATGAAGAATGCCCATGTGGGCAAAGTAACTGAGGGCAGCTGATGCCTGCAGAACTCCAGTCCAGCAAGAGGACAATACGTTTAGAAGAGAAGGAGGGGGAGCAAACTGGTGGGAAAAGGAAGATGGGGAAAAAGCAACAAAATACCAGAGAAATGTTTCTGTTTTTAAACAATGTTTATGAATAGATGCAGGGCACTGAGTCAGCCTGTGTTACTCCCCCACAACACATAGCAGCTGGATTCAGAATGGTCATGGCAGAGTTCTGGGTATGCAGCCTGTGTGGCAAAGGTTCATAGCCTGGGCACAAATGCTGCAGAAGGTGATGCTAAAGGACCATCATAAACAGACATCACTTGTACCTACAATATAAAGGACAGCATCACATTAATCACCTGTATAGACATCACCTGTACCTGCCATCACAGAAGCCAGTCTTCAGCCAATTCAATTCATTCCACGTGATATCAAGAAACGGCTGAGCGCACTGGATACAGCTAAGGCTACGGGCCCCGACAACATCCCAGCTGTCGTGCTGAAGACTTGTGCTCCAGAACTAGCCGCGCCTCTAGCCAAGCTGTTCCAGTACAGCTACAACAATGGCATCTACCCGACAATGTGGAAAATTGCCCAGGTATGTCCTGTCCACAAAAAGCAGGACAAATCCAATCCAGACAATTAACGCTCCATCAGCCATCTCTCAATCATCAGCAAAGTGATGGAAGGTGTTGTCGACAGTGCTATCAAGTGGCACTTACTCACCAATAACCTGCTCACTGATGCTTGTTGGACTGCTTTCTTGTTCTTTTTTGTTTCATTACTTTAAATATCAGATTACACACACACTCAGTAATGCAGTGATGTGGAGATGCCGGTGTTGGACTGGGGTGGACAGATGTGAGAAGTCGCACAACACCAGGTTATAGTCCAACAGCTTTATTTGAAATCACAAGCTTTCGGAGCGCTGACTTCACCTGACTATAACCTGGTGTTGTGCGACTTCTCACATCAGTAATGCAGGATCAGGTCTTTATTGAAACCCCATACTATCCACAACTAGTATGAGTGCACAAGTCTTTTCATACTACATTATTCCAGTATGAGTGAGCTGCTGAGACACACACTATCCGTGATTCCAGTGTGAGCACAGGTTGCTTTTGAGACACACGCTATCCGTGATTCCAGTGTGAGCACAGGTTGCTTTTGAGACACACACTATCCGTGATTCCAGTGTGAGCACAGGTTGCTTTTGAGACACACACTATCCGTGATTCCAGTGTGAGCACAGGTTGCTTTTGAGACACACACTATCCGTGATTCCAGTGTGAGCACAGGTTGCTTTTGAGACACACACTATCCGTGATTCCAGTGTGAGCACAGGTTGCTTTTGAGACACACACTATCCGTGATTCCAGTGTGAGCACAGGTTGCTTTTGAGACACACACTATCCGTGATTCCAGTGTGAGCACAGGTTGCTTTTGAGACACACACTATCCGTGATTCCAGTGTGAGCACAGGTTGCTTTTGAGACACACACTATCCGTGATTCCAGTGTGAGCACAGGTTGCTTTTGAGACACACACTATCCGTGATTCCAGTGTGAGCACAGGTTGCTTTTGAGACACACACTATCCGTGATTCCAGTGTGAGCACAGGTTGCTTTTGAGACACACACTATCCGTGATTCCAGTGTGAGCACAGGTTGCTTTTGAGACACACACTATCCGTGATTCCAGTGTGAGCACAGGTTGCTTTTGAGACACACACTATCCGTGATTCCAGTGTGAGCACAGGTTGCTTTTGAGACACACACTATCCGTGATTCCAGTGTGAGCACAGGTTGCTTTTGAGACACACACTATCCGTGATTCCAGTGTGAGCACAGGTTGCTTTTGAGACACACACTTTCCGTGATTCCAGTGTGAGCACAGGTTGCTTTTGAGACACACACTATCCGTGATTCCAGTGTGAGCACAGGTTGCTCTTGAGACACACACTATCCGTGATTCCAGTGTGAGCACAGGTTGCTTTTGAGACACACACTATCCGTGATTCCAGTGTGAGCACAGGTTGCTTTTGAGACACACACTATCCGTGATTCCAGTGTGAGCACAGGTTGCTTTTGAGACACACACTATCCGTGATTCCAGTGTGAGCACAGGTTGCTTTTGAGACACACACTATCCGTGATTCCAGTGTGAGCACAGGTTGCTTTTGAGACACACACTATCCGTGATTCCAGTGTGAGCACAGGTTGCTTTTGAGACTCTCACTATCCGTGATTCCAGTGTGAGCACAGGTTGTTTTTGAGACACACACTATCCGTGATTCCAGTGTGAGCTGCTAAACAGTGTTTCCTTACATTTCTTATACTAAATTTTACCTTTGATCACAACATTCCATGCATACTATCAATATATCATGGCACCTCAAGGATACATACAAATTCCACAGAATAACAACATAACCTAAACAACCAGGCACTTAACAGCCCTAATTCATAGAATCATAGAATCATTATAGCACGGAAGGAGGTCATTCGGCCCATCGAGCCCGTGCCGGCTCTCTGCAAGAGCACTTCAGCTAGTCCCACTCCCCCGCCCTTTCCCCGTAGCCCTGTAAATTTTTTTCCTTCAGGTACTTATCCAACTCCCTTTTGAAAGCTGTGATTGAGTCTGCCTCCACCGCCCTTTCAGGCAGTGCATTCCAGATCTTAACCACTCGCTGCGTAAAAAAGCTTTTTCTTATGTCGCCTTTGGTTCTTTTGCCAATCACCTTAAATCTGTGTCCTCTGGTTCTCGACTCTTCTACCAATGGGAACAGTTTCTCTCTATCTACTCTGTCCCTCATGATTTTGAACCCCTCTATCAAATCTTCTCTCAATCGTCTCTGCTCTAAGGAGAACAACCCCAGCTTCTCCAGTCTATCCACATACCTGAAGTCCCTCATCCCTGTAATCATTCTCGTAAATCTTGTCTGCACCCTCTCTAAGGCCTTCACATCCTTCCTAAAGTGTGGTGCCCAGAATTGGACAAAATACTCCAGTTGAGGCCGAACCAGTGTTTTATACAGGTTCATCATAATTACCACACTTCTGTACTCTAGGACTCTATTCGTGAAGCCCAGGATCCCATAAGCTTTTTTAACTGCTTTCTCAATCTGCCCTGCCACCTTCAACGATTTGTGCACATATACCCCCAGGTCTCTCTGTTCATGCACCCCCTTTAGAATTGTACTCTTTAGTTTATAGTGCCTCTCCTCGTTCTTCCTACCAAAATGTATCACTTTGCACTTTTCTGCGTTAAATTTCATCGGCCATGTGTCCGCCCATTGCACCAGCCTGTCTATGTCCTCTTGAAGTCTATTGCTATCCTCCTCACTGTTCACTATACTTCTAAGTTTTGTGTCATCTGCAAATTTTGAAATTGTGCCCTGTACACCCACATCCCAGTCATTAATATATATCAAGAAAAGCAGTGGTCCTAGTACCAACCCCTGGGGAACACCACTATATACCTTCCTCCAGTCCGAAAAACAACCGTTCACCACTACTCTCTGTTTCCTGTCACTTAGCCAATTGTTTTACTGCTGCAATAAATCCTTCCACTTCCTAAACAGAGTTATCAAGTTGACACATTCAGATATGGCTGAAGGACTCTTGCACATCCTATTATTATCTTTCCCCAAAATCCTCTTCGCCAATTTACAATCCATGCTCAGCAGAAAGCTGTTTTAACTCATCGTGTGCTGATCTCACAGACTGCGCAGAAAGAATAGCGAGTTACCCAAGTAGTGTGAACCCTTGTTCCCACACTCCCCCGATTCTTCTCTCTGTCCTTTCTGCCAGGCATCATCTGTGTAATGCTACAATGTACTGTAATAGCAAGTGATCATGGACTTAAACATTTCTCCAGCTCTCCTTACCATTATCCACCTTAAGGATATTCTTGTTAAGTATCATTTCCCACTGGCTTTCACTTATTCCAATTTCATTGTTAGCTCAAAGGAATTCCACCCTGAATTTTAGTAAACCAAATTCTAGGTCCCGTTTATTACCATTTCATCTCATTCATGAGCCCTGGTGAAACTTTACCATCCAATACAATATGATCATCACCATTTAACGTCTTATTGGACCCTCTATTCCTCAAAATATACCAGAGAGAAATTCAGTCTGCAAGATGAGGGATGTTAGTTACCTTTAGCACAGCAGTCTCCCCCCAAAAAACTTATTTGTTGATACACAGTTTGGATGGAACCACATAGACTGGACCTTTTCAAAAATAAAATTTGATTATCCCCTTAAATTTCAAATAAATTTCCCTTCCCAACTGCTTGAACAGCAGCTCTTATCAATTTATCTAATCAATTTTAATTTCACAATTTCAATTTCACAACAAATTATGTCCAGGCTGATGGGCTTTACAAACGAGACAAAAGTAGTTGCAATCACATTTGGATGTAAGTCCTTTATCTCCCCTCTCGAGCAATCTGTTTTGGAAGGTAACGAAATGACTCTAAATACATTAAATCCAAGCATTGAAAAGGCAAAGTCTTAAATCCAATTTTGTCACCATGCTGTGACATTCGAGATCCATCAATGTCTGCAGATAAGAACTTAAAGTCTGCAAAGAACCACTCTTGGTAATCTTGCACCATCAACACTCATGGTCCTCTGCTTAGAAGAAAAAACAGAAAATCCATTGTGGCTTTCCGGCCAGCCCAATGGTTAGTTTGTCAATTCCTGATTCCCTTCTGTCAGTGTGGGGAAACATCCACTCAAAATTCAAAAACTTAAAATTTTAAAATGCCTGAACTATTTACATTCAGCAATGCAAAAGTTGTTGCTTAGTGAATTAAAAACAGAGTTCACAGCTGCTTGTGAAAAGAAGACAAACGTAGACATCATCAATCAGTGTCAGCTTGTGTCACACAGCTTCTTGTAGATTTTTAATAATATTTTTAAAAATCTCGCCAAATAAAAAACAAACTTACTTTTGCAAAGTATTTGTGCCTTTAAAACTTGCAAAGATTCTGATCAATTCAATTCAGCAGGTAAAAACATCAGAAACCATTAGTAACACCACAATAAACATTCTGTGAAACAATTCCACACACAGCAATAGCATTTCCCTTTCTTCTCCCGGTCACAGATTCTAGTACCATTGTTTATTCATCTTAATCACCTCAAAGTATTGAAAATGGTCAGAAATTTTAAAAATACCAATTGTTGATGTGATTGCCTCATGTTCGGAACTAGAGGCTTTCACACAATTTACACCAACCAGAATTTCACCTTGACCATAATAAAAGTCTAGTTTTAATAGGTTAATTAACCTCAATAACTCAAATTTAATTCAGACCAATATCTTAAACTAACCATGATGCGGAGATGCCGGCGTTGGACTGGGGTGGACAAAAATGAGAAGTCGCACAACACCAGGTTATAGTCCAACAGATTTATTTAAAATTACAAGCTTTCGGAGCTATCGATCGCCCCTTCTTCAGGTAAAGTTACTATGAGTGAATCTACAAAAATTCACAGAATATAAACACAGAAAAAATGCAGAGATACAATCTTTCCTTACATCAAAGACACACCAAGAGCACAGCCAAGACAATGAGATGTGTCCCAGGGGGTCCAACGTATCAAATCCTGCTGTCTGCATATCCTCTCCATTTGGGTTTGTTTTTTGTGTTTGTGTTTGTTTTTTTTAAAAACTGGAAAGACAGACAACGATGTCAAGTCACGTTCTGTAGCATGACATGAACCCGATATCATCTCATTGTCTTGGCTGTGCTCTTGGTGTGTCTTTGATGTAAGGAAAGATTGTATCTCTGCATTTTTTCTGTGTTTATATTCTGTGAATTTTTGCAGATTCACTCATAGTAACTTTACCTGTAGAAGGGGCGATCGATAGCTCCGAAAGCTTGTAATTTTAAATAAATCTGTTGGACCATAACCTGGTGTTGTGCGACTTCTCATTTTAAACTAACCAGTGCTACTTGAAAAAGAGGGAGGAGCCACAGCCACAGTAACAAAGAAACATTCACACATGCTTTGTTTTTAACTTTAACATTCACACTGAAACATCAAAGAAAACCCTGTAGAACAGTAGAAAAGAGACATGGGGGGAAAAATTGAATTGGTTGCACCTCCCGTTAGCACCTTAAGAGGGCGCTAATGGGGCGCAAAGCAACTAGCGCCCGAGCGTGACGATGTTTGCGCCGCTCGTGAAATTAACTAGACATTTTGCGGCGGTGCTAAACACTACCACCACGATCTCCTGCGCCGGCAGATCGTGACGTCAGTCGAGTGCGCAACGCCACGGTAGCACACCGGTGCGGATATTGAGTGGCGCCCCCTGCCTTACCGCCTGCCGCTAGCAACGACAGGTTGAGGGGAGCGTTTTGCAGTCAGGAAGGGACTGGGGGAGCGCTATTTAAAGGCGACCGCTTCCTGCCTTTTTTTGTTGGCGACATTTTTGAACCACGCATTCTGAGAGAGAGAGAGAGAGAGACTTCTGGAGAGATTCAACGCTGTGTGAAGGAGTTTTGGGTACTGAGCAGCACTTTGCAGGTACATTTTGATTTGCCTTTCCTTTTATCGATTTAGAAGAGATTGTGGGGGCTGCACTCTGAGCTCTTTTCCTGGGTCTCTCCATTGTTCTTTCCAGCAGATTTGATGTACAGGTCTCTCCAGACCAAGATTCAAGGCTGCAATGAGCAGGATGTGGATGGAAAGCAAGATCGACCCTCCCCTTTAAGAACTGGCCGGCGCCATTGTGTCTGTGTTCCATTGCTGACTGACATCACATGAGCTTCGCCAGCGCTCTGAGCTAGCGCCTCGCTCCTTGGCCTTTGCGCCTTAAGACAAATGTGCAGCGCCTGATTTAGCGCTCCAATCACCTCCAGGAGCGATAAAAGTCAAGTTTGCAGTCGGAGGCGATAATTAGCGCCAGGCGCTAATCTTTGCGCCCGACCGATAATTGCGCCCCAAATGGGGCAATACTGAATTTCTCCCCCATGATCTTTCCTTCTCTCCTTTAATCCATCATAATGATTTTATCCTTTTTCCCTTTAAACCAATTTTCAATTTCTGATGTTTTCTATTGAATCCCATTCTGAACTGATTCAAAACCTTAAACTCACAGTCCGTCTCCTCAACCAAGCCTGTTACCTCCTGCACAATTCTTAGCACTTTTCTCTGGTATATGGGAGGTGTGTAACAACATAGAGTAAAGGGTGACGGAAACGCTGAAGATTCAGTCGAGAATCCCAGTCCTTCTCTCAGTTCACCCTTCGGAACTGCTGTAACTGCCTCTCTCAACATTTTCAACATTCCAAGTCCCATTCCGTATCCCTTTAGATCATGCTTACAACTTCCACATTTTAGCTTTTCACTGAACGTCTCATCAGTTGTGAGACTGCCCATTCCTACAGAAACTTTAAGTGCTTCTGAGCAAGCTTCTCCCACTGCTTTCATCTTTAACTGTTCAGTAATTGCTCCTCGCACGTCTGGAGTGATGGGGTACTGTCTGATGGGGAGGGGGGCCCCTTCCTCCAGGACCATCTCAACCTTCATGTGTCAATCAAAGATATTTCCTGCCGCCCTTCCACACATGCCTCGATATGGGGACGGTCACCCCTATCCTGAAGTAAGAGTCCTAGGGGAACGACATGTGTGGTTGAGGCGCGGCCTCCCTATTGCGATTCCCTCAGCTTTTCTTTGAACTTCTCTAATGCTTTAGCCAATCTATCCTGTCCTCTATCAACTGACGGGCCGGGATCCATGTGCCACCTGATCCTACTCCCTTCATGCGACCCCTCCTGGGATTTATCCACTCAGGCCCTTCTGCCTTCCATCGCTGTAACCCCTGTCTCACTCCCATGACTGGGATACCTGCAGCTCTCTGATACAAGCTTTCCACCCTCGCCATCCATTTATCAAAACTCTCGTCCCTGCCCCAGGCATCTACTTCCAGCACTACTGAGGGGGTAGAAGAGTCAAAATAATCTCTCTATGTGTATCATCCCCATAATAACTGATATCAATCCAATTAGTTCCCAAGCTTTTACACAACTGGAATATACGTTCCCTGGCTTCCCTGGGTCCTTCCCCTGGTAATAATGCAAGACGCTTCATCAACTGTGTCCCTGAGTGAGCACCGAAGATCGCAACTATTATTCTACCGAGCAGGAACCTGGGGTTTGTTTCAAAACCTACCACCTTTCCCCGGTGATTCCCTAAAGCTCGTAGAATCATATGAACCCTCTGTTTCTCCAATATGTTCCCTGACTGCCACCATCCCAAAATATTACACCACAATTGGGCAAACTTATTAAGATCCTGAAGTGGTGCAGGTCCCAGTTCACCAAGGATAGCTTTCATGTCCTGTAACTTTACCCCTCCTCGCTCATATCAGGAATCCCCAAAACCACTAAAGGTAGTGTTCCCTTCATGACGGCCATAGGGAGTGGAAGTTTCATGATCATGGCCTTGTCTGCCCGAACGTGCACCCCCCAATTTCCGTATTACCAGAAGGTCGGTTGTAATGTTGCGGGGTGAGGAGCTAAAGAGGCATCTAATTGCTCCGCCTCCGTACCTAAAGTTTCCACGCAAACCACACGGGTTCGGGGCTCCGAAGTCAGAGAAGGCAGACGGGGTGCGGAAGGGACCTGTGGCCTGTCCCTTAATCCCCTTTTCAACTCTCGGACCTGGGGAATCCTCTGAACACCACCAGGCTTCATCAATTTCTGTCTCCAATGGACAAGCTAAAATCGCCACTTGCTGCAGCTTAGATATTCCTTTCTCCAGTTCTTGATTTTGTTTCTGTTTATCCGCAAGATGCTGATCCAGCGTCAGAACAGTCCTGGCTGCTCCTGGCGTATGGAATCGCCACTTTTCTACCTCTACACTTAACACTAACACTTTTCTCTTTTTATCACTTTTTAACCCTAACATCTTAATTTTTTTTAAACTGGACACTCTCCACTAAGGACTGCTGTGTCTCTCTCCATCCTCCTGTCATTGTTTCCTGCCCTATCCCATAGGGCCCCCCTTTAGACTCAATCCAATCATTAAGAAATCACCGAACCTCATCAGGAATATTCCCTGATCCTCCCATTGCTAACTGGAGATCACATTAAGTCACGACAGCAAAGAGAACACTCACCCCTCGAATTGATGTGTGGAAAACACTTCCTCGAACCAACTTCGACTTTAACAACATTTGGAAAAATCACATCGGGGTCACCAAGATGTTGGACTGCTTTCTTGTTCTTTTTCGTTTCATTACTTTAAACGTCAGATTACACACACACTCAGTTGTAGTAATGCAGGATCAGGTCTTTATTGAAACCTCATACTAACCACAACCAGTATGAGTGCACCAGTCTTTTCATACTACACCACTCCAGAATGAGTGAGCTGCTGAGACACACACTATCCGTGATTCCAGTGTGAGCACAAGTTGCTTTTGAGACACACACTATCCGTGATTCCAGTGTGAGCACAGGTTGCTTTTGAGACACACACTATCCGTGATTCCAGTGTGAGCACAGGTTGCTTTTGAGACACACACTATCCGTGATTCCAGTGTGAGCTGCTAAACAGTGTTTCCTTACATTTCTTATACTAAATTTTACCTTTGATCACTACATTCCATGCATACTATCAATACATCATGGCACCTCAAGGATACATACAAATGCCACAGAATAACAACATAAACTAAACAACCAGGCACTTAACAGCCCTAATTGTTTTACTGCTGCAATAAATCCTTCCACTTCCTAAACAGAGTTATCAAGTTGACACATTCAGATATGGCTGAAGGACTCTTACACATCCTATTATTATCTTTCCCCAAAATCCTCTTCGCCAATTTACAATCCATGCTCAGCAGAAAGCTGTTTTAACTTTTAACTCATCGTGTGCTGATCTCACAGACTGCGCAGAAAGAATAGCGAGTTACCCAAGTAGTGTGAACCCTTGTTCCCACAGTGCTCAGTTTGGGTTCCGCCAGGACCACTCGGCTCCAGACCTCATTACAGCCTTGGTCCAAACATGGACAAAAGAGCTGAATTCCAGAGGTGAGGTGAGAGTGACTGCCCTTGACATCAAGGCAGTATTTGACCGAGTGTGGCATCAAGGAGCCCTAGTAAAACTGAAGTCAATGGGAATCGGGGAAAACTCTCCAGTGACTGGAGTCATACCTAGCACAAAGGAAGATGGTTGTAGTTGTTAGAAGCCAATCATCTCAGCCCCAGGACTACACTGCAGGAGTTCCTCAGTGCAGTGTCCAAGGCCCAACCATCTTCAACTGCTTCATCAATGACCTTCCCTCCATTATAAGGTCAGAAGTGGAGATGTTCACTGATGATTGCACAGTGTTCAGTTCCATTCGCAACTCTTCAGATAATGAAGCCATCCATGCCTGCTTGCAGCAAGGCCTGGACGACATTCAGGCTTGGGCTGATAAGTGGCAAGTAACATTCGTACCACACAAGTGCCAGGCAATGACTATCTCCAACAAGAGAACGTCAACCACCACCCCTTGAAATTCAACGGCATTACCATTGCCAAATCCCCCACCATCAACATCCTGGGGGTCACCATTGACCAGAAGCTTAACTGGACCAGCCACATAAATACCGTGGCTACAAGAGCAGGTCAGAGGCTGAGTATTCTGCGGCGAGTGTCTCACCTCCTGACTCCACCATCTACAAGGCACAAGTCAGGAGTGTGATGGAATACTCCCCACTTGCCTGGATGAGTACAGCTCCAACAACACTCAAGAAGCTCGGCACCATCCAGAACAAAGCAGCCCGCTTGATTGGCACACAATCCACCACCTTAAGCATTCATTCCCTTCACCACTGGCGTACCGTGGCTGCAGTGTGTACCATCTACAAGATGCACTGCAGCAAGGCTTCTTCGACAAGGCTTCTTCGACAGCACCTCCCAAACCCTCGACCTCTTCCACCTAGAAGGACAAGGGCAGCAGGCACATGGGAACACCACCACCTCCAAGTTCCCCTCCAAATCACACACCATCCTGAGTTGAAAATATATCACCGTTCCTTCATCGTCACTGGGTCAAAATCTTGGAACTCCCTCCCTAACAGCACTATGGGAGCACCTTCATCACGTGGACTGCAGCGGATCAAGAAGGCGGCTCACCACCACCTTCTCAAGGGCAATTAGGGATGGGCAATAAATGCTGGCCTTGCCAGCGCTGTCCACATCCCAGGAACAAATTTTAAAAAAGCCATCATAGCTGGAGCTGTGATCCCTGCCCACTGAGCCAACCATCAGCTTCACCTCATGCATGTGAACTAGGTTAAGCTGCCATCCTGCTACGGCAGGCATCGGACATTGTGCATTGTCAAGGATCAATATACTTACTTATTTATGAATGCAGTAGACCAGACCGCTTTGGCAGAAACTTTGTCCTATTTTGAGCTAGAATCTCAAATCTGACTGATTAGAGCAGTTCCCTGACACAAAATACAATTTAAAAAATAATTGCCTGCTGTTCGCTTTCTCACTGAATAATTCAGAGCAGTAATCTCTGTTCTGTTATTACATGCAAAGTCTGCATGTGGTACTGGCTAATGGTATTGCTGCCTTTTCTGATTTATGCTTAAGGATTAGTAGGTGTAGTAAGCAACCACAACTTAAGGATTCCAATTGAAGGGTTCAGATGGTTTATATATAGAATAATGGATACCTGGGAGTGATTACAGGCTGGAATCTAATCGAGGCGTTCAGATGGTTTTTATATAGAATAATGGATACCTGGGAGTGATTACAGGCTGGAATCTAATCGAGGGGTTCAGGTGGTTTATATACAGAATAATGAATACCTGGGAGTGATTACAGACTGGA
The DNA here is from genome assembly GCA_030390025.1 of Squalus acanthias. Classification (NCBI taxonomy): domain Eukaryota; kingdom Metazoa; phylum Chordata; class Chondrichthyes; order Squaliformes; family Squalidae; genus Squalus; species Squalus acanthias. The sequence goes on from CM059433.1 coordinate 134,545,688, forward strand.
ATCTAATCGAGGGGTTCAGATGGTTTATATATAGAATAATGGTTACCTGGGAGTGATTACAGACTGGAATCTAATCGAGGCGTTCAGATGGTTTTTATATAGAATAATGGATACCTGGGAGTGATTACAGGCTGGAATCTAATCGAGGGGTTCAGGTGGTTTATATATAGAATAGTGGATACCTGGGAGTGATTACAGGCTGGAATCTAATCGAGGGGTTCAGGTGGTTTATATATAGAATAGTGGATACCTGGGAGTGATTACAGGCTGGAATCTAATCGAGGGGTTCAGGTGGTTTATATATAGAATAATGAATACCTGGGAGTGATTACAGACTGGAATCTAATCGAGGGGTTCAGGTGGTGTATATATAAAATAATGGATACCTGGGAGTGATTACAGACTGGAATCTAATCGAGGGGTTCAGGTGGTGTATATATAGAATAATGGATACCTGGGAGTGATTACAGACTGGAATCTAATCGAGGGGTTCAGATGGTTTATATATAGAATAATGGATACCTGGGAGTGATTACAGGCTGGAATCTAATCGAGGGGTTCAGATGGTTTATATATAGAATAATGGATACCTGGGAGTGATTACAGACTGGAATCTAATCGAGGGGTTCAGATGGTTTATATATAGAATAATCTTGACGGCAGAGAGGCCTGGGAATTTGGGAGCTAAGTTTAAGTGAAGAGCCAGTGCTCGACGACATGCAAGCCGTGATCCTGACCAACGGTTCTACCACAGACCCAATTCACGTACGAACCGGGGTCAAGCAAGGCTGTGTCATCGCACCAACGCTCTTCTCAATCTTCCTTGCTGCAATGCTCCATCTCACCCTCAGTAAGCTCCCCACTGGAGTGGAGCTAATTTACAGAACAAACGGGAAACTGTTCAACCTCCGTCGCCTCCAGTCCAGATCCAAGGTCGTCCCATCCTCTGTCGTCGAATTACAGTATGCAGACGATGCTTGCGTCTGCACTCACTCGGAGGTCGAACTGCAAACCATCGTCAACACCTTCACCGAAGCGTACGAGAGCATGGGCCTTACACTAAACATCCGTAAGACAAAGGCCCTCTACCAACCTGCCCCGCCACACAGTACTGCCCCCCGATTATCAAAATTCATGACAAGGCCTTGGACAACGTGGACCACTTTCCATACCTCGGGAGCCTACTGTCAACAAGGGCAGACGTCGATGACGAAGTCCAACACCGCCTACAGTGTGCCAGTGCAGCCTTCGGTCACCTGAGGAAGAGACTGTTTGAAGACCAGGACCTCAAACCCGGCACTAAGCTCATGGTCTACAGAGCAGCAGTGATACCCGCCCTGCTGTATGCCTCAGAGACATGGACCATGTACAGCAGGCACCTCAAAGCACTGGAGAGGTACCACCAACGCTGCCTCCGCAAGATCCTGCAAATCCATTGGCAGGATAGGCGCACCAACGTCAGTGTTCTCGCTCAGGCCAACATCCCCAGCATCGAAGCTCTGACCACACTGATCAGCTCCGAAGGACGGGTCACATCGTCCGCATGCCCGATACGAGACTCACAAAACAAGCGCTCTACTCGGAGCTCCGGCACGGCAAGAGAGCCCCAGGTGGGCAGAGGAAACACTTCAAGGACACCCTCAAAGCCTCCTTGAAAAAGTGTAACATCCCCACCGACACCTGGGAATCCCTGGCCCAAGACCGCACAAATTGGAGGAGAAGCATCCGGGAAGGCACCGAACACCTCGAGTTTCTTCGCCGGGAGCAAGCGGAAGCCAAGCACAGGCAGCGCAAGGAGCACACATCAACCCAAGCACCCCACCCACCCGCCCCTTCAACCACCGTCTGCCCCACCTGTGACAGAGACTGTAGGTCCCGCATTGGACTCATCAGTCACCTGCGAACTCATTTTTAATGTGGAAGCAAGTCATCCTCGGTTCCGAGGGACTACCTAAGAAGAAGAAGATATAGAATAATGCATACCTGGGTGTGATTACAGGCTGGAATCTAATCGAGGGGTTCAGATGGTTTATATATAGAATAATGGATTCCTGGGAGTGATTACAGACTGGAATCTAATCGAGGGGTTCAGATGATTTATATATAGAATAATGGATACCTAGGAGTGATTACAGGCAGGAATCTAATCGAGGGGTTCAGATGATTTATATATAGAATAATGGATACCTGGGAGTGATTACAGGCTGGAATTTAATCGAGGGATTCAGATGGTTTATATATAGAATAATAGATATCTGGGAGTGATTACAGACTGGAATCTAATCGAGGGGTTCAGATGGTTTATATATAGAATAATGGATACCTGCGAGTGATTACAGGCTGGAATCTAATCGAGTGGTTCAGATGGTTTATATATAGAATAATGGATAGCTGGCTAGAAAATTGAGGGGTTTGGATGATATAGAGTAACAGGTAGCAGGTAGGCACTCGAAGGCAGTAATTTGTAACAGAGCTCCTCTTAGCCTCTGTTCTATCCCACCTTACTCCACTCTATCTGAGGTAGCCCACTTTACATTTTTTTGTCAGTTTGAGGTGGAGTGTAGTATCCATAAGAACATGTTAGGAGCAGGAGTATGCCATACGACCCTTCAAGACTGTTCTACCATTCTTTATTTTTATATTCGTTCTTGGGATGTGGGCGTTGCTGGCAAGGCCAGCATTTATTGGCCATCCCTAGTTGCCCTTAAGAAGGTGGTGGTGAGCCGCCTTCTTGAACTGCTGCAGACAGTGTGGTGAAGGTACTCCCACAGTGCTGTTAGAGGGGAGTTTTGACCCAGCGACGATGAAGGAACGGCGATATACTTCCAAGTCAGGATGGTGTGTGACTTGGAGGGGAACTTGGAGGTGGTGGTGTTCCCATGCGTCTGCTGCCCCTGTCCTTCTAGGTGGAACAGGTCGCGGGTTTGGGAGGTGCTGCTGAAGAAGCCTTGGCGAGTTGCTGCAGTGCATCTTGTAAATGGTACACACTGCAGCCACGGTACGCTGGTGGTGGAGGGAGTGTATGTTTAAGGTGGTGGATGGGGTGCCAATCAAGCGGGCTGCTTTGCCCTGGATGGTGTCGAGCTTCTTGAGTGTTGTTGGAGCTGCACTCATCCAGGCAAGTGGAGAGTATTCTATCACACTCCTTACTTGTGCCTTGTAGATGGTGGAAAGGCTTTGGGGAGTCAGGAGGTGAGACACTCGCCGCAGAATACCTAGCCTCTGACCTGCTCTTGTAGCCACAGTATTTATGTGGCTGGTCCAGTTAAGTTTCTGGTCAATGGTGACCCCCAGGATATTGATGGTGGGGGATTCGGCGATGCTAATGCCGTTGAATGTCAAGGGGCGGTAGTTAGACGCTCGCTTGTTGGAGATAGTCATTGCCTGGCACGTGTGTGGCGTGAATGTTACCTACCACTTATCAGCCCAAGCTTGAATGTCGTCCAGGTCTTGCTGCATGCGGGCATGGACTGCTTCATTATCTGAGGAGTTGCGAATGGCACTGAACACTGTGCAGTCATCAGCGAACATCCCTACCTCTGACTTCATAATGGAGGGAAGGTCATTGATGAAGCAGCTGAAGATGGTTGGGCCTAGGACACTGCCCTGAGCAACTCCTGCAGTGATGTCCTGGGGCTGTGATTGTTGACCTCCAACCACCACAACCATCTTTCTTTGTGCTAGGTATGACTCCAGCCAGTGGAGAGTTTTCCCCCCGATGCCCATTGACTTCAGTTTTACTAGGGCTCCTTGATGCCACATTTGGTTAAATGCTGCCTTGATGTCAAGGGCAGTCACTCTCATTTCACCTTAATAAGATCATGGCTGATCTTCTACTTCAACTCCACTTTCCTGCACTATCCCCATATCCCTTGATTGCCTTAATATCCAAAAATCTATCGACCTCTGTCTTGAATATACTCAACGACTGAAAATTCACAGCCCTCTGGGATAGAGAATTCCAAAGATTCACAATCCTTTGAGTGAAGAAATTTCTCCTCAACTCAGTGCTAAATGGCCGACCCCTTATTCTGAGACTGTGACCCCTGGTTCTAGATTCCCCAGCCAGAGGAAACATCCTCCCTGTCAAGCCCCTTAAGAATTTTAGATGTTTCAATGAGATCACCTCTCATTCTTCTAAATTCTAGGGAATATAGGTCTAGTCTACTCAATCTCTCCTCATAGGACAATCACCTCATCCCAGGAATCAGTCTAGTTGAAGCTTCATTGCACTCCCTCTAAGGCAAGTATATCCTTCCTTAGGTAAGGAGACCAAAACTGTACACAGTACTCCAGGTGTGGTCTCACCAGGGCCCTATATAATTGCAGTAAGACGTCTTTACTCTTGAACTCGAATCCCTTTGTAATAAAGGCTAATCCAGTTGAATCAATTAAAAGCAGCTTATTGAGTCTCAGGGTAGCGGTTTGTATTTACTCTGTGATATCTGGGCCGCAGGCTGGTCAATAAAGCAATTTAAACGATGCCTGCAATCTGGCCTGTAGCTGCACTCTGTGTACAGTTAAGCAATGAAGACTTATGTTTCATGCTCAGTACATCTTAAATTTCGATCAACTTGCTACAAAAGGAACCCATGACTGAGTGCTTGAGCTGTCAGTGTGAGTACCAAGCCCTGCACAAGTGGTATTTAGGGTAGTCTCGGAGATCAGGGACCATTAACCCCTTCAGGGCACAGGAGCCTCCGAACGTTCAAGAAAACGGGGTTGTCGCCCCTCTAGACAGACTGAACAGAGGAGCTCAAGAACGGCGGTGCCCCATTTCATGTTCACCTCACCTCAGGGACCACTTCGTTCAGGGGAGGTTCCCTTGGCCACAGAGAATCGCACAACTCACAGGCAATGGTACTTACCAGGAAGACACATTACAGAGGTCACTCGTGGTCCGATATAAAGAGGAGGCAGAACACGGCTAGGAAACGGTGTCAGCCCACGCTGAAAACAAGTGCGCTGTGAAGCCCGCCCACCCACACTGCTGTCTCATAGTGCCGTGTGTCCTACCGCAGGCACTCGGCACCTTCTTTGTCTTCCTGTTCTGTGTCTTCCTACAACCTGGCCCGAAACCTAATCTACACCTGTTAGCCCGGCCATACGATGAATTTAATCATTTGAGAGCTAAGTTTAGATCAATAGTAGCGTTCTTAATGTCCCAGATTTTGCTGCCAAAATAATGGCGAGTTTAATGCGCTCGCCGTTATTAGTGTGTAAATCGTCCAGCAATTTGTGGCGAGGATGAGATTCCCCGTGAATTGCGAATCGCCACAAGTTGCTGGATGATTTGCGCTGCTCCACCGTTAGCCTCGCGTAAATGGCAGCTCGCCCTCAACCTCCCGTCAGTTTCAAGAAATTGCTGCAGTTGCGCATTAATTGCCAATTAAACGTGCCGCAGAAAGTTAGGGCTGGTACTTAACGGCGTAAGTACCATTTTAATGACGAGATTTATGTTCCTACAATGCCACTCAATCTCTCCGGCCCAGAAAGGGAACAATTGAAACTGTGGAGTCACATTTCTGCAGGTTGTAAATTGTTGTTAAAGATTTATTTAAATTTCGGAGAGGAAGCAGAGAGACGAAAGCAGGCAGGAAAAGAAAGGAAGCAGAAAAGAAATTGAGGGGGGGGACAAAAATACCCTCTAACATGGAATGAAGGAAAGAGATTTCACTCAGCTCACTGCAATTGTGTGTGAGCAATTAGCAGTGTGAAGTTTACAAGACTAGATGCCTACATCACAGGGCTGTACGTTTGATGTCGTTTGAGAGGCACGGTTAATTAGCCCAAGAGAAAAACCATCAAACCTCAAAGTGTGTGGCTTTTTTCAGGCTTTATGACCTGCAGACACATCGTAATAACATCTCAAATATCAGGATTTAAAAAAATATAGCTTGCTGGGGTCCCAGGTGAACTATTAACAGAGCTGTGTTCACTGGCAACGGCTGATGAATAGAGTAATCACAATCTGGCTGCATGCAGAAAAAGCAGGAGATGTACAGAGGAGAGAATCATTCCTCCCAGGGAACTTTGATGTTGGCAGCGGAGGCTCTATCATTTTAAGTGTATTACTTGGAGATTAAATTGGATCATCAATGCCGCAAATGAAATGAGTCAGAGCTGGTGTGCTGGAGTTGAGAATCCTAATTTCCGTGGCTGATGCATCAGGTGCCGACAGGGGAGGGAAACACTTGCACCACACACAGTTTGGGTTATCACCCTTGTGCTCGCTGACCTACATTGGCTCGCCGTCCAGCAACACCTCGATTTTAAAATTCTCATCCTTGTTTTCAAATCCCTGTATGGCCTCACCCCTCCCTATCTCTGTAACCTCCTCTGGCCCTACAATCCTCCAAGAACTCTGCGTTCCTCCAACTCTGGCCTCTTGTGCATCCCCCACTCCCTTTGCCCCACCATTGGTGGCAGTGCCTTCAGCCGTCTAGAAAAAAAAAGGAAGATTTGCATTTCTACAGCGCCTTTCATGACCTCAGGACGTCCCAAAGCGCTTTACAGCCAATTAAATACTTTTGAAGTGTAGTCACTGTTGTAAGTTAGGAAACGCGACAGCCAATTTGCGCACAGCAAGCTCCCACAAACAGCAATGTGATAATGACCAGATAATCTTTTTTTTTTAGTGAAGTTGATTGAGGGATAAATATTGGCCAGGACACCAGGGAAAACTCCGCTGCTCTTCTTCGAAATAGTGTCATGGAATCTTTTATGTCCACCTGAGAGGGCAGACCTCTCATCCAAAAGACGACACCTCCGACAATGCAGCACACCCTCAGTACTGCAACTGGAATGTCAGCCTAGATTTTTGTGCTGATGTCTCTGGAGTGGGACTTGAACCCACAACCTTCTGACTCAGAGGCAAGAGTCCTACCCACTGAGCCACAGCTGTCTATGCCCTAAACCGTTCCGCCTCTCTACCTCTCTCTCCTTTAAGATGCTCTGTAAAATCTACCTCTTTGACCAAGCTCCATGGGATCCAGGGCAATTTGGCACATTGGATCCAAAATTGGCTTAGTGGCAGGAGGCAGAGGGTGATGGTCGAAGGTTGTTTTTGTGACTGGAAGCCTGTGTCCAGTGGTGTACCGCAGGGATCGGTGCTGGGTCCTTTGCTGTTTGTAGTGTACATTAATGATTTAGATATGAATGTAGGAGGTATGATCAGTAAGTTCGCAGATGACACGAAAATTGGTGGAGTGGTAAATAGCGAGGAGGGAAGCCTCAGGCTACAGGACGATATAGACGGGTTGGTCAGATGGGCAGAACAGTGGCAAATGGAATTTAACCCTGAAAAGTGTGAGGTGATGCATTTTGGGAGGACTAACAAGGCAAAGGAATACACAATGAATGGTAGGACCTTAGGAAGGACAGAAGATCAGAGGGACCTTGGCGTACATGTACATAGATCCCTGAAGGCAGCAGGACAGGTAGATAAGGTGGTTAAAAAGGCATATGGGATACTTGCCTTCATTAGCCGAGGCATAGAATATAAGAGCAGGGAGGTTATGATGGAGCTGTACAAAATGCTAGTTAGGCCACAGCTGGAATACTGTGTGCAGTTCTGGTCGCCGCACTATAGGAAGGATGTGATCGCATTGGGGAGGGTGCAGAGGAGATTCACCAGGATGTTACCTGGGCTGGACGCTTCAGCTATGAAGAGAGACTGGACAGGCTGGTAATGTTTTCCTTAGAGCAGAGAAGGCTGAGGGGTGACCTGATTGAGGTGTACAAAATTATGAGGGGCATAGATAGGGTAGATAGAAAGGAACTTTTCCCCTTAGTAGAGGGGTCAATAACCAGGGGGCATAGTTTCAAGGTAAGGGGCAGGAGGTTTAGAGGGGATTTGAGGAAAATCTTTTTCACCCAGAGGGTGGTTGGAATCTGGAACTCACTGCCTGAAAGGATGGTAGAGGCAGGAATCCTCACAACATTCAAGAAGCATTGAGATGAGCACTTGAAACACCATAGCATACAAGGCTACGGACCAAGTGCTAGAAAATGGGATTAGAATAGATAGGGCTTGATGGCCAGCGCGGACACGATGGGCCGAAGGGCCTCTTTCTGTGCTATATAACTCTATGGGGGAAAAATTCAGTTGGTTGCGCCTCCCGTTAGCGCCTTAAGAGGGTGCTAATGGGGCGCAAAGCATCTAGCACCTGGGCGCGGCGATGTTTGCGCCGCTCGCGAAATTAACTAGACATTTTGCGGCGGCGCTAAACACTACCGCCACGATCTCCTGCGCCGGCAGATCGTGACGTCAGTCGAGTGCGCAACGCCCCGGTATCGCCCCGGAGCGGATATTGAGTGGCGCCCCCTGCCTTACCGCCTGCTGCTAGCAACGACAAATTGAGGGGAGCGTTTTGCAGTCAGGAAGGGACTGGGGGAGCGCTATTTAAAGGTGACCGCTTCCTGCCTTTTATTGTTGGTGACATTTTTGAACCACGTATTCTGAGAGAGAGAGAGAGAGAGAGACTTCTGGAGAGATTCAACGCTGTGTGAAGGAGTTTTGGGTACTGAGCAGCACTTTGCAGGTACATTTTGATTTGCCTTTCCTTGTATCGATTTAGAAGAGATTGTGGGGGCTGCACTCTGAGCTCTTTCCCTGGTACTCTCCATTGTTCTTTCCAGCAGATTTGATGTACAGGTCTCTCCAGGCCGAGATTCAAGGCTGCAATGAGCAGGATGTGGATGGAAAGCAAGATCAACCCTCCCCTTTAAGAACTGGCAGGCGCCATTGTGTCTGTGTTCCATTGCTGACTGACATCACATGAGCTTCGCCAGCGCTCTGAGGTAGCGCCTCGCTCCTCGGCCTTTGCGCCTTAAGACAGGTGTGAAGCGCCTGATTTAGCGCTCCAATCACCTCCAGGGGCGATAAAAGTCAAGTTTGCAGTCGGTGGCAATAATTAGCGCCAGGCGCTAATATTTGCGCCCGGCCGATAATTGCGCCCCAAATGGGGCGATACTGAATTTCTCCCCCATGACTTTAAGCTTTTGATCACATGTCCTAATATCTCCTTCTTTACCTCAATGTCAATTTTTGTTTGATTACACTCCTGTGAAGCGCCTTGGGATGTTTTATTACATTAAAGGCGCGATATATAAACGCAAGTTAGAACATAAGACCATAAGAAATAGGAGCAGGAGTAGGCCAGTTGTTATCACATTTTTCAAATCATTTTTGCTGTGGGTTAGGGATGATCTTTTCTTTAAACTTACTGAGCTGAGGGATGTCAGAAATGCAGAGAAACCGCGCGGGCCAGAAACCTGAAGTATAAGTAAAGGACGCTGGAAGTGAGAAGCAAGTCTTTTGTTATCTAAAGAGAGACAAGGAAAGGTGACGTTTCAGAAGAAGACCCTTTGTCAGCACTAGAGGCCATATTTTATGGGTTAGCAGGTTCAGTGATTTTGGTAGAGGAGAGCAAGGCAATGTAGAGAATGATGTGGTTATGCCAGACCTGGTTTATTTCCCTTATATTTAAAGAAGTAGACCGTGTGGTCCAGATGTGGTGAGGGGGGAAGGTGGGAAATCAGGAGGGCATTCCATTCCACGGGATCTCCGATTCTCTCTCAGGAAGACCCTTGCAGCTGGGCGAAGAAGGGCAGACATGTCGGGGACTTTCAGCAAGTCAGTTGTTAAAGGGGAGGCTGCCTGGATTTTTGACAGCAGTGTTTTAATTCTGGACTTTCACTGTATTTTTAGTACTGGATTATTGCGTTTCTTTTGCTCCATTTTTTGTTTGTTTCATTTGTTTTGTTGGATTTTTATGAAGTAAGGATTCTGATTGCTGCAATTAAAAATCTAGCTATGGGAATTCCTTTGAGTGTTCTTATCAGAACATTAGGAACACCTCCGAGAATGCAGGTAGATGGAGTTAAGATACATATCAGCCATGATCTCATTGAATTGCCCTGGAGTCTCCAGGAATTGATGAATCTCCAGGATACTGTTGCGAGCAAATGCAAGAGAAAAATCATAGGGGCATTAAAAAATATATTTTTATTCATTTTCTTTGAACACATTCGCTTAGTAGTTACAAAAATATTGGAGATGGGTAAAAGTCTGTTTGACTGAGAGTCAAGAATCATCCAATGGGTTAACGAAGAGTCTGTTCACTTTCCAATCGGTGGGGGAAGGTGGGGCGCCGCAAGGATGGACATGTTGGGCAACCAATGGCGGAAGTGTGGGGGGAGGGGTTGGGCGGTTGGAGGCGAGAGGTCATGTGATGACACCTCCAGGAATACGTCCAACCAGACCTGGCAACCCTAAAGAGACGAGACACGCCAATGTTTGGGGTGGGGCCTCTTCACCAGAGCTGGTACAGACAGACAGGAGAAGCATTTACACAGAGGCAGCTGATAGGAAAAAGTTGCAGAGGGGGAAAAGATGAGGGGTTTAGGGAGGGAGTTTCAGGGAGTGGGGCCAAGGCCCAGATGGCTGCAGGCTCTGCCACCAGTGATGGGGTGAAGGGAAGGGGTGGGTTGGGGGGGAGGCATAAGAGGCTACAGTCAGAGAGCTAACGAGTGTGATGGGGGTATAAGGCTGGAGAAGGCCATAGAGGCAGGGCAGAACCTTGAAGGGATTTATAGATGAGGATTAGGATGTTAAATTGATTGCAAGGATAGGGTGATGGGCAAATGGAGCTTATTGCAAGACAGGATACAGGCAAGTGGAGTTTCGGGAGGCTGGGAGGTCAGCAAGCAGACTGTTGGAGTAATCCAGTTTGTAGGTGATGGAAGCACGGATAAAGGATTTGACGGTAGTAGGGGTGGTTGTGAGCCATGTTACAGAGGTGGAAGTAAGTATCATTAGGATGTGGGGTTGCTGAAGTTTGGTACGGCCTGATTCAGCCTGATCGAGTGGCCGGTAAACGGGGTGCAGCCAGCGGCAAAGGAGCGGAACTGATGGCCAGACCCACAATGCTGACTTGGGTCTTCCTAAAGTTCACTTTGAGGAATGTTTCACTTGTCCCTGCTTTAACCTCAGCCTGACAGTATTTTAGCGCAGGTGGTCATGGCGTCAAGTTGAGTGCCATCAGCATTCAGGTGGAACCTGACCCTGCACATGCAGAGGATGACACCGTGGGGCAGCATGCAGATGAGAAAGATGAGAGGGCCAAGGATAGATCCTTCTGGAACTCTGGAGGTGAAAGTATAGCGATGGGAAGAGAAGCCATTCCTGGAGAGAGGCTGGTTACATTGAGAAAGGTAGGAGTGGAACCACAAGACGGCATCTCGTGAAGTAGGACAACAGAGAAGAGGTGCTGGATGGGGGATTTTGTGGTCAACTGACCTGAATGCCACAGAGAGGTTGAGGACAAGGAGGGTCACAGTTACATCAGTTTAACCAGGGCAGTCTCAGTGCCGTGAGCAGTGCAGAGCAACTGGACTGAAGAGAGGTTGATATGGATCTGAATTAGATTCCAGTCTTTAATCACTCCCGGGTATCCATCATTCTATATATAAACCATCTGATCCCCTCAATTAGATTCCAGTCTGTAATCACTCCCGGGTATCCATTATTCTATATATAAACCATCTGAACCCCTCGATTAGATTCCAGTCTGTAATCACTCCCAGGTATCCATTATTCTATATATAAACCATCTGAACCGTTCGATTTAGATTCCAGTCTGTAATCACTCCCAGGTATCTATTATTCTATATATAAACCATCTGAACCCCTCGATTAGATTCCAGTCTGTAATCACTCCCAGGTATCTATTATTCTATATATAAACCATCTGAACCCTTCGATTAGATTCCGGTCTGTAATCACTCCCAGGTATCCATTATTCTATAGATAAACCACCTGAGCCCCTCGATTAGATTCCAGTCTGTAATCACTCCCGGGTATCCATTATTCTATATATAAACCATCTGAACCCCTCGATTAGATTCCAGTCTGTAATCACTCCCAGGTATCTATTATTCTATATATAAACCATCTGAATCCTTCAATTAGATTCCAGTCTGTAATCACTCCCAGGTATCCATCATTCTAGGTATAAACCACCTGAACCCCTCGATTAGATTCCAGCCTGTAATCACTCCCAGGTATCCATTATTCTATATATAAACCACCTGAACTCCTCGATTAGATTCCAGTCTGTAATCACTCCCAGGTATCCATTATTCTATATATAAACCATCTGAACCCCTCGATTAGATTCCAGTCTGTAATCACTCCCAGGTATCTATCATTCTAGGTATAAACCACCTGAACCCCTCGATTAGATTCCAGTCTGTAATCACTCCCAGGTATCCATTATTCTATATATAAACCACCTGAACCCCTCGATTAGATTCCAGTCTGTAATCACTCCCAGGTATCCATTATTCTATATATAAACCATCTGAACCCCTCGATTAAATTCCAGTCTGTAATCACTCCCAGGTATCTATTATTCTATATATAAACCATCTGAACCCCTCGATTAAATTCCAGCCTGTAATCACTCCCAGGTGTCCATTATTCTATATATAAACCATCTGAACCCCTCGATTAGATTCCAGTCTGTAATCACTCCCAGGTATCTATTATTCTATATATAAACCATCTGAACCCCTCGATTAGATTCCAGTCTGTAATCACTCCCAGGTATCTATTATTCTATATATAAACCATCTGAACCCCTCGATTAGATTCCAGTCTGTAATCACTCCCAGGTATCTATTATTCTATATATAAACCATCTGAATCCTTCAATTAGATTCCAGTCTGTAATCACTCCCAGGTATCCATCATTCTAGGTATAAACCACCTGAACCCCTCGATTAGATTCCAGCCTGTAATCACTCCCAGGTATCCATTATTCTATATATAAACCACCTGAACTCCTCGATTAGATTCCAGTCTGTAATCACTCCCAGGGTATCCATTATTCTATATATAAACCATCTGAACCCCTCGATTAGATTCCAGTCTGTAATCACTCCCAGGTATCCATTATTCTATATATAAACCATCTGAACCTCTCGATTAGATTCCAGTCTGTAATCACTCCCAGGTACCCATCATTCTAGGTATAAACCACCTGAACCCCTCGATTAGATTCCAGTCTGTAATCACTCCCAGGTATCCATTATTCTATATATAAACCACCTGAACTCCTCGATTAGATTCCAGTCTGTAATCACTCCCAGGTATCCATTATTCTATATATAAACCATCTGAACCCCTCGATTAAATTCCAGTCTGTAATCACTCCCAGGTATCTATTATTCTATATATAAACCATCTGAACCCCTCGATTAGATTCCAGTCTGTAATCACTCCCAGGTATCCATTATTCTATATATAAACCACCTGAACCCCTCGATTAGATTCCAGTCTGTAATCACTCCCAGGTATCCATTATTCTATATATAAACCACCTGAACCCCTCGATTAGATTCCAGTCTGTAATCACTCCCAGGTATCCATTATTCTATATATAAACCACCTGAACCCCTCGATTAGATTCCAGCCTGTAATCACTCCCAGGTATCCATTATTCTATATATAAACCATCTGAACCCCTCGATTAGATTCCAGTCTGTAATCACTCCCAGGTATCCATTATTCTAAATATAAACTATTACATTCACTTTTAAATATTTTGGTAGATGTAGTGATGAACATATTTGGAAGAAAATTGTAGAAACATGAAATAAATCAACATGTGCTGATTTGACCTGCTCCTGTGTGGATGTGGCATAATCGGCCTCAATGTCGCTCAGCCCAGTCCTCAGAGGAATGTCCATTGTCCAGGCTTTAGAGTTATATCTGGCCCCTCTCAGATTGTGGAATTAATGCTGTATCGTGGCACATCTGTGGGCAGTTTGTGTCTAGGGGGCTGGGTTAGAAATGCTGAGCTGTGTTTCTGGAAGCATCCCCGATGATCAGGCCACCAGAGAGACAGGGGAACCAGTGGATGTCGTGTATTTGGATTTCCAGAAGGCATTCGATAAGGTGCCACATAAAAGGTTACTACACAAGATAAGAGCTCACAGGGTTGGGGGTAATATATTAACGTGAATAGAGGATTGGCTAACTAACAGAAAACAGAGAGTCGGGATAAATGGGTCATTTTCCAGTTGGCAAACTGTAACTAGTGGGGTGCCGCAGGGATCAGTGCTGGGGCCTCAACTATTTACAATCTATATTAATGACTTGGATGAAGGGACCGAGTGTACTGTTGCCAAATTTGCTGCTGATACAAAGATAGGTGGGAGAACAAGTTGTGAGGAGGACACAAAGGGCTGGATTTTGTCATTGGGGGCGGGCTGGGTGCGTGTCAGGTGGTCGGCGTGTCAGGATCCCGACTCCGATGTGAGGCAGGACAAAAGTGCGATTTTGCCCTAATTGGGCAATTGATTTCCAGCGTGTGGGAACCCCTGGCCCAATGAGTCTTTTGATACTGAAACTCGCCTCCGATGACGTCATCAATGCAGCTGCATTTAAGGCCTGCAAGCAGCCTTGGTTCTTTTTCAGCCTTACAACTTTATGACCATACTTCTGAGGGATTAAGACTGCTACTATGTCCAGCTCCAGGCCAAAGTGTGCACCCAGATTCGATGAGGCCTCCCTCCTCTGGTGGAGGGAGCAAGAGCAAACAAGGAAGTGCTCTTTCCTTCCTCAGGGAGGAAAAAGCCTCCCCAGCAGACCAAAGCTGTGTGGCTTCAAGTGGCACAGGAGGTGAATGCCATTTCAATGTGCAGCAGAACCTGGCTGCAGTGTTGAAAGAGGTTTCATGACCTTCTCCGCATAGGAAAAGTGAGTATTCCATCCCCATGACCCTCAATCTGATGCCCATCGCCTCTCATCACCAGCACTCTGCTTTATCAACCTCCTCCTCCACATCCCACTTCACCCTTACATCCCTGCACCCTTAACCATTCCCTCTCTCTCTATGGTCACATTCACTTAACTATTCGACTATGCACCCCTCATACTCCCTATCACTGTGATGCTATGAAAACAACTTACAACACACAGGGAGGGCCCTTGGTCCTGGCACTCACTCTATCTTTGTCTCCTTCTAAGCATCTATGCTATGGATTCTCTACACTCACTCCTTCATTCTCACTCAAACTCCACTTGTCTCCCTCATTGCAGGAAAAGAGAACCCACAATAAGAGGGAGAGGGCGAGGACAGGAGGAGGGCCACCCTCAATAGCCCAGCTCACCACTTCGGAGGAGGCGGCCCTGGAGATCGTGGGAGTGGAGGAAGATGCGCAAGTGGGGGACGGACAGACGGGCGCATCACAGCAAGCTGGTGACAGAATAGTTTTTCATCTCTCTCATTGACATTGCATGAGTGACTGATAATGATTCTGATGCTCTAACAGATTGACTTATGGTCATCTGTACAATTCACTGTGCATGCAACGTTTATCTCACATGTCTAACTCTTTCCTTTACTCCCCCACAGGACCATCGACAGCCCCCCTCCCCACTGTCCAGGAGGAACAGCCTGAGCCCCCAGACTCCTCAGAGGAAGCTGCAACCTCTGAGGGTGCAGTGTCAGTAGAATCAAGTGCACCCAGCACCAGCGCAGACACTCACACCTCGGTGGGACCTTCGGGACATAACGTAGAGTTGTCACCTGGTATATCACAGCTCACAAGTGAGCATCAGCAGATGGTGGAGACAGGGACAGCAGTCGAGAGTCCTCGTCAGAGGGCGCAGGACTCTCCCAGCTCGGCTCTGCTGCATGTCGACCCTGTGCCTCCGGATCCATCCAGAAGGAGAGCGGTGCTGGAACTCCAGGAACAGGTGCAGGAGTCTCTGGCAGGTTTTGTCTCCAGGGTCGCTGCGAGTGTGGAGCGAATGGAGGAGTCCATCGCTAACATGAGCAGAGCCTTTGTAGAGGCGTTGGCGCATGAACGCATCACCATGGAAAGGATGGCAACCTCCGTGGAAAGGATTGCTACCTCCATGGTAAGGCTGGCTACCGTAGAGGAGAGGATGGCTACGGTAGAGGAGAGGATGGCTACGGCCATGGAGGAGCTTAGTAGCCAGGGTCTTGAAAACATGGTCATTGTTCAGAATAGACTGACATCTCTTGAGGGGCGATGGTCAGCTATTGAGCAGAGAAACCAGACCTTCATGGAAGTCCTCTGGAGTAGGACTTCCAGTGCAGAAACAGGTCCTCATGGCCCCCTTAAGTGCAGCAAGGTGCTGTCAAGCCACTTGCCAGCTCTGAAGTGGGGCTGACCCATGAGAGGGATGTTGGTGGCAGAGAACAAGGAAGTGGGGGCTCCTCTCCAAGCATTCACACGACCAGGCCACTGCCGAGCCCTCAGTCAGAGCCCCACCAGAGTCCTCACCCAACTGAGATCGGCGTCTCCGCCCCTGCACAGCCGCAGGAGCACAGACTGTTGCCGAGCCCTCACAGGCTCGTAACCCCAGCGGACGCCTGTCAAAGGTGTCGAGGCAGGAGCAGCAAGAAAGTGAGCAAGGGGCCTCCACATCTGCTGAAGCCACAGGGGAAGCACCACGTAGGAGCACGCGTAAGAGGAAGATAAAGCACAAGTAGTCACAAGGGTAGTCACTTGGGTGTTATGTTGTGTTTATTTTTGAAATGCCATCAGTTGCTTGTTGTGATAAAAAATTCTGATGGCAAACTGTTGAAGTTGTGGCCTGTGTCATTTCGCAAATGGGACTTTCACATTGAGGGCTTGGGGCGACTTGCAATTGTCAGTATGGTGGTCAGAGTGATAGGAATCCGCAAGCTCTTGGCCATTGTTGATGCTCTGGTAAGAAGGTGCAAGGCAAAAGTGTTTGATTGGCCAGGCTAAGCAAATCTGGCCAAGATGAGTGCGTCCCTTGCATCCCGGGCAGCTATGTGCTCGCATGCTGCTGCCGCTGGTTGATGTGCCTCCATAAGCTGTTCGTTGTCGCTCTCCCCCTCCTCCTCCTCCTCATGTGAGGAGGCTATGCAATGAGCAACTTGTACCTCAGGCATCTGCAAGCCATGATGCTGTGCCATGTTGTGAAGTGCACAGCAGACCACGATGATTCTGGAGACCCTGGCTGCTGAGTACTGCAGGGCTCCACCTGATCTATTAAGGCATCTGAAACGCATCTTCAGCAAACTGATGGTTTGCTCAATTATGAATCTGGTGGAAATGTGGCTGGAGTTGTAGCGCTCCTCAACTTCATTGGATGGGCTCCTCAATGGCATCATTAGCCACGTCTTCAGGGGATAGCCCTTGTCTCCAAGTAGCCATCCGAAAAGTTGGTCTGGCGGACTGAAGAGCGGAGGCACACTAGAGTGGCGCAGAATGAAGGAGTCATGGCAACTGCCAGGGTACTTGGCGCAAACATGCAAAATTTCCTTCTTGTGGTCACACACCAGCTGCACGTTGAGGGAGTGGAAGCCCTTGCGGTTGACAAAAATACCTGGATTGTGATGGGGTGCCTTAAGGGCCACATGTGTGCAGTCAACGACGCCCTGCACCCTTGGAAAGCCTGCCAGATTAGCGAATCCAACCACACGCGCGCTTACACTTGCTTGATCCTTGGAGAAGTAATTGTGCGCGATGGCAAAGAGGGCATCAGTTACCTGCGTGATACAAGTGTGTGCGACCGCCTGGGAGACGCTGCTGATGTCTGCAGCTGATCCCTGGAATGAGCCTGAAGCAAAAAAGTTGAGTGCGGTGGTGACTTTGACGGCCACTGGTAAGGGGTGTCCACCCGCTCCTCTGGGCTCCAGGTCTTGCTGCAGCATTGCGCAGATGTCACCCACTACCTCTCGCAATAGTCTGAGCCTTCTTTGGCACTGCTGCTCAGTCATGTTGAGGTAGCTGATTCTCTGTCTGTAGACCCTGTTTTGGGGGTATCTCCTGCGCTGACGTGCTTCCATGCGCTGGCGCCTTCTTGCCTGTGCAGCTTCAGGTGAGTGAGCAGCAGGTTGGCGCTCCTGCTGTTGCTCCTGCAGTTGGTGCTGCTGTTGTTCCGGGTTCTGCTGCTGCCGCGGCTGGTCTTCGTCCGAATCTGATATCCAGGAGGAAAGGAAATAAATGGTTCCCATTCTTCTGGTATATACCTCAGTTGAGGAAGCGTTCAGTCAAGGTGGGGAGAGGGGTTTCCCAGGAGGTCACACTGGAGATAGGTCTCAGGCTCAAAACTTCCACAACAATGAGTAGGCCTGCTAAAAGTTCCCCCAGACCTGAGACAACAAAGTTCTGCCACCTGCAAATGATGATTGCTGAAAACTCCTTTTTAATGGTGGAGCTGCAGCTATTAGAAACATAGAAACATAGAAGATAGGAGCAGGAGTAGGCCATTCAGCCCCCCGAGCCTGCTCCGCCATTCAATGAGATCATGGCTGATCATCCAAATTCAGTACCCTGTCCCTGCCTTCTCTCCATATCCCTTGATCCCTTTAGTTTTAAGAAATATATCTAACTCCTTCTTGAATATATTTAATGAATTGGCCTCTACTGCCTTCTGTGGTAGAGAATTCCACAGGTTCACCACTCTCTGGGTGAAGAAATTCCTCCTCATCTCAGTTCTAAATGGCTTACCCCTTATCCTTAGACTGTGACCCCTGGTTCTGGACTCCTCGGCCATCGGGAACATCCTTCCTGCATCTAGTCTGTCTAGTCCTGTTAGAATTTTATAAGTTTCAATGAGATCCCCTCTCATTCTTCTAAACTCCAGTGAGTATAAGCCCAATCGACCCAATCTCCTCATACGCCATTCCTGCCATCCCGGGTATCAGCCTGGTGAATCTTCGCTGCACTCCCTCCATGGCAAGAACATCCTTCCTCAGATAAGGCGACTAAAACTGCACACAATACTCAAGATGTGGTCTCACCAAGGCCCTGTACAACTGCAGCAAGACATCCTTGTTCCTGTACTCGAACCCTTTCGCTACAAAGGCCAACATACCATTTGCCTTCTTAACCGCCTGCTGCACCTGCATGCTTACCTTCAGCGATTGGTGCACAAGGACACCCAGGTCTCGTTGCACTTCCCCTTCTCCCAATCTATTGCCATTCAGATAATAATCTGCCTTCCTGTTTTTGACACCAAAGTGGATAACCTCGCATTTATCCACATTATATTGCATCTGCCATGCTTCTGCCCAATCCCCCAACCTGTCCAAATCATACTGGAGTTTCTCAGCATCCTCCTCCCGGCACACACTCCCACCAAGCTTTGTGTCGTCTGCAAACTTGGAGATATTACATCCAATTCCATCGTCCAGATCATTAATATATATTGTGAATAGCTGGGGTCCTAGGACTGATCCCTGCGGTACCCCACTAGTCACCGCCTGCCACTCGGAAAAAGACCCATTTATTCCAACTCTTTGCTTTCTGTCTGCCAACCAGTTCTCTATCCAAGTCAATACCTTGCCCCCAATCCCATGTGCCTTAACTTTACACGCTAATCTCTTATGCGGGACCTTATCGAAAGCCTTCTGAAAGTCCAAATACACCACATCCACTGGTTCTCCCTTATCCATTTTACCAGTTACATCCTCGTTAGTAAGCAATCCACTTGTGAGGCCACCAGGATTAACTGGCGTGTTCCAGAGGAGACGTGCAGCACGGGGGAAAAGTGTTAAATTCAGAAAGGCCTCTCAAAATGGGATTATAGAGGCAATTAACTGGTTGTTAAGGCCTCTTGGAGGCGGGATGGAAACGGGGTCTGAAACCCCAATTCTAGGAAAATTGCTCGGAGGCGGGCTGGAGGCGGGATCGCAGCCGCCTGCCATTTTTTTGTAATTTTAACACCTCACACGCCTCCAATCCCGCCTCCTCGGGCCTGGCAAAATCGAGCGCAAAGAGTCTGCAAAGGGATATAGACAGGTTAAGTGAGTGGGCAAAAATTTGGCAGATGGAGTATAATGTGGGAAAATGTGAGGTTATCCACTTTGGTAGGAAGAATAAAAAAGCAAAATATTATTTAAATGGAGAGAGACTACAGAATGCTGAGGTACAGAGGGATCTGGGTGTCCTCGTACATGAAACACAAAAAGTTAGCATGCAGGTACAGCAAGTAATTAGGAAGGCAAATGGAATATTGGCCTTTATTGCAAGGGGGATGGAGTATAAAAGTAGGGAAGTCTTGCTATAACTGAACAGAGCGTTGGTGAGACCACATCTGGAGTACTGCATACAGTTTTGGTCTCCTTATTTAAGGAGGGATATACAGTACTTGCATTGGTGGCAGTTCAGAGAAGGTTCACTAGGTTAATTCCTGAGTTGAAGGGGTTGTCTTATGAGGAAAGGTTGAGAAGGTTGGGCCTATACTCATTGGAGTTTAGAAGAATGAGAGGTGATCTTATTGAAACATATAAGATTCTGAGGGGGCTTGACAGGGTAGATGCTGAGAGGATGTTTCCCCTAGTGGGGGTATCTAGAACTAGGGGGCATAGTGTCAGAATAAGGTGTCGCCCATTTAAAACGGAGATGAGGAGGAATTTCTTCTCTCAGAGGGTCGTGAATCTTTGGAATTCTCTACCCCAGAGAGCTGTGGAGGCTGGGTCATTGAATATATTCAAGGTGGAGATAGACAGATTTTTGAAAATAACAGGGGAGTCAAGGGTTATGGGGAGCGGGCAGGAAAGTGGAGTTGAGGCCAAGATCAGATCAGCCATGATCTTATTGAATGGCGGAGCAGGCTCGAGGGGCAGAATGGCCTACTCCTGCTCCTATTTCTTATGTTCTTACAGGGAGAGGCAAGACTCCCACCACAGCAATGTGAACTGGATTAGAAGACAGCACTGGGAATACGAGGGGTCAGCCATCACCCGATCCGAACTCTACTCTTTGCAGTACACGAGTGCCTTGTTGATTTATTGGGCAAGGGGGTGGCCCCTGGTCAGGTTAGTAACTGGGTAGCCCAGGGGTAGCTGCCAGTGCTGGAGTTTCTCGAAGGCTCTGTGGACCAGTGTCACACATCCTTGCAAAAGCTAACACCCATAGACCTGCATTTTCCCGCATCTCCACGATTGCTTTAATTTTGCACATTTTTTTAATTTGTTCTGGGGATGTGGGCGGTGCTGGCAAGGTCATATTTATTGACCAGCCCTAGTTGCCCTGAATTTTATAATTGAGGCGATCACTAATCGCCTCAAGAGGGCATTAAGAGGCAACCACATAGTGTGGGACTGTTCAGATGTAGGTCAGACCGGGTATGGGGTTAGCAGGATCCCCTGCCGGCAGTACATTAGTGAGCCGGTGGGTTTTTACAACAATCCAGCAGCTTCCGTGGCCATTTATTTCTTCTGTTGTCAACTCACAAATTACTACACGTATTGGGCTGGATTTTGTCAATGGGGGCGCGTTGGGGTGGGACTGCTGGTTGTCGGGTTTATGTCCCACCCCCCAGCGACGTCTGGCCAACCCACGCTATTTTCCCTTGATTGACCTTGTTAAGCCCGCCCTCCGGGCTTAGCCAGCCAATTAAGGGAAAGCCGGCGACAGAGGACGCCAGCGTATGATGTTTCATCTGTCAAAAATTTTTGACAGATGAATTGTCAGTGTTTGACAGCTTTGAGAAGCTGTCAAACACTGACAATCTCTGTTCTAAGGTGAGCCCTTGCACTGAAGGCTCACCAAACCTCTTTCCTTAGCAGAAATCAGATGGCTGCTGCATCTGAGAATGGAGCAGCCAGTCTGTCATCTCTGCCGTTGAGATGAGGCACCTCCGAATCCCCAAGGGTTGAAGTCTGCAGGAAGAAGCAAAGGTAAGTAAACTTTTTCTAACACTTTACACTCACCTTTCATACTTACCTCTCTACACTTGCACCCATCACTCACCTCCACAGCATACTTTTCAATCCCTCTCAACCCCGCAGACCCACTGCTCGCCTCGCTGACCCTGGCGAGGTGCGCAGCCGTCAGGAAGCCCGCACTTGCAGGGGTAAAATGGGGATAAGCCTCTTAACTGTCTGTTAACTACCTGTTAACAGGCAGTTAATTGGCTGTAATCCCCTTCCCGCCTCCCGGGAAGATGGCACTTTCTGCCATTTTCCCGGCAGTCCCGCCTCCATACCCGCCTCCCCAGGGCTGGGAAAATTCCCCCCTTTGAATTTGATTTTACAACTTTTCCCGGTGGGATTTGAACTCACAAACTCTGGGTCGTCAGTCCAAGTGCCAGAGCCACTGTGCTACCCTGCGGCCAGCCTTTATTTAATGAGGCGTGCCCTGTCTGAGATGGTCACTCTAACACTTAGGTCCTTTACTGACCAGGCCTTGTCAAAGGTGGAGGAGAATTGGCAGGTGCTCCTCATGTGGACCTCACTGAGCAAGCTGCTCTCTGGAGACGCACGCCTTTTACCCTCAGTCCTGTCCCTTTAATTGTCTCCAACCCGCACATCTGTGCGTGATCTTCTCGCAGATGCCCGCAGAAGTTGCTTTGTCAAAGGTCAATAAATCCAGTCCTCATCCCCACCCCTTTGAGTTAGCTACATTGGAGGACAAGCAGCTGCTGCTGTGGGGCTGCAGGCTCCTCACCAGCTGTACCACGGCGATATTTTTAGCTTTTGCTGACCCGGTGATAAGATTCTCAAAGAAATACTTGCATTTCCATAGCGCCTTTCATCACCACCGGTCGTCCCAAAGCGCTTTACAGCCAATGAAGTACTTTTGAAGTGTAGTCACTGTTGTAATGTAGGAAATGTGACAGCCAATTTGCGCACAGCAAGCTCCTACAAACAGCAATGAAATAAATGACCAGATAATCTGTTTTAGTGATGTTAATTGAGGGATAAATATTGGCCTGGACACCAGGTATAACGCCCCTGCTCTTCTTCGAAATAGTGCCATAGGATCTTTTACGTCCACCTGAGAGAACAGACGGGGCCTCGGTTTAACATCTCATCCGAAAGACGGCACCGCCGACAGTGCAGCACTCCCTCAGTACTGCACTGGAGTGTCAACCTAGATTTTTGTGCTCAAGTCTCTGGAGTGGGACCTTGAACCCACAACCTTCTGACTCAGAGGCGAGGGTGCTACCAACTGTGCCATGGCTGACACGTAAACAGACACTTTTATGGTGGAAAGGGAAAGTGGATTGTAACTCAGCCCCGCTGTGTGTAACACGGGATAGAAATGATCAGATTCTGGCGCAGGCCGGAGACTCACTAGAGACGAGCACCGAGGTAGAATTTGGCTCCACCGTTGTGCTGCCCTCAAATCTCACTGGAATGGATTTCAGCACCCTCAAGTTCATCTCTGCAACCTGTGCCTCACTATCTGGGGCAATGTAAACCTAACTTGCCGTGCGGGAAACCCAACGTTGCACCCGGATCCTATCAGTTTCCCAACGGGCGGGTCAGGTAATAATTGCCCTGTCTGTCTGTCTATGTTGCTCTCTCTGCCTTTGACTCTCCTTCCTCTCTCACTCTCTCTGAGTAATCTGAAAGGGGCTGGAATACAATGGGGTGGAAGTTATGTTACAGTTATATAAAGCTCTGGTTAGATCCCATCTGGAGTGCTGCCTTCAGTTCTGGACACCACACCTTAGGAAGGATATATTGGCCCTTGGAAGGGGTGCAGCCCAGATTTACCAGAATGATAACGGGGCTAAAAGGGTTAAATTATGAGGACAGGGTGCATAGACTAGGCTTGTATTTTCCCGAGTATAAAAGATTGAGGGATGATCTAATTGAAGTGTTTAAGATGATCAATGGTGTTGATAGGGTAGATAGAGCGAAACTATTTCCTCTGGTGGGGGAAGTCCAGAACAAAGGGGCATAACCTTAAAATTAGAGCTTGGCTGTTCAGGGGTGATGTCAGGAAGCACTTCTTCACACAAAGGGTAGTGGAAATCTGGAACTCTCCCCCCAAAAAGCTGTTGAGGCTGGGGGTCAATTGAAAATTTCAAAACCGAGATTGATAGATTTTTGTTAGGCAAGGATATTAAGGGTTATGGAGTTAAGGTACAGATGAACCATGATCTAACTGAATGGTGGAACAGGCTCGAGTGGTTGAATGGCCTCCTCCTGTTCCTATGTTCCTAAGTAGCGGCGATATATGTCCAAGTCAGGGTGGTGTGGGAGTTGAGAGACTCGGAGGTGACGGTGTCTCCCATGACATTGCTGCTCTTGTCCTTCTCAATGGCAGAGATTGTGGGGTTAGGAGGCGCTGTCAGAGTAACCTTGGTGAGTTGCTGCATACTACAGCCACAGTGTGCCGGGGTTGAAGGGGGTGGATATTGGATAGTGGCAGGGGCCGCTGATTATGCGATCTGCTCTGCCCTGGCTGGTGTGGAGCTTGTTGAGTGTTGCGACTGCACCCATCCAGGCCACATTGTGCTTCAACGTGTAGTGTGAAACTCCCGCCACTGCTGTGTTAACCAGGTAAACAGGTAGGTGCTTTCATTAAACAGCAGAGGTTTCATATAAATGTGCCAATGTACTGTAATGCTAATCGCATTGTACAGGACGATTTCAACCCCACAGTCCCTACCTGCGGAGTTTCCGTAAGGAATAGTTTCCCGCCAGTAACTGAAGGTGTGACTTTACATGAAACAGCAGCATTTATTTGATTCGGGTCCCCTTGTCCAGCTGTATCCAGAGACATACCCTGTGAAATAGGACTGCCCACCTGTATTGCTGAGGTTGTTCCCGACGTGGCGCTTGGCCTGACTGTATCCCTTGTTAACCCACTGCTTTTGCAACAAAGAAGGAACTTGCATTTATATAGTGCTAACTCAGGACAGCCAATGAAGTACTTTTCTAATGTAGTCACTGTTGTAATGGAGGAAACGCAGCAGCCAATTTGCACACAGCAAGATCCCACAAACAGCAATGTGATAATGACCACATAATCTATTTTAGTGATGTTGGTTGAGGGATAAACATTAGCCAGGACACCAGGAAGAACTCCCCTGCTCTTCTTTGAAATAGGATCTTTTACATCCACCTCAGTTTGATGCCTCATCTGAAAGACGGCAGCTCCAACAGTGCAGTGCTCCCTTAGTACTGCACTGGAGTGTTAGCCTGAAGCCCATGGAATAAAAGGGACAGTGGCAGCATGGATACGAAATTGGCTAAGTGACAGAGAGTAGTGGTGAACGATTGTTTATCGGACTGGAGGAAGGTACACAGTGATGTTCCCCAGGGGTCAGTACTAGGACCACTGCTTTTCTTGATAATGACTTAGACTTGGGTGTACAGGGCACAATTTCAAAATTTGCAGATGACACAAAACTTGGAAGTATAGTGAACAGTGAGGAGGATAGCAATAGACTTCAAGAGGACATAGACAACCTGGTGGAATGGGCGGACACGTAGCAGATGAAATTTAACGCAGAAAAGTACAAAGTGTTACATTTTGGTAGGACGAATGAGGAGAGGCAATATAAGCTAAAGGGTACAATCCTAAAGTGGGTGCATGAACAGAGAGACCTGGGGGTATATGTGCGCAAATCATTGAAGGTGGCAGGGCAGAGAAAGCGGTTATAAAAGCATACGGGATCCTGGGCTTCATAAATAGAGGCATAGAGTACAGAAGCAAGGAAGCTATGATGAACCTTTATAAAACACTGGTTCAGCCTCAACTGGAGTATTGTGTCCAATTCTGGGCACCGCACTTTAGGAAGGATGTGAAGGCCTTAGAGAGGGTGCAGAAAAGATTTGCGAGAATGGTTCCAGGGATGAGGGACTTCAGTTACGTGGATAGACTGGAGAAGCTGGGGTTGTTCTCCTTGGAGCAGAGAAGGTTGAGAGGAGATTTGATAGAGATGTTCAAAATCATGAGGGGTCTAGACAGAGTAGATAGAGAGAAACTGTTTCCATTGGCGGAAGGGTCGAGAACCAGAGGATACTGATTTAAGGTGATTGGCAGAAGAACCAAAGGTGACAGGAGGAAAAACTTTTTTATGCAGCGAGTGGTTAGGATCTGGAATACACTGCCTGAAAGGGTGGTGGAGGCAGATTCAATCGTAACAACAACAACAACAACTTGTATATTATATAGCGCCTTTAACGTAGGAAAACGTCCCAAGGTGCTTCACAGGAGTATTAAAAGACAAAAAATTTGACACCAAGCCACATAAGGAGAAATTAGGGCAGGTGACCAAAAGCTTGGTCAAAGAGGTAGATTTTAAGGAGCATCTTAAAGGAGGAAAGAGAGGCAGACAGGTTTAGGCAGGGAATTCCAGAGCTTAGGGCCTAGGCAACAATGGTTGAGCGATTATAATCAGGGATGCTCAAGAGGGCAGAATTAGAAGAGCGCAGATATCTCGGGGGGTTGTGGGGCTGAAGGAGATTACAGAGATAGGGAGGGGGAGGGGCGAGGCCATGGAGGGATTTGAAAACAAGGATGAGAATTTTGAAATTGAGGCATTGCTTAACGGGGAGTCAATATAGGTCAGTGAGCACAGGGGTGATGGGCGAACGGGACTTGGTACGAGTTAGGACACGGGCAGCCGAGTTTGGATGACCTCAAGTTTACGTAGGGTGGAATGTGGGTGGCCAGCCAGGAGTGCGTTAGAATAGTCAAGTCTAGAGGTAACAAAGGCATGGATGAGGGTTTCAGCAGCGGATGAGTTGAGGCAAGGGCGGAGACGGGCGATGTTACGGAGGTGGAAATAGGCGGTCTTAGTTATGCTGCGGATATGTGGTTGGAAGCTCATTTCAGGGTCAAATATGACACCAAGGTTGCAAACAGTGTGGTTCAGCCTCAGACAGATGTTAGGGAGAGGGATGGAGTCAGTGGCTAGGGAACGGAGTTAATGGTGGGTACCGAAAACAATGGCTTCGGTGTTCCCAATATTTAATTGGAGAAAATTTCTGCTCATCCAGAACTGGATGTCGGACATACAGTCTGAAAATTTAGAGACTGTGGCGGGGTCGAGAGAAGTGGTGGTGAAGTAGAGCTGGGTGTCGTCAGCATACCTGTGGAAACTGACGCTGTGTTTTCGGATTATGTCGCCAAGGTGCAACATGTAGATGAGAAATAGGAGGGGGCAAAGGATAGATCCTTGGAGGACACCAGAGGTAATGATGCAGGAGCGGAAAGAGAAGCCGTTGCAGGTGATTCTCTGGCTACGATTAGATAGATAAGAATGGAACCAGGCGAGTGCAGTCCCACCCAGCTGGACGACGGTGGAGAGGCGTTGGAGAAGGATGGAGTGGTCAACCGTGTCAAAGGCTGCAGACAAGTCAAGAAGGACGAGGAGGGATAGTTTACCTTTGTCACAGTCACAAAGGATGTCATTTGTGACTTTGATGAGAGCTGTTTCGGTACTGTGGCAAGGGCGGAAACCTGATTGGAGGGATTCAAACATGGAATTGCGGGAAAGATGGGCACGGATTTGGGAGGCAACAACATGTTCAAGTACTTTGGAGAGAAAAGGGAGGTTGGAGATGGGGTGGTAGTTTGCAAGGACGGAGGGGTCAAGGGTTGGTTTTTTGAGGAGAGGGGTGATGACGGCAGATTTGAGGGAGAGGGGGACAGTAGCTGAGGAGAGAGAACCGTTAACAATGTCGGCTAACATGGGAGCCAGAAAAGGAAATTGGGTGGTCAGCAGTTTGGTGGGAATAGGGTCGAGGGAGCAGGAAGTGGGTCTCATGGACAAAATGAGCACGGAGAGGTCATGAGGGGATATCGGAGAGAAACTGGAGAAAGAGGTGAGTTCAGGGCTAGGGCAGGGGGGAACCTTAGAGGAAGCTTGGCCCGGTGGGCTAGGGGAAGGAAGGGAAGTGGCAGAGGCAGCTGAATGGATGGTCTCAATCTTAGAGACAAAGAAGTCCATGAGCTCCTCACACTTGTTGTCGGAGGTGAGGGTGGAGGAGACGGGGGAGAGGGATTTAAGAAGACGGTAAACAGTGGAGAATAGGAGCCGGGGTTTATCTTTGCATTCCAGAATGATTCTGGAATAGTGAGCAATTTTGGCAGACGAGAGCAGGGCCCGATAGTGCTTTATGTGATCCAGCCAGATCTGGCGGTGAATGGCTAAACCAGTTGTCCGCCATATCCGTTCAAGTCTGTGTCCCTTGGACTTAAGGGAGCAAAGATGAGGGCCGTACCAGGGGGAACGGCCAGAGTGAGAGAAAGTAATTGTTTTAATTGGGACTAGGGCATCAAAGGTGGTGGTGAGGGTGTGGTTGAGCAGATCGGTAGCTGCATTAATGTCATGGTGAATGGAGGGCCAAAGGCTGGACAGTTGGGATTTGATAAGTGCAGTTGTAAGAGAGTTGGGAGAGAGTTTTTTCCAGGAGCGGACACAGAAGGAAGTACGGTTGGGGGGGGACGGGGTGGAAGGGGGATGTGGGTGGTGAGCGATACGAGGAAGTGCTCAGAGATGGCCTTATCTGCGATTGACACGATGGGAGTAGCGAGGCTACAAGAGATGGCAAGGTTGAAGGGGTGGCCGTGAGTATGGGTTGGGGAGTTTACATGGAGGGAGAGATTAAGGAAGGATAGGAGGCTAGTAAAAAAGGGAATTGGATAAGTAAAAAACCTGAAGGAAAAAAATTTGCAGAGCTATGGCGAAAGGGCAGGGGAGTGGGACTAGCTGAAGTGCTCTTGCAGAGAGCCGGCATGGGCTCGACAGGCCGAATGGCCTCCTTCTGTGCTGTAACCATTCTATGATTCTACATAACGACCCAGGTAGAAATAATGCTGCCTTGCAAACTGGTGCTATTCCAGCCTATTAAAAAGTGTGTGTGGACGGGAGTCACGGTGACACGGCCACACTTTGGGCTGGCATTATCCATAGTCTGCTGGAGAGAGGCAGAGAATAAGTGAACGGGACTCGCTGTGAATTGGTTACTGTTCCAGCTTTTGAAATGAAGGAATCAACCACGCACGTGATGCCAACGGGCAGCGTCAGCAATGATTTGTGGCTGCCCCATGTGCAGGTCTCTTGGTGACGGCTGTGGCACGGGACGACCTGGGGTAACGATGTGTTTTGTGTTGTTTCCAATCTCAGGGAAGTACTGCGTGGAGCCCGCCGAACCCGAGTATGGATATTTTGCGCATCAAAAGCCTCGCTACACCGAGAACTCCACGATTGACTTCTTCTGCCTGCGAGGTTACAGGCTGTCCGGGCCTGCCACCATGGCCTGCTTGAGGTACTCCAGCAGCAAACTGTATTGGATACCACCAGAGCCCCCAGTCTGTAACTGTAAGTAACGTACGACCTAGAGCCCTACAAGCACGCCACTCGGCCCATCAACTCTGTGCTGGTGTTCTTCTCCACTTGACCCACCTCATCTAACCCCACTCCTCTGCTCAGTCCCCATACCCTTTAATATTTCTCTTTTCAAACAATTATCTAATTCCCTTTTAAGTCAGTCTGTTTTTTTCTCTCGGTATCTAGCGTATATATCTCTCTGTTTCTTTTATCCCTCTCCATCTCTCTGGTATCTCTTTACTCACTGTCTCTCTGATCTTTCTCCCTCTGTCTCTGCTCCCTTTTCATTCCCTGGTCTCTTTTTCTAGTCTCCTCTGTTGGCCTCTCTGTTTTTCTTGGTCTCTGGTCTATTTCTGACTCTGGTGTCTATCTCTCTCTCCCTCACTTGCTCCTCTCTCTTCCTGCCTCCCTTTCGGCCTTTTCTGTCTCTTTCGCTTTCCGAGCCCTCTCTTCCTCTCTCTTGCTCAGACCTCTCTCTCTCTCTCTCTGGTTCATCTTACGTGCAAAATACACCACCCTACTAGCTCTTCCTCGTTTCTGCAACCTCTGTAGAGATCAAAACCCATCTTCTGCTCTAATTCTTCTCTCTGTCCCCGTTCCTCCTACAATGTGAGTCATTTAATATATCACACTCCCTACAACCAATGATGTCAATGTAAATTAAATAACACAAATGGGTTACATGTCCTTTCGCCACACTTCGCATTCCGGAATGTGTATTATAACATCAGTGGGTGTGTGATGGACAGCAATCACAGCCGCTGCTGATTTTATCCTTTGAGCCTCTTCACTTTGAGTAACTGCTGCAATTCCCGAATACTTCACGGAATATCCCAAATGTTAACTCACTGATGTTGTATACAAGTTTAGGATGTAATGGTAACAAAAATAGGACACTATTTCCCTCACCAGTTCGCCCGCCACCCTGTGACCCCAGCCCAGGGTGTGGCCTCATTCGCAATGCAGGGCAGTATCCCAGCGGAAGAGAGGGCCTGCCTTTGGTGCGGAGGGAGAGGTGTAGCTGCTCAGATCTGGGCCCGGGCATCACGACTGTCAGCAACACCATCGCCCAAATCTATAGCCTAGATCTGGGCCTCGAGTACCCCGACTGTTGGTAACACCAACACCAAATCTATAACCCAGGTCTGGGCCTTTTATCGCATCTGTCAGTAACACCTACAGCCCAGGTCTGGGCCCTGAGTGCCCCGACTCTTAGTAACACCTACAGCCCAGGCCTGGGCCCTAAGTGCCCCAACTCTCAATAACACCTACAGCCCAGGTCTGGGCTCTGAGTGCCCCGACTCTCAATAACACCTACAGCCCAGGCCTGGGCCCTAAGTGCCCCAACTCTCAATAACACCTACAGCCCAGGTCTGGGCTCTGAGTGCCCCGACTCTCAATAACACCTACAGCCCAGGCCTGGGCCCTAAGTGCCCCAACTCTCAATAACACCTACAGCCCAGGTCTGGGCTCTGAGTGCCCCGACTCTCAATAACACCTACAGCCCAGGTCTGGGCCTTGAGTGCCCCGACTCTCAGTAACACCTACAGCCCAGGTCTGGGCCCTGAGTGCCCCGACTCTCAGTAACACCTACAGCCCAGGTCTGGGCCCTGAGTGCCCCGACTCTCAGTAAAGGTAAATCATGCCTGACTAATCTACTGGAATTTTTTGAGGATGTAACTGGTAGAATAGATAAGGGAGAAACAGTGGATGTGGTGTATTTGGACTTTCAGAAGGCTTTTGATAAGGTCCCGCATAAGAGATTAGCGTGCAAAGTTAAAGCACATGGGATTGGGGGTAAGGTGCTGATTTGGATAGAGAACTGGTTGGCAGACAGGAAGCAAAGAGTTGGAATAAACGGGTCTTTTTCCGAGTGGCAGGCAGTGACTAGTGGGGTACCGCAGGGATTGGTGCTAGGATCCCAGCTATTCACAATATATATTAATGATCTAGACAAGGAAACTAGATGTAATATCTCTAAGTTTGCAGATGACACAAAGCTGGGTGGCCGTGTGTGCTGTGAGGAGGATGCAGAGAAACTCCAGTATGATTTGGACAGGTTGGGTGATTGGGCAGATGCATGGCAGATGCAGTATAATGTGGATAAATGCGAGATTATCCACTTTGGTGGCAAAAACAGGAAGACAGATTATTAACTGAACGGCAATAGATTGGGAAAAGGGGAAATGCAATGAGATCTGGGAGTCCTTATGCACCAGTCGCTGAAGGTAAGCATGCAGGTGCAGCAGGCGGTTAAGAAGGCAAATGGTATGTTTGCCTTCATAGCGAGAGGGTTCGAGTACAGGAGCAAGGATGTCTTACTGCAGTTGTACAAGGCCTTGGTGAGACCACACCTTGAGTATTGTGTGCAGTTTTGGTCGCCTTATCTGAGGAAGGATGTTCTTGCCATGGAGGGAGTGTAGCGAAGATTTACCAGACTGATACCTGGGATGGCAGGGATGACATATGAAGAGAGATTGGGTCGATTAGGCTTATATTCGCTAGAGTTTCGAAGAATGAGAGGGGATCTCATTGAAACTTATAAAATTCTAACAGGACTAGACAGACTAGATGCAGGAAGGATGTTCCCGATGGCGGGGGAGTCCAGAACCAGGGATCACAGTCTAAGGATAAGGGGTAAGCCATTTAGGACTGAGATGAGGAGGAATTTCTTCACCCAGAGAGTGGTGAACTTGTGGAATTCTCTACCACAGAAGGCAGTTGAGGCCAATTCATTAAATATATTCAAGAAGGAGATAGATATATTTCTTAAGGCTAAAGGGATCAAGGATATGGGGAGAAAGCAGGGACAGGGTACTGAATTTGGATGATCAGCCATGATCTCATTCAATGGTGGAACATCCTCGAGGGGCCGAATGGCCTACTCCTGCTCCTATCTTCAAAATAACACCTACAGCCCAGGCCTGGGCCCTGAGTGCTCCGACTCTCAGTAACACCTACACCTAAATCTATAGCCTAGGTCTGGGCCTGATTATCAGGGAGCACTTCGAGTTGAGATTTTTTTTGTACCAGGCAGTTTCAATGTTCAATCCTGTGCAGAAGAACAAAACAGATTTCTTCTGAAAGAGTTTCAGCACCTGTTGGTTCCTGTGCCCAGATTATGCCACTTTATATAAACAACCTGATTTTCTGGCCCATTACATTTAAATCTTGGCCTTCTCCGCAGTTATACATTGATAATTACACGCTGAGTTTAGATACACAGGGGCATAACTGGGTCCTGATTTCACTGCCTCCCACCGACCACAGGTGTTTTAACTCCTGATTTACAGCCTGTCTGCTCACCCCTGGATATTGCTGTATAGTGAGCATTGGCCCTTCACCAAGCTAAAAATGCTTTTGCTCCTCCTGTCCCTTGGCATTCCAGCACCACACACCCATTGCTGGCTGGACTGGAGGTTGGGGCCTTGGGTGGGTGAGCTGTCCACCCCACCCCGCTCCCCACCCCCCAAAAGTATCACCTGAGGTCAGTGTAAGAGTCCAAAGTAAGAATGGGATTACTTGGCAAAGCCTAGTATTTGAGACTTGGTATTTTTTTTGTACTGGTCCATGGGCTAACTCGGAGTGTCGAAGGTCACAAAGCCCCAGTAATGTTTATGGGGAACTCTTGTCTTTTTCAGTCGTTGTCTGCAAAGTTCTGAGTATCACAAATGGGGAGGTGGAAAACAGGACCTACCGAGTGGACGATACGCTGGAGTTCCGCTGTCTGACCGGCTTCCATCTCGACTTCTACTCCACCGAGCTTCATCCCAGGTGTCAAGGAGGGCGGAGGCTGGAGCTCGATTCCCACCTGTCTCAGCAACTCTGTGACACCACTTTCATCAGGTGAGGGAAGGGAGGAGGGAGGAGAGGAGGAGGGGAGGAGCGGAGGAGAGGAGATGGGGAGGAGGGGAGGAGGGAGGAGGGGAGGAGGGAGGACAGGAGGAGGGGAGGAGGGAGGAGGGGAGGAGGGAGGAGAGGAGATGGGGAGGAGGGAGGAGAGGAGGAGGGGAGGAGGGAGGAGAGGAGATGGGGAGTAGGAGAGGAGGAGGGAGGGGAGGAGGGAGGAGGGGAGGAGAGGAGATGGGGAGGAGGGGAGGAGGGAGGAGAGGAGGAGGGGAGGAGAGGAGATGGGGAGGAGAGGAGGAGGGAGGAGAGGAGATGGGGAGGAGGGGAGGAGGGAGGAGGGGAGGAGGGAGGAGGGGAGGAGAGGAGGAGGGGAGGAGAGGATGGGGATGGAGGAGGAGGAAGGAGGGAGGAAAGGGGGTGGGGGAGGAGAGTGGGAGGGGAGGGGAGGAGTGGGGGAGGAGGGATGGGGAGGAGAGATGGAGGAGGGGAGGGGAGGGGAGATGGAGGAGAGGAGGGGAGGGGTGGAGAGAGGGAGGAGAGGAGGGGAGGAGGGAGGAGAGGAGAAGAGGAGGAGGGAGGGGAAAAGGGAGGAGAGGATGGGGATGGAGGAGGAGGAAGGAGGGAGGAAAGGGGGAGGAGAGGGGGCGGGGAGGAGAGTGGGAGGGGAGGGGAGGGGGAGGGGATGGAGGAGGAGGAAAGCTGGAGGAGGGGAGGAGGCGTGTTGAGGGAGAGAGGAGGAGGAGGAGGGAGGGAGGAGGTTGAGGGAGACCCGAGGGAGGGGTGTTGAGGGAGAGAGGAGGGAGGGGTGGTTGTGGGAGAGGAGGAGGAGGGAGGGGTGTTGAGGGAGAGAGGAGGAGGGAGGGTGGGGGTTGAGGGAGAGGGGAAGAGGAGGGGGAGAGGGAGGAGGTTGGGGAGCGAGGAGGGACGGGGTGGTTGAGGGAGAGAGGAGGAGGAGGGTTGAGGGAGGGAGGAGGTTGACGGAGAGAGGAAGGTTGAGGGAGAGAGGAGGAGGGAGGAGGTTGGGGAGAGAGGAGGGAGAAGTGTTAAGGGAACGAGGAGGAGGAGGGAGGGCGGGAGGAGGTTGAGGGAGAGAGGAGGAGGAGGATGGGGGTTGAGGGAGAGAGGAATAGGAGGGAGGGAGGGAGGAGGTTGGGGAAAGGGGAGGGAGGGAGGAGGTTGGGGAAAGAGGAGGGAGGGTGGAGGTTGATGGAGAGAGGAGGGAGGAGGTTGGAGAGAGAGGAGGGAGGGGGTGGTTGAGAGGAGATTGGGGAGAGAGGAGGCGGGAGGAAGTTGGGGAGAGAGGAGGAGGAGGGAGGGAGGAGATTGGAGAGAGAGGAGGAGGGAGGAGGTTGGGGAGAGAGGAGGAGGGAGGAGGGGTGTTGAGGGAGGAGGGGGTTGAGGGAGGGAGGAGGTTGGGGAGAGAGTAGGAGGGAGGAGGTTGGGGAGAGAGGAGGAGGGAGGAGGTTGGGGAGAGAGGAGGAGGGAGGAGGTTCGGGGAGAGAGGAGGAGGGAGGAGGTTGGGGAGAGAGGAGGAGGGAGGAGGTTGGGGAGAGAGGAGGAGGGAGGAGGGGTTGAGGGAGGGAGGGAGGAGGAGGAGGGAGGGGGGAGTTGAGGGAGGGAGGAGGTTGGGGAGAGAGGAGGAGGGAGGAGGTTCGGGGGAGAGAGGAGGAGGGAGGAGGTTGGGGAGAGAGGAGGAGGGAGGAGGTTGGGGAGAGAGGAGGAGGGAGGAGGGGTTGAGGGAGGGAGGAGGAGGAGGGAGGGGGGAGTTGAGGGAGGGAGGAGGTTGGGGAGAGAGGAGGAGGGAGGAGGTTCGGGGAGAGAGGAGGAGGGAGGAGGTTGGGGAGAGAGGAGGAGGAAGGAGGTTGGGGAGAGAGGAGGAGGAAGGAGGTTGGGGAGAGAGGAGGAGGAAGGAGGTCGGGGAGAGAGGAGGAGGGAGGAGGTTGGGGAGAGAGGAGGAGGGAGGAGGTTGGGGAGAGAGGAGGAGGAAGGAGGTTGGGGAGAGAGGAGGAGGGAGGAGGTTCGGGGAGAGAGGAGGAGGGAGGAGGTTGGGGAGAGAGGAGGAGGAAGGAGGTTGGGGAGAGGAGGGGGAAGGAGGTTGGGGAGAGAGGAGGAGGGAGGAGGTTGGGGAGAGAGGAGGAGGGAGGAGATTGGGGAGAGAGGAGGAGGGAGGAGATTGGGGAGAGAGGAGGAGGGAGGAGATTGGGGAGAGAGGAGGAGGGAGGAGGTTGGGGATGGAGGAGGAGGGAGGAGGTTGGGGAGAGAGGAGGAGGGAGGAGGTTGGGGAGAGAGGAGGAGGAAGGAGGTTGGGGAGAGAGGAGGAGGGAGGAGGTTCGGGGAGAGAGGAGGAGGGAGGAGGTTGGGGAGAGAGGAGGAGGAAGGAGGTTGGGGAGAGAGGAGGGGGAAGGAGGTTGGGGAGAGAGGAGGGGGAAGGAGGTTGGGGAGAGAGGAGGAGGGAGGAGGTTGGGGAGAGAGGAGGAGGGAGGAGGTTGGGGAGAGAGGAGGAGGGAGGAGATTGGGGAGAGAGGAGGAGGGAGGAGATTGGGGAGAGAGGAGGAGGGAGGAGGTTGGGGAGAGAGGAGGAGGAGGGAGGGGTGGGTTTAATCTCTCCAGCTGTAAGGATTCCAAATAACAAGGATCGGGCTGGCTCCACCTCGGGCCCCGGCTGTAATCACGCTCGAGGATGGAAGAAAGGCAAGCTTTGGTTTATATAAGTGCCTCGTTACCTCTCGCGAGAAACATGTCGCAAAGCGCTTCCCATACAATCAATTGCTTTGAAGTGCAACAGCTGTTGTTCCGTACGCAACTGCAGCAGCCAGTGTGTGCAGAGCAAGATCCAACAGACATCGAGGAGTCGAATGACCAGTTAATCGGGTTTCAGTGGTGTTGGTTGAGGGAGGAATGTCGGGCCAGAACACTGGGCGAACTCCTTGCACCTGGGGTCTTTAAACGGGCTGGTATAGGATAATATCGCCCTGGCACTGCGTGGAAAGGAGAATCGCGGTCAGG
Source organism: Squalus acanthias (assembly GCA_030390025.1). NCBI lineage: Eukaryota > Metazoa > Chordata > Chondrichthyes > Squaliformes > Squalidae > Squalus > Squalus acanthias. Next base: position 134,581,644 of record CM059433.1, read on the forward strand.
AGGAGTGTTCTGGAGCTGGGAGGGACTCTCCCGCTCTTCCTGGCTCCACATTAATTTAAAAAAACGGATTAAACTTTGCTGCTGGCAAGTTCACATCCACGGCCAAAAAACAGCCAGATTGGTCGTCCGCCTCCTGAGTTCTTCTTCTTAGGCAGTCTCTCGGAACCGAGGATGACTTGCTTCACATTAAAAATGAGTTCTCAGGTGACTGATGAGTCCAATGCGGGACCTACAGTCTCTGTCACAGGTGGGGCAGACGGTGGTTGAAGGGGCGGGTGGGTTGGGTGCTTGGGTTGATGTGCGCTCCTTGCGCTGCCTGCGCTTGGCTTCCGCTTGCTCCCGGCGAAGTGACTCGAGGTGTTCGGCGCCTTCCCGGATGCTTCTCCTCCACTTTGTGCGGTCTTGGGCCAGGGATTCCCAGCTGTCGGTGGGGATGTTACACTTTTTCAAGGAGGCTTTGAGGGTGTCCTTGAAGTGTTTCCTCTGCCCACCTGGGGCTCTCTTGCCGTGCCGGAGCTCCAAGTAGAGCGCTTGTTTATGGGAGTCTCGTATCGGGCATGCGGACAATGTGACCCGTCCATCGGAGCTGATCGAGCGTGGTCAAAGCTTCGATGCTGGGGATGTTGGCCTGAGCGAGAACACTGACGTTGGTGCGCCTATCCTGCCAATGGATTTGCAGGATCTTGCGGAGGCAGCGTTGGTGGTACCTCTCCAGTGCTTTGAGGTGCCTGCTGTACATGGTCCACGTCTCTGAGGCATACAGCAGGACGGGTATCACTACTGCTCTGTAGACCGTGAGCTTAGTGCTGGGTTTGAGGTCCTGGTCTTCAAACTCTCTCTTCCTCAGGCGACTGAAGGCTGCACTGGCGGTAGTGTTGGACTTCGTCATCGACGTCTGCCCTTGTTGACAGTAGGCTCCCGAGGTATGGAAATTGGTCCACGTTGTCCAAGGCCTTGCGTGGATTTTGATAATCGGGGGGGCAGTACTGTGTGGCGGGGGCAGGTTGGTAGAGGACCTTTGTCTTACGGATGTTTAGTGTAAGGCCCATGCTCTCGTACACTTCGGTGAAGGTGTTGAGGATGGTTTGGAGTTCGACCTCCGAGTGAGCGCAGACGCAAGCGTCGTCTGCATACTGTAATTCGACGACAGAGGATGGAACGACCTTGGATCTGGACTGGAAGTGACGGAGGTTGAACAGTTTCCCGTTTGTTCTGTAAATTAGCTCCACTCCAGTGGGGAGCTTACTGAGGGTGAGATGGAGCATTGCACCAAGGAAGTGCCAATTGTTCGTCCGCCCACTGACCTGTCTCCTGAGAGCGGATTGGTCGCCCGCCCCCCCGAACTGTCTCCTGAGAGCGGATTGGTCGCCCACCCCCGACCCGCCTCCTGAGAGCTGATTGGTCGACCGCCCCCTGACTCGCCACCTGAGAGCGGATTGGTCGCCCGCCTCCTGAGAGCGGATTGGTCGCCCGCCCCCTGACTCGCCACCTGAGAGCGGATTGGTCGCCCGCCCCCCTGACCCGCCTTCTGAGAGCAGATTGGTCGCCCGCACCCTGACCCGCCTCCTGAGAGCAGATTGATCGTCCGCCCCCTGACCCGCCTCCTGAGAGCGGATTGGTCTCCCGCCCCCCTGACCCGCTTCCTGAGAGCGGATTGGTCGCCCGCCTCCTGAGAGCGGATTGGTCGGCCGCCCCCTGACCCGCCTCCTGAGAGCGGATTGGTCGGCCGCCCCCTGACCCACCTCCTGAGAGCGGATTGGCCGCCCGCACCCTGACCCGCCTCCTGAGAGCAGATTGGCTGCCCGCACCCTGACCCGCCTCCTGAGAGCAGATTGGTCGCCCGCCTCCTGAGAGCGGATTGGCCGCCCGCACCCTGACCCGCCTCCTGAGAGCAGATTGGTCGCCCGCCTCCTGAGAGCGGATTGGCCGCCCGCACCCTGACCCGCCTCCTGAGAGCGGATTGGCCGCCCGCACCCTGACCCGCCTCCTGAGAGCGGATTGGTCGCCCACCCCCGACCCGCCTCCTGAGAGCAGATTGGCCGTCCGTTCCCTGACCCGCCTCCTGAGAGCGGATTGGTCGCCTGCCCCCTGACCCGCCTCCTGAGAGCGGATTGGTCTCCCGCCCCCTGACCCGCCTCCTGAGAGCGGATTGGTCGCCCGCCCCCTGACCCGCCTCCTGAGAGCGGATTGGTCGCCGCCCCCTGACCCGCCTCCTGAGAGCGGATTGGTCGCCGCCCCCTGACCCGCCTCCTGAGAGCGGATTGGCCGCCCGCACCCTGACCCGCCTCCTGAGAGCAGATTGGTCGCCCTCTTCCTGAGAGCGGATTGGCCGCCCGCACCCTGACCCGCCTCCTGAGAGCGGATTGGCCGCCCGCCCCCTGACCCGCCTCCTGAGAGCGGATTGGTCGCCCGCCCCCCTGACCCGCCTCCTGAGAGCGGATTGGCCGCCTGCACCCTGACCCGCCTCCTGAGAGCAGATTGGTCGCCCGCACCCTGACCCGCCTCCTGAGAGCGGATTGGTCGCCCGCCCCCTGACCCGCCTCCTGATGCAGATTGGGCGCCCACCTGAGAGCAGATTGGTCGCCCGCCTCCTGAGAGCGGATTGGCCGCCCGCACCCTGACCCGCCTCCTGAGAGCGGATTGGCCGCCCGCACCCTGACCCGCCTCCTGAGAGCGGATTGGTCGCCCGCCCCCTGACCCGCCTCCTGATGCAGATTGGGCGCCCACCCCCCTGACCCGCCTCCTGATGCAGATTTGGCGCCCACCCCCTGACCCGCCTCCTGATGCAGATTGGTCGCCTGCCCCCTGACCCGCCTCCTGAGATCGGATTGGTCCCCAAGAAATAATAGATGCTTGTAAGAAAGGTACGGCTATAATCATGGGAGATTTTAATCTTCATATTGATTGGACAAAGCAAATTGGCAAAGGTAGACTTGAGGAAGAGTTCTTAGAGTGTATACGGGATGGTTTCTTGGAACAATACATTGTGGAACCAACCAGGGAGAAGACTATTTTAGATCTGGTAATGTGTAACAAGGCTGGATTAATTAATGATCTCGAAGTGAAGGATCCTCTTAGGAAGAGTAATCATAGCATGGTAGAATTTCAAAGTCAGTTTGAGGGTGAGAAAACTAGGTCTCAAACTAGTGTCCTGAACTTAAGTAAAGGTAATTACAAAGGTATGAAGGCAGACTTGGTTAAAGTGGACTGGGAAAATGTGTTACAGGGTAAGGCTGTAGAAAAGCAGTGGCAAACATTTAGGGAGATATTTCATAACTCTCAGCAAAGATATATTCCAGAGAGAAAGAAAGACTCTAAGAGATGGATGAACCATCCGTGGCTAACTAAGGAAGTAAAGATTGGTATCAAATTGAAATCAAAAGCATACAATGTTGTGAAGAATAGTGGAAGGACAGAGGATTGGGAAATTTTTAAAAACCAGCAAAGGACGACTAAAAAAATGATGGAGAGAAGATAGCTTATGAGAGTAAGCTAGCAAGAAATATAAAAATAGACAGTAAAAGCTTCTACAGGTATATAAAAAGGAAGAGAGTAGCTAAAGTAAACGTTGATCCCCTAAAGGGAGAGTCTGGGGCATTAATAATGGGAAACAGGGAAATGGCGGAGACTTTGAACAAATATTTTGTATCGGTCTTCACGGTAGAAGACACTAAAATGGATAATCAAGGGGCAATTGGGGTGGGGGGGGAACTTAAAACAATCACTATCACTAGAGGGAAAGTACTAGGCAAACTAATGGGACTAAAGGTGGACAAGTCCCCTGGACCCGATGGCCTGCATCCTAGAGTCTTAAAAGAGGTGGCTGAGAGATAGTGGATGCATTGGTTGTAATCTACCAAAATTCCCTGGATTCTGGAGAGGTCCCAGCGGACTGGAAAACCACAAATGTAACGCCCCTATTTAAGAAAGGAGGGAGACAGAAACCAGGCAACTATAGACCAGTTAGCCTAACATCTGTCATTGGGAAAATGCTGGAGTCCATCATTAAGGAAGTGGTAGCAGGACATTTAGAAAATCATAATATAGTCAAGCAGAGTCAGCATGGTTTTATGAAAGGGAAATCATGTTTGACAAATTTGCTGGAGTTCTTTGAGGATGTAACAAGCAGGGTGGATAAAGGGGAACCAGTAGATGTCGTGTATTTGGATTTCCAGAATGCATTCGATAAGGTGCCACATAAAAGGTTACTACACAAGATAAGAGCTCACGGGGTTGGGGGTAATATATTAGCATGGATAGAGGATTGGTTAACTAACAGAAAACAGAGAGTCGGGATAAATGGGTCATTTTCAGGTTGGCAAACTGTAACTAGTGGGGTGCCGCAGGGATCAGTGCTGGGGCCTCAACTATTTACAATCTATATTAATGACTTGGATGAAGGGACCGAGTGTACTGTTGCCAAATTTGCTGATGATACAATGATAGGTGGGAAAGCAAATTGTGTGGAGGATGCAAAGAATCTCCAAAGGGATATAGATAGGCTAAGTGAGTGGGCAGGAATCTGGCCGCTGGAGTATAATGTGGGAAAATGCGAGGTTATCCACTTTGGTAGGAAAAATAAAAAAGCAAATTATTATTTAAATGGGGAGAGATTACAAAATGCTGAGGTACAGAGGGATCTGGGGGTCCTTGTACATGAATCACAAAAAGTTAGCATGCAGGTACAGCAAGTAAATGGAATGTTGGCCTTTATTGCAAAGGGAATGGAGTATAAAAGTAGGGAAGTCCTGTTACAACTGTACAGGGCGTTGGTGAGACCACAGCTGGAGTACTACGTACAGTTTTGGTCTCCTTATTTAAGGAAGGATATACTTGCATTGGAGGCAGTTCAGAGAAGGTTCACGAGGTTGATTCCGGAGATGAAGGGGTTGTCTTATGAAGAAAGGTTGAGCAGGTTGGGCCTATACTCATTAGAGTTTAGAAGAATGAGAGGGGATCTTATTGAAACATATAAGATTCTGAAGGGGCTTGACAGGGTAGATGCAGAGAGGATGTTTCCCCTCGTGGGGGAATCTAGAATTAGGGGGCATAATTTCAGAATAAGGGGGCACCCTTTTAAATCGGAAATGAGGAGGAATTTCTTCTCTCAGAGGGTCGTGAATCTTTGGAATTCTCTTCCCCAGAGAGCTATGGAGGCTGGGTCATTGAATATATTTAAGGTGGAGATAGACAGATTTTTGAAAGGTAAGGGAGTCAAGGGTTATGGGGAGCGGGCAGGGAAGTTGAGGCCAAGATCAGATCAGCCATGATCTTATTGAATGGCAGAGCAGGCTCGAGGGGCCAAGTGACCTACTCCTGCTCCTACGAGGCCCCTACCACATATGTATACATTTTATCCACTCTTTTGGTCCGTGCCTTTTTCCTTTTTTTCTCTCTCTCCCCCCACGGCAGCTGTCTCTGATTCTGCCAGCATTTCACACCTTACCTTTTGTTTCTCAACCTGTCCCATTACCATCTCGTCTTGCCTTGAGCATCTCTCAATGTCTCTACTCACTAAAGACCATCCCTTTTGTTCTTTTATTCCTCCCCCCAGCCTCCCCCTTGCATTTTTATCTGTTTATTTCTTGCTCTCTCAGTTCCGACGAAGGGTTTCGACCTGAAACGTTAACTCTCTTTCTCTCTCCACGGATGTTGCCTGGCCTGCTGAGTTTTTCCAGCGTTTTCTGTTGTTATTTCGGATTTCCAGCATCCGCAGTATTTTGCTATCGTCTTATGTTCTTATGTTTATGTAGCACCTCTTACCCGCCTCCTGAGAGCGGATTGGCCACTTGCCCCTCTGACCCGCCTCCTGAGAGCAGATTGGTCGCCTGCCCTCCTGACCCGCTTCCTGAGAGCAGATTGGTCACCTGCCCCTCTGACCCACCTCCTGAGAGCAGATTGGTCGCCTGCCCTCCTGACCCGCTTCCTGAGAGCAGATTGGTCACCTGCCCCTCTGACCCACCTCCTGAGAGCAGATTGGTCGCCTGCCTGCCTGACCCGCTTCCTGAGAGCAGATTGGTCACCTGCCCCTCTGACCCGCCTCCTGAGAGCAGATTGGTCACCTGCCCCTCTGACCCACCTCCTGAGAGCAGATTGGTCGCCTGCCTGCCTGACCCGCCTCCTGAGAGCGGATTGGTCACCTGTCCCTCTGACCCGCCTCCTGAGAGCAGATTGGTCACCTGCCCCTCTGACCCGCCTCCTGAGAGCAGATTGGTCACCTGCCCCTCTGACCCGCCTCCTGAGAGCAGATTGGTCACCTGCCCCTCTGACCCGCCTCCTGAGAGCAGATTGGTCACCTGCCCCTCTGACCCGCCTCCTGAGAGCAGATTGGTCACCCGCCCCCTGACCCGCCTCCTGAGAGCAGATTGGTTGCCCGCCCCCTGACCCGCCTCCTGAGAGCAGATTGGTTGCCCGCCTCCTGACCCGCCTCCTGAGAGCAGATTGGTTGCCCGCCCCCTGACCCGCCTCCTGAGAGCAGATTGGTTGCCCGCCCCCTGACCCGCCTCCTGAGAGCAGATTGGTTGCCCGCCCCCCTGACCCGCCTCTGTTAAAACAGGTTTGGGTCAAGTAGCCCATTCAAAAATTTTTAACCCCCCACACGACTCCCCCCCACCACCCTTCCTGGAGGGGTTAAAATGACCCCCATTGGGTG
>CM059433.1:134590795-134659712 GCA_030390025.1 Squalus acanthias
AGCAGCAGTCCCGCCTCCAACTCACCTCCATTCACAAAATCCAGCCCTATATGTCTGTGTGTGTGAGTGTATGTGTCTGTGTGTGAGTGTATGTGTCTGTGTGTGTGAGTGTATGTGTTTGTGTGTGTGAGTGTATGTGTATGTGTGTGTGTGTGAGTGTATGTGTGTGTGAGTGTATGTGTTTGTGTGTGAGTGTATGTGTGTCTGTGTGTGTGAGTGTGTGTGTCTGTGTGTGTGAGTGTATGTGTGTGTGTGTGAGTGTATGTGTGTGTGAGTGTATGTGTGTATGTATGTGTGTGTGTGTCTGTGTGTGTGTGTGTGTATGTGTCTGTCTGTGTATGTGTCTGTGTGTCTGTATGTGTGTGTGTGTGTGTGTATGACTGGCCCGAAAATTAGACCTAATACGCAAGAGTACGCACTGTGTACTCTCGCGTATTGGGTCCCGAAGTGCCGGTTTCCTGCATGCACTGCGCATGTGCAGGAAACCGGCACTTCGGGTATTGCGAAGGGGGCGGTTCCTAAGTGAACCGCGTGCGCGCTACAGGTTGTGCGCATGCAGCGCACTTAGTTTTTTTTTCAGGTTTGAACACGCAGGTAAGTGTTTAAGATTTTACACATAAAGAAAGCAGGCGTAAGACCCCCTTTTAACAAGGTAAGTAGTTAATTAAGTATTTTAAAAAAAAATTTCAACAGGTTTATCTTTTTTAGAGACTTTAAAGAAAGGTAAGTTTATTTTTATAACTTTTAAAAAGAATTTACATTTTTTCAAAAATTTTAATTTTTGTTTAAAGTGGTTAATTTATTTAACTATAGTTATTTTATTAATGTGATGGCTTTTTTAAAAAATTTAATTGAGGTTTAGCTGTTCTTTTGGGGGCTTGTTGTATTCATAGTATTGACAGCTCTTGCTGTCAAAACTATGAATGAAAGATGGTGTGCTGCCATTGGCTCTAACTGGCCCACGTGATCCCAGAGGTCACATCGAATTAACTGCGCCTCTGGGACACGCACACACTGCGCGCCGGCACCAGGGAGAGGCCCAGGAACTGAAGTTCGTGTGGGCCAAAACCATAAAGGTAGGCGCGGAGTGCAATATCGCGGGGGATCCTTACCCCCGCGGCAACCATCGAACTCCAATTTCTGGGCCTATGTGTCTATCTGTGTGTGTGTGTGTATATGTGTCTGCGTGCATGTGTCTGCGTGCATGTGTCTGCGTGCATGTGTCTGCGTGCATGTGTCTGTGTGCATGTGTCTGTGTGCATGTGTCTGTGTGTGTGTGTGTGTGTGTGTGTGAATGTGTGTGTATGTGTCTGTGTGTGTCTGTGTGTGTGAGTGTCTGTGTGTGTGAGTGTCTGTGTGTGTGAGTGTATGTGTGTGTGTGTCTGTGTGTGAGTGTGTGTATGTGTCTGTGTGAGTGTATGTGTCTGTGTGTCTGAGTGCATGTGTCTGTCTGTGTGTCTGTCTGTGTGAGTGAGTGTATGTGTCGGTGTGTATGTGTGTGTCTGTGTGTGTGAGTGTATGTGTGTGTGTGTGTGTGAGTGTATGTGTATGTATGTGTGTGTGTGTGTGTGTATGTGTGTGTGTGAGTGTATGTGTATGTGAGTGTGTGTGTCTATGTGTGTGTGTGTGTGTGTGTATGTGTGTGTGTGTGTGAGAGTGTATGGGCTGGATTTTGATACTGGGGGCGGGTTGGTGTCGTGAATCCCACTTTTTGGGCTGTAGACCCACCTCCATCGACTTGTGGCCAACCACTGTATTTTCCCTTGATTGACCTTGTTGAGCCCGCCCAGCGAGCTCAGCAGGCCAATTAAGGGCCACCCGGCAACAGGTGACGTCACAGATTGACATTTCATCTGTCAAGAGCTCTGTGAAGCTGTCAAACACTGACAATATGATTTCTAACTTGAGTCCTTCCTCTCAGGCTGAGTTAGAAATCATTCCAGCACAGAAAGCAGAAGGCTGCAGTTTTTGACAGCACCACGGCCTTTCTGCTTTCTGTGCCGGTGAGATTTCTGACTCCCGAGAACTGAAGGGCTGACACCTGCAGGAGGAAGTTAAGGTAAGTAAAACTTTTTCCCTCACTTTGCACTTACCTTACACACTTACCTCTGCACACATGCACCCATCACTCACCTGCCCACCGGACATATCGACCCCTCCAAGCCCTGCAGACCCACGGCCCGCCCCGATAACTTGGAGTGTTTGCCACTTGTCGGGAAGCCCACATTTCAGCCATGAAAATAGGGGTACCCGCCGCCAGAGAAACTGGCATGGAAGCGGGTTGGAGGCGGGATGGGGTCGGGCCCCCCAAATCTGCAACTTTAACCCCCACACGCCTCCAAACCCAACTCCTCGGGTCAATGAAAATCCAGCCCTATGAGTCTGTGTGTGAGTGTATGTGTCTGTCTGTGTGTATGTGTCTATTTGTGAGTGTATGTGCCTGTATGTGTGAGTGTATGTGTGTGTGAGTGTATGTGTCTGTCTGTGTATGTGTCTGTCTGTGTATGTGTCTGTCTGTGTATGTGTCTGTCTATGTATGTCTCTGTCTATGTATGTGTCTGCGTGTGAGTGTATGTGTCTGTGTGTCAGAGTGCATGTGTCGGTGTGTGTGAGTGTATGTGTCGGTGTGTGTGAGTGTGTGTATGTGTCGGTGTGTCTGTGTGTGAGTGTGTGTGTGTGAGTGTGTATGCATCTGTGTGAGTGTGTGTGTGTGAGTGTGTATGCGTCTGTGTGTCTGCGTGCATGTGTCCGTCTGTGTATGTGTCTCTGTGTGTGTGTATGTGTATCTGTGAGTGTATGTGGCTGTGTGAGTGTATGTGTGTTGTGTTTGTGTGTGAGTGTGTGTGTGTGTGTCTGTGTGTGTGAGTGTATGTGTCTGTCTGTGTGTATGTGTGTGTGAGTGTATGTGTCTGTCTATGTATGTGTCTGTGTGTGTGTATGTGTCTGAGTGTGTGTGTATGTGTCTGTGTGTGTGTGTGTGTATGTGTCTGTGTGTGTGTGTCTGTGTGTGTGAGTGAGTGAATGTGTCGGTGTGTGAGTGTATGTGTATGTGAGTGTGTATGCGTCTGTGTGTGAGTGTGTGTCTGTGTGCATGTGTCTGTCTGTGTATGTGTGTGTCTGTGTGTATGTGTGTGTATGTGTCTGTGTGTGTGTGTCTGTGTGTGTGAGTGTATGTGTGTGTCTGAGTGCATGTGTCTGTCTGTGTGTGTGTCTGTGTGTGTGAGTGAGTGAATGTGTCGGTGTGTGAGTGTATGTGAGTATGTGTATGCGTCTGTGTGTGTGTGTGTGAGTGTGTATGTATGTGTCTGTGTGTGTCTGTGTGCATGTGTCTGTCTGTGTATGTGTGTGTGTGTGTGAGTGTGTATGTATGTGTCTGTGTCTGTCTGTGTATGTGTGTGTACGTGTGTATGTGTCTGTGTGTGTATGTGTCTGTGTATGTATGTGTGTCTGTGTGTGTGTGAGTGTATGTGTGTGTGTGTGAGAGTGTATGTGTTTGTGTGTGAGTGTATGTGTGTCCATTGTTTTTAGTGATTTTGGTGCTGGTGGAGTGAGTGCCGGTTTGGAAGGCTGGATAATAAACTTGTGTTCGAGGAGCCTGTGTCTGGTATCTCCCACTGCAATAATTATAAACCAGTGCTCCAGCAAGAGGCGGGGCAATGAAGAAACAACAAACGTCCGCCCGTCAACCAGGAGACGTCGCAATTCAGATCGAAGTTAAATTCCATTTGCAGCTCATTTACTAAAGTCTTTTAACATTTTATCTTGTGTATCTTGCCTTCCCACACAACTGGATATCATCTGCAAACTGGAACATTCTGTTCTCAGCACCTGATTTATTGTCCTCGAGTTCCCAGGTCTGATCCCTGGGTTCTCCCCTGGTTACTGCGGTCTATTAGGTGTTCCTACCATTGATTGCTGCGCGTTGTTATTTACTCAGTTTGTTGTCCAATTTAGAAAATTCCTTTGTCGCAGTGGCTTCTAGTAAAGCCGCAGGTCTGTTGTGCGGCAGTTCATCAAACACCCTCCTGAAAGCCAGGATGTGTAAAATCCACCAATTCTATCCTATTCTCAAGCTGCACTGAAAAAAGCCCTGAGTCACACATCAGACAGGGCAAGACCTGAACACCAATACTTGGCCGGTGCACTACTGAGCCATACAGACCAGGAGGGTCTCACCTTCGACCCCTGACCTGCGCCTAATCTCAACTGGAGCACCAGTGGAGGAGGGGGCAAGAAACACCGCAGTTGGGCTCAGTGCCGCTGATCCTGTGATTCCAGCACCCCCTACCCCCCGCACTGTTTAATTTACTCCAACCCCCACCAGTGCTAACAGGACCGCTCTCTGAGTCGAGGGGGAAAGCTTTGCTTTGATGCTGTTGGTCTGTTGCTGTGCCTCACCCAGGGCCAGCAGAACATCCTCTCTGTCCCATCAACTCCCTGTAACATCTGCTCCTTGTCCAGAGCTTTCTGCTACTGGTTCAATCGAACCCCGGAACATGTGATTAACATGAGCTGCCGTGCTGTCTGGTTGTCTGCAGATCCTGAGCTTCAGGGACTGTTTCTTGGAAATGTGTCTTTATGCAGTTTTATGGTTTGGCAGCTCTCATTTAACAATTTTTTTGGTGAACTTTTGTGCTTATTAAAGTGCATTTTGCACCATTTGCTCCCCAAAAAGGCTGTGGATGCTGGCCGTCAATTTAAGATTTCAAGAGGGTATAATGGGATACAGAGCAAAGGCGGGTAATTGGAGTTGAGGTACGGGTCAGCCATGATCTTTTTGAATGGTGGAACAGGCTCAAGGGGCTGAATGGGCGACTCCAGTTCCTACGTTCTCCACAGGAGAAGGGAAACAATCCAGAGGAGAGTCCACCCCACAGTCGGGCATTGCTGCTGATCGTTTCCATCGCAACATTGATGGAGAGCGAGGACCAGGTTGACCAATTCCAGCCTACACACAAATACACACACGTGGCTACACACACACACGTGGCTACACACAAATACACACGTGGCTACACACACACACGTGGCTACACACAAATACACACACGTGGCTACACACAAATACACACACGTGGCTACACACAGACACACACGTAGCTGCACACACACGTGGCTAGACACATACACACGTGGCTACACACACACATGGCTAGACACAAATACACACGTGGCTACACACACGTGGCTACACACAAATACACACACGTGGCTACACACACACACGTGGCTACACGCAAATACACACACGTGGCTACACACACATGTGGCTACACACATGTGGCTACACACAAATACACACACGTGGCTGCACACACACGTGGCTACACACAAATACACACGTGGCTACACACACGTGGCTACACACAAATACACACACGTGGCTACACACACGTGGCTACACACAAATACACACACGTGGCTACACACACGTGGCTACACATGCACACACACAAATACACACACGTGGCTACACACACGTGGCTACACACAAATACACACACGTGGCTACACACACATGTGGCTACACATGCACACACACAAATACACACACGTGGCTACACACACACACACGTGGCTACACACAAATACACACGTGGCTACACACACATGTGGCTACACATGCACACACACAAATACACACGTGGCTACACACACACGTGGCTACACACGCACACACAAATACACACACGTGGCTACACACACACGTGGCTACACATGCACACACACAAATACACACGTGGCTACACGCACACACAAATACACACACGTGGCTACACACACACGTGGCTACACATGCACACACACAAATACACACGTGGCTACACACGCACACACAAATACACACACGTGGCTACACACACACATGGCTAGACTCAAATACACACACGTGGATACACACACACATGGCTACACACAAATACACACACGTGGCTACACATGCACACACTAATACACACGTGGCTACACACACACGTGGCTACACACAAATATACACGTGGCTACACACACACACACAAATACACACACATGGCTACACACACACACGTGGCGACACACAAACATGGCTACACACACACAAATACACACACGTGGCTACACACGTGTGGCTACACACACAAATACACACATGGCTACACACACACACGTGGCTACACACACACAAATACACACATGGCTACACACACACACGTGGCTACACACACAAATACACACGTGGCTACACACACACAAATACACGTGGCTACACACACACATGACTACACACACACATGTGGCTACACACACACAAATACACACGTGGCTACACACACACACAAATACACGTGGCTACACACACACATGACTACACACACACATGTGGCTACACACACACAAATACACACATGGCTACACACACACATGACTACACACACGTGGCTACACACACACATACACGTGGCTAAACACACACACACGTGGCTACACACACACACAAATACACACACGTGGCTACACACACACACACAAATACACACACGTGGCTACACACACACACATGGCCACACACACACACGCACAAATACACACACGTGGCTACACACACACACATGGCCACACACACACACGCACAAATACACACACGTGGCTACACACACATGGCCACACACACACAAATACACACACGCGGCTACAGACACACACATGGCTACACACACACACACACACAAATACACACACGTGGCTACACACACACACATGGCGACACACACACATGCACAAATACACAAGTGGCTACACACACACACATGGCTACACACAAATATACACGTGGCTGCACACACACACACAAATACACACATGTGGCTACACACACACGTGGCTAGACACAAATACACATGTGGATACACACACACGTGGCTAGACACAAATACACACGTTGCTACACATGCACACACACTAATACACACACGTGGCTACACACACATGGCTACACAAACACAAATACACACGTGGCTACACGCACATGACTACACACACACGTGGCTACACACACATACACGTGGCTATACACACACACACACACACACACGTGGCTATACACATGCACGTGGCTACACACACACAAATACACACACGTGGCTACACACGCACATGACTACACACACACGTGGCTACACACACACACACGTGGCTATACACACATGCACGTGGCTACACACACGTGGCTACACACACACACACACACACATGGCCACACACACACACGCACAAATACACACACGTGGCTACACACACATGGCCACACACGCACAAATACACACACGTGGCTACACACACACACATGGCTACACACACACATGCACAAATACACAAGTGGCTACACACACACATGGCTACACACGTGGCTACACAGACATGTGGCTACACACACACACGTGGCTACACATGTGGCTACATACGCAGCTACACACACAAGGCTACACAGACATGTGGCTACACACACACACGTGGCTACACATGTGGCTACACACGCAGCTACACACAAATACACACGTGGCTACACACACATGTGGCTACACACACACACACACACACGTGGCTACACACACATGGCTACACACACACAAATACACACACGTGGCCACACACACACACGTGGCTACACACACACGGCTAGACACACGCGGCTAGACACACGCGGCTACACACACACACACACGTGGCTACACACACATTCCTACATACTGTTACATGGTCCTACCATCATGGAGCCTTCTTTCTTTTTCAAACAGTAGTCCTTGATCAATCCAAGTTCCAAACATCTTCTTTCAATGCATATAACACAAGGCAAGATCATACAATACATCTTTTAGCTCTTCAGCTCCCAGTCTCTCTCTGACTGGGCTCAGTCTCTCTCTCTCTCTACTCTGACTGAACCAACTTTGTTTCCCCTGAAGCTCCCCAGACATTGGATGGCTGCAGGTCCCCGTTTGGCTGCGATGCACTGCACGGCCGAACAGTCTGACATCACTCACTGCCCACGCTCACTGACCAATTGTGTGAGGGATTTGCTGGCACCTGTGGAGTTCTAGCTCAGCAAGAGTCAGGGCCTTCAGGAGAGGAGGAGAGAGGGCTGAACACTGGGTAGAGAAAGGAAGTCAGGTAAGTGAGGCCTGTAGTTTCATGGTCCTGACCGCCTGTTTCTTCACTTGAAGTTACCGAGTGCCCCCTGCCGTATGTTGAAAATGCTGAAGTGTACAACGTGACCTATCGGCCCGGGGACGAGCTGACCATTAGCTGCCACCGAGGGTTCCAGATCCGCTACCCTGACATGGACAATATGGCATCGCTCTGCCCAGATGACGGGACATGGGACAACTTGCCCACCTGCCAAGGTCTGTATGCCATCAGGTAATGAGACACACCTTCCCATATCAATTGTTCCCTCTGTTGTTTGACACAAACCATGCCTGTAGGGGGCGCTACAGTTGGGCTCCTGAAGTAATCACTCTGTCTGGGGCTCCTGGCATTGCATGTCCTGGACTGAGGCTTTTTCTAAAGCTTCTGGATTTGGGAATTTTCCCATTGAGCGAGTGATTCACGGACTGACTCCCACTGAGCGTGCCGACTCTTCACTGGATTATTCAGCATCATTTCCCTGGCTTCATTAGGAAAAGTACCGATGAAACTGATGCCGCCTATGTGCTCACGGTGGCGATGGGTTCAAGCAGCAGGGGACACAAGGTCAAAATGAGGAAGTTGGGAGTAAGTACCCTCCTGTTCCTCACAGACAGTGAGTCCACGTCGGAGGCTGTTTAACCAAAGGGTGGTCATCACGGCCGACCCCAGCCCAGGGATAATGGGCCAATTGCAGCACCCATACATCAGCCTGGGATCTTCCTGGTCTGTACAGCTCAGTATCACAGTGGATTTATCCAATCAGCCATCGGGAAGCGTTCCTTTCTTAGAGAAATTTCAGGTGCTGTGTCGGAGGTTCGATCCCAGCCCATACCGAGGTAGCTGATCACAGATCAGGCGGCAGAAGGGGCACAGCACTTGGCATCGCTACCTCTGGGCGAGGGAGGAGTAAAACTGGCCAGCATTCCCACTCCTGATCGCTGTCCCATGTGAAGGAGAGACAGAATCATAGAATAGTACAGCACAGGAGGCCATTCAGCCCATCGAGTCTGCGCCGGCTCTTTCGAAGAGCAATCCAGTTTGTCCCATCCCCCGCTCTTTCCCCATATCCCTGCAATTTTTTTCCCCTTTAGTATTTATCCAATTCCCTTTTGAAGGCTTCGATTGAATCTGTATCCACCACCCTATCAGACAGTGCATTCCAAATCCTAACCACTCGTTGCATAAAAATGTTTTTCCTCATGTCGCCTCTGGTTCTTCTGCCAATCACCTTAAATCTGTGTCCTCTGGTTCTCGACCCTTCCGCCAATGGGAACAGTTTCTCTCTATCTACTCTGTCTAGACCCCTCATGATTTCGAACACCTCTATCAAATCTCCTCTCAACCTTCTCTGCTCTAAGGAGAACAACCCCAGCTTCTCCAGTCTATCCACGTAACTGAAGTCCCTCATCCCTAGAACCAGTCTAGTAAATCTTTTCCGTAGGGAATACAACCCTAATTTGTGTAATCTCTCCTCGTAACTTAACCCTTGAAGTCCGGGTATCATTCTTGTAAACCTACGCTGCACTCCCTCCTGAGGTGTGGTGCACAGAACTGCTCACAGTACTCCAGGTGTGGTCTAACCAGGGTTTTGTGTAGCTGCAGCATAACTTCTACCCCCTTTATTCCAGTCCTCTAGATAGAAAGGCCAGCATTCGATTAGCCATTTTGATTATTCAAAAGGGGGACTGGGTTTTTCCCGGGGAGAATGGGTTTCCCGTGGGACTGGGTTTTCCTGGGGGACTGGGTTTTCCTGGGGGGGGACTGAGTTTTCCCGGGGGGGACTGGGTTTTCCTGGGGGACTGAGTTTTCCTGGGGGGGACTGGGTTTTCCTGGGGGGACTGAGTTTTCCTGGGGGACTGGGTTTTCCTGGGGGGGGACTGAGTTTTCCCGGGGGGGACTGGGTTTTCCTGGGGGACTGAGTTTTCCTGGGGGGGACTGGGTTTTCCTGGGGGGACTGAGTTTTCCTGGGGGACTGGGTTTTCCTGGGGGACTGGGTTTTCCCGGGGGACTGGGTTTCTCAGGGGGGGACTGGGTTTTCCGGGGGGGGACTGGGTTTTCCGGGGGGGGACTGGGTTTTCCTGGGGGACTGGGTTTTCCCGGGGGACTGGGTTTCTCAGGGGGGGACTGGGTTTCCCCGGGGGACTGGGTTTTCCGGGGGGACTGGGTTTCCTGGGGGACTGGGTTTCCCTGGGGGGGGGACTGGGTTTCCCGGGGGACTGGTTTTCCCAGGGGGACTGGGTTTTCCCAGCGGACTGGGTTTCCCTGGGTGACTGGGTTTCCCAGGGGGACTGAGTTTTCCCGGGAGACTGGGTTTTCCCGGGAGACTGGGTTTCCCGGGGGGACTGGGTTTCCCGGGGGACTGGGTTTTCCCGGGGGACTGGGTTTCCCGGCGGACTGGGTTTTCCCGGGGGACTGGGTTTTCCCAGGGGGACTGGGTTTTCCCAGCGGACTGGGTTTCCCTGGTTGACTGGGTTTCCCAGGGGGACTGAGTTTTCCCGGGAGACTGGGTTTTCCCGGGAGACTGGGTTTCCCGGGGGGACTGGGTTTCCCGGGGGACTGGGTTTTCCCGGGGGACTGGGTTTCCCGGCGGACTGGGTTTTCCCGGGGGACTGGGTTTTCCCGGGGGGGCTGGGTTTTCCCGGGGGACTGGTTTTCCCGGGGGACTGGGTTTTCCCGGGGGACTGGGTTTTCCCGGGGGGACTGGGTTTTCCCAGGGGACTGGGTTTCCCGGGGGACTGGGTTTCCCGGGGGGAATGGGTTTCCCGGGGGGACTGAGTTTCCGGGGGGACTGGGTTTTCCCGGGGGACTGGGTTTCCCCGGGGGACTGGGTTTCCCCGGGGGACTGGGTTTTCCCGGGGGACTGGGTTTTCCCGGGGGGACTGGGTTTTCCCGGGGGGACTGGGTTTCCCGGGGGGACTGGGTTTCCCGGGGGGACTGGTTTTCCCCGGGGGACTGGGTTTTCCCGGGGGGACTGGGTTTTCCCGGGGGGACTGGGTTTTCCCCGGGGGGGACTGGGTTTTCCCGGGGGGACTGGGTTTTCCCGGGGGGACTGGGTTTTCCCGGGGGGACTGGGTTTTCCCGGGGGGACTGGGTTTTCCCGGGGGGACTGGGTTTTCCCGGGGGGACTGGGTTTTCCCGGGGGGACTGGGGTTTCCCGGGGGGACTGGGGTTTCCCGGGGGGACTGGGTTTTCCCGGGGGACTGGGTTTCCCCGGGGGACTGGGTTTCCCCGGGGGACTGGGTTTCCCGGCGGACTGGGTTTCCCCGGGGGACTGGGTTTCCCGGGGGACTGGGTTTCCCCGGGGGACTGGGTTTCCCGGCGGACTGGGTTTCCCCGGGGGACTGGGTTTTCCCGGGGGACTGGGTTTCTCAGGGGGGGACTGGGTTTCCCCGGGGGGACTGGGTTTTCCGGGGGGACTGGGTTTTCCGGGGGGACTGGGTTTCCCTGGGGGGGGGACTGGGTTTCCCGGGGGACTGGTTTTCCCAGGGGGACTGGGTTTTCCGGGGGGACTGGGTTTTCCCAGCGGACTGGGTTTCCCTGGGTGACTGGGTTTCCCAGGGGGACTGAGTTTTCCCGGGAGACTGGGTTTTCCCGGGAGACTGGGTTTCCCGGGGGGACTGGGTTTTCCAGGGGGACTGGGTTTTCCGGGGGGACTGGGTTTTCCGGGGGGACTGGGTTTCCCAGGGGGACTGAGTTTTCCCGGGGGACTGGGTTTTCCGGGGGGACTGGGTTTCCCCGGGGGGACTGGGTTTTCCCGGGGGGACTGGGTTTCCCGGGGGACTGGGTTTTCCCCGGGGGACTGGGTTTCCCGGCGGACTGGGTTTCCCGGCGGACTGGGTTTTCCCGGCGGACTGGGTTTTCCCGGCGGACTGGGTTTCCCGGGGGACTGGGTTTTCCCGGGGGACTGGGTTTTCCCGGGGGGACTGGGTTTTCCTGGGGGGACTGGGTTTCCCGGGGGACTGGGTTTTCCCGGGGGGACTGGGTTTCCCGGGGGACTGGGTTTTCCCGGGGGGACTGGGTTTTCCCGGGGGACTGGTTTTCCCGGGGGACTGGGTTTTCCCGGGGGACTGGGTTTTCCCGGGGGGACTGGGTTTTCCCGGGGGGACTGGGTTTTCCCAGGGGACTGGGTTTCCCGGGGGACTGGTTTTCCCGGGGGACTGGGTTTCTCAGGGGGGGACTGGGTTTCCCGGGGGGACTCAGTTTCCGGGGGGACTGGGTTTTCCCGGGGGACTGGGTTTTCCGGGGGACTGGTTTTCCCGGGGACTGGTTTTCCCGGGGGGACTGGTTTCCCGGGGGGACTGGTTTCCGGGGGGACTGGGTTTCCCGGGGGGACTGGGTTTTCCCGGGGGACTGGGTTTCCCGGGGGACTGGTTTTCCGGGGGACTGGGTTTTCCCGGGGGACTGGGTTTTCCCGGGGGACTGGGTTTCCCGGGGGACTGGTTTCCGGGGGGACTGGGTTTTCCCGGGGGACTGGGTTTTCCCGGGGGACTGGGTTTTCCGGGGGACTGGGTTTTCCCGGGGGACTGGGTTTCCCCGGGGGACTGGGTTTCCCGGGGGACTGGGTTTTCCGGGGGACTGGGTTTTCCGGGGGGACTGGTTTTCCCGGGGGGACTGGGTTTTCCCCGGGGGACTGGGTTTCCCGGGGGACTGGGTTTTCCCGGGGGGACTGGGTTTTCCCGGGGGACTGGGTTTCCCGGGGGACTGGGTTTTCCCGGGGGACTGGGTTTCCCGGGGGACTGGGTTTTCCCGGGGGACTGGGTTTTCCCGGGGGACTGGGTTTTCCCGGGGGACTGGGTTTCCCGGGGGGACTGGTTTTCCCGGGGGACTGGGTTTTCTCAGGGGGGACTGGGTTTCCCGGGGGACTGGGTTTTCCCGGGGGACTGGGTTTCCCGGGGGACTGGGTTTTCCCGGGGGACTGGGTTTCCCGGGGGACTGGGTTTCCCGGGGGGACTGGGTTTCCCGGGGGGACTGGGTTTCCCGGGGGACTGGGTTTCCCGGGGGACTGGGTTTTCCCGGGGGGACTGGGTTTCCCGGGGGGACTGGGTTTCCCGGGGGGACTGGGTTTCCCGGGGGACTGGGTTTCCCGGGGGGACTGGGTTTCCGGGGGACTGGGTTTCCCGGGGGGACTGGGTTTCCCGGGGGACTGGGTTTTCCCGGGGGGACTGGGTTTCCCGGGGACTGGGTTTCCCCGGGGGACTGGGTTTCCCCGGGGGACTGGGTTTCCCCGGCGGACTGGGTTTCCCCGACGGGGACTGGGTTTCCCCGGGGGACTGGGTTTCCCCGGGGGGACTGGGTTTCCCGGGGGACTGGGTTTCCCGGGGGGACTGGGTTTCCTCGGCGGACTGGGTTTTCCCGGGGGGACTGGGTTTTCCAGGGGGACTGGGTTTTCCCAGCGGACTGGGTTTCCCTGGGGTGACTGGGTTTCCAGGGGGACTGGATTTCCCGGGGAGACTGGGTTTTCCCGGAGACTGGGTTTCCCGGGGGGACTGGGTTTCCCGGGGGACTGGGTTTTTCCCCGGGGGACTGGGTTTCCCCGGCAGACTGGGTTTTCCCGGGGGACTGGGTTTTCCCGGGGGGACTGGGTTTTCCCGGGGGGGCTGGGTTTTCCCGGGGGGACTGGGTTTTCCCGGGGGACTGGGTTTTCCCGGGGGACTGGGTTTCCCGGGGGACTGGGTTTTCCCGGGGGACTGGGTTTCCCGGGGGACTGGGTTTCCCGGGGGGAATGGGTTTCCCGGGTGGACTGAGTTTCCGGGGGGACTGGGTTTTCCCGGGGGACTGGTTTTCCCGGGGGACTGGGGTTTTCCCGGGGGGACTGGGTTTCCCGGGGGGACTGGGTTTCCCGGGGGACTGGGTTTCCCGGGGGACTGGTTTTCCCGGGGGACTGGGTTTTCCCGGGGGGACTGGGTTTCCCGGGGGGACTGGGTTTTCCCGGGGGGACTGGGTTTTCCCGGGGGACTGGGGTTTCCCGGGGGACTGGGTTTTCCCGGGGGGACTGGGTTTCCCCGGGGGACTGGGTTTTCCCGGGGGACTGGGGTTTCCCGGGGGACTGGGTTTCCCGGCGGGACTGGGTTTCCCCGGGGGACTGGGTTTCCCCGGGGGACTGGGTTTCCCGGCGGACTGGGTTTCCCGGCGGACTGGGTTTTCCCCGGGGGACTGGGTTTTCCCGGGGGACTGGGTTTCTCAGGGGGGACTGGGTTTCCCGGGGGGACTGGGTTTTCCGGGGGGACTGGGTTTTCCGGGGGACTGGGTTTCCCTGGGGGGGGGGGGACTGGGTTTCCCGGGGGACTGGTTTTCCAGGGGGACTGGGTTTTCCCGGGGGGACTGGGGTTTTCCCAGCGGACTGGGTTTCCCTGGGTGACTGGGTTTCCCAGGGGGACTGAGTTTTCCCGGGGAGACTGGGTTTTCCCGGGGGACTGGGTTTCCCCGGGGGGACTGGGTTTTCCAGGGGGACTGGGTTTCCCGGGGGACTGGGTTTTCCGGGGGGGACTGGGTTTCCCAGGGGGACTGAGTTTTCCCGGGGGACTGGGTTTTCCCGGGGGGACTGGGTTTCCCCGGGGGGACTGGGTTTTCCCGGGGGGACTGGGTTTCCCGGGGGACTGGGTTTTCCCGGGGGACTGGGTTTCCCGGCGGACTGGGTTTTCCCGGGGACTGGGTTTTCCCGGCGGACTGGGTTTCCCGGGGGACTGGGTTTTCCCGGGGGACTGGGTTTTCCCGGGGGACTGGGTTTTCCCGGGGGGACTGGGTTTTCCTGGGGGGACTGGGTTTCCCGGGGGACTGGGTTTTCCCGGGGGACTGGGTTTTCCCGGGGGGACTGGGTTTTCCCGGGGGACTGGGTTTTCCCGGGGGGACTGGTTTTCCCGGGGGACTGGGTTTTCCCGGGGGACTGGGTTTTCCCGGGGGGACTGGGTTTTCCCGGGGGACTGGGTTTCCCGGGGGACTGGTTTTCCCGGGGGACTGGGTTTCTCAGGGGGGACTGGGTTTCCCGGGGGGACTGGGTTTCCCGGGGGGACTGGGTTTTCCCGGGGGGACTGGGTTTTCCCGGGGGGACTGGGTTTCCCGGGGGACTGGGTTTTCCCGGGGGGACTGGGATTTCCCGGGGGGACTGGTTTCCCGGGGGGACTGGGTTTTCCCGGGGGACTGGGTTTTCCCGGGGGGACTGGGTTTCCCGGGGGGACTGAGTTTCCCGGGGGACTGGGTTTCCCGGGGGGACTGGGTTTCCCGGGGGGACTGAGTTTCCGGGGGGACTGGGTTTTCCCGGGGGACTGGGTTTTCCCGGGGGACTGGGTTTTCCCGGGGGGACTGAGGTTTCCCCGGGGGGACTGGGTTTCCCGGGGGGACTGGGTTTCCCCGGGGGGACTGGGTTCCCCAGGGGGACTGGGTTTTCCCGGGGGGACTGGGTTTCCCGGCGGATTCACTCACCTTGTTTTCCTCTGTATTTCTGTTTCTCTTTAGGTTGCTTGAGGCCGCAGGTATTTCCTCACAGTTATGTCAATGTCTTGGACTCTCTGACCTCCTTCCCAGTGGGGTCGGTCCTGCGTTATCAGTGCTTCCCTGGGTACAAGCTGGTGGGGCCGGAACTTCTGGAGTGCACGTACAACCTGCTGTGGTCAGCGAGCCCTCCACGATGCCTGGATGTTGAAGGTAGTATCGCCTTATTGGCGCGAATGTCTGTTTAACACCGGCACCTGCTTCAGCTGTCCTGCTTTATTTATTTCAAACGCCCTTTCCTCCCCATCTCACCTGAATCCAGACACCAAGGCCTAGAAATTCAATGGCGCCACACCCATTTCTCAGGAGCCTAAGCGTCCAATGCTCATTACGAGCCGGAAGTGCGCTGCCCGCCATATTGGATCGGGCTTCACCGCAGGCGTCCAGAGTGCACGCCAGAACTATTTAAACAATCATAGAATGATGCAGCACAGAAGGAGGCCATTCAGCCCATCGTGCCTGTGCTGGCTAAGGCACAGTAATGAATAGCTTACGTAAATAAGGGTCCTCCACTTGATGGAGGACCCTTCCCGATTTTGGTCTGCCCCCAGCGCCTGACTTGCCACGTACTGAACTCACCCAGCCAGCCGTGGTGTTACCAGGCAGGAAGAACCCTTCACCAGCGCTATTTAAAGGGATCCGGCAGTACGTGCTGGTTAGTTGCTGTTTTGGTATTTCGGGCTGCTGGTTAACTTCTGGGTGTTTTTTGGTGTGTTTTCTGACTCTGGAAAGCTCTGTTTGTCTGAGAAGACTTTTCTTGTGCTGCACTGTTTTTCACTGCCTTGTCAACAGTTTGACTGCAGCCTGTGGCTGTCAAGGATACCGTATCCTTTAACCTTTATGATATGGGCTCCTTTCCGATTGCAGCAGGTGTCATCAGCGACATATCGCAGTTCGCAGTCCACCAATGCATCAGAGAGGTCACTGAGGCTCACTACACCTGGAGGACCACCTACATCTCTTTCCCTATGGACAGAGCAAAGCAGGATGAGAGAGCACGAGGTTTCGCCCACATGGCATGCTTCCCCAGGGTGCAAGGTGCCATAGACGGCACACACATTGCCTTACGTGCTCCCCATCGTCAGCCTGGCATCTTTATCAATTGAAAGGGATTCCGCTCACTCAATGTGCAACTGGTTTGCGACCACGGGCGTCGCATCATGCAGGTCTGTGCCTGCTGTCCCAGCAGCAGTCATGACTCATTCATCCTGCGCCAGTCCTCTGTGCCACCTCTATTCCAGCCAGGTCGCCAAGTTACAGGCTGGCTACTGGGTGACAAAGACTATTCTCCCCAGACATGGCTCATGACTCCTGTCGGGAACCCAGGCACAACTGCAGAGCAGGCCCATAACAAGAGCCATGCTGCCACAAGAAGCATCATCGAGTGAACAATCGGGGTCCTTGAGCAATGTTTCCGCTGCCTGGACTGTTCCAGAGGAGCTTTGCAGTACATTTCTGAGCGGGTATACAGATTTGTCGTCATCTGCTGCAGGCTCCACAACTTTGCCATCATGAGGCACCAGAATTGCCCCCAGCTTGGCAGCGGGCGGAGGAGGAGGCATCGACCACCAACACCCCTCGCTGCCCGAACTCTGAGAGCCGCTCATCGAGGATCGCTTCACCTAAACCATCCCTCCCTTCCCCAATACATCCGCAGTCCCACAATCCTCACCACCGCCCTAACTACCACCATCAGTCCAGCCTTTCCCTCACTTCACTATAAATATAAACATAACACCAGATCTAGAACATAAAACAGCTTTATCAAACAACTCAATTCCATCTCTAACAGTTAACAGAAATAATTATGAATCACCCTTGTGCAAGCCCTTAGTGCCTAGCTTCTGTGCTTATTTACCTGTCCTGGTGCCCCTAGAAGTGCTTCCCCAGTGGCTGAAGCTTGGGAGGTGGAAGGCTGCTGAGCTTCCATTGATGACACTTCCGATGGCCATGGAGGGTGACCTCGAGCAGCATCTCGGACTGGGCCAGGGCAGTCTGGCTATGTGGCACTAACCGGAGCACTGGCGGAGTGGGTGGCAGGGGAGCAGGCATGCTGTCGTCCTGAGAGAGGACAGGAGGTGCCTCTGCCATGGAGCCAAGGCCACTCTCCTTTGACTGCGCTTTGGCACTCCTGTGACTCAGCGCAAACTTTGACAATTGCAGCACTCTGACTGTAGAGGACAGAGATATCATTTCTCTCTCTCTTTCTCTGCAGCGTGCCCTCTACCTCCGATACCGGATCACGGTGACTACGTCTGCCACCCCTATCCCTGCGACCGCTACATCCACGGCACGGTGCTGGAATTCTACTGCGACCCCGGCTACTCCCTCACCAATGATTACAAATACATCACCTGCCAGTACGGAGATTGGTTCCCGACCAGCCAGGTCTTCTGCCAGCAAGCCGGTGGGTGCTTGGCGTGAGGCGGAAGAGAGCTTTACCGGGGAGGGGCACCCTCTGGTGCATGGGGTTGAAAAAAGGGGATACTGCCAGCAGCGTGGATAAAGATCGGGAACTCCCGCAAGAACAGAAACGGCTCTCATTTACAGAGCTCCTTTCATGTAACGCTTTACGGGAGGTGAGGTCTACATCCAGCAAGATGTTAAGGGAGTGGGCCCAAGCAGAATCAAAGAGGCAGGTTGAGAGGGGACTTTTGGAGAGAGGTAGGAAGGTGGAGGGAGGGGTTCAAGAAGAACATTCCAGCGTGCCATGACATCGTGTAGCTGAAATCTGCGACACTGATGGTGGAGCTGAGGGAAGGGATCGCACTCTAGGCATAAGTGTAGAGGAGTGGAGAGCTTCAACTGGGCCAGAGAAGGTTGCGGAGGGAGTGGCTTCTGCATTCAGTTCTGGGCGCCGCACCGCAGGAAGAATATATTGGCCTTGGAGGGAATGCGGCACAGGTTCACCAGAACAATACCAGGGCTAAAAGCATTAAATTATGAGGACAGGTTCCATAAATTTGGCTTGTATTCCCATGAGTTTAGAATATTGAGGGATGATCTAATCGAGGTGTTTAAAATGTTAAAAGAAACCATTTCCTCTGATGGGGGAATCCTGAACAAGGGAGCATAAATTTAATGTTAGAGCTAGGCCATTCAGGAGTGAAATCAGGAAGCACATTTTCACACTAAGGGTAGTAGAAATCATAGAAACATAGAATGGTTACAGCACAGAAGGAGGCCATTCAGCCCGTCGAGCCCGTGCCGGCTCTCTGCAAGAGCACTTCAGCTAGTCCCACTCCCCCGCCCTTTCCCTGTAGCCCTGCAATTTTTTTTCCTTCAAGTTCTTATCCAATTCCCTTTTGAAAGCCACGATTGAATCTGCTTCCACCGCCCTTTCAGGCAGTGCATTCCAGATCCTAACCACTCGCTGCGTAAAAAAGAATGTCCTCATGTTGCCTTTGGTTCTTTTGCCAATCACCTTAAATCTGTGTCCTCTGGTTCTCGACCCTTCTGCCAATGGGAACAGTTTCTCTCTATCTACTCTGTCCAGGACCCCTCATGATTTTGAATACCTCTATCAAATCTCCTCTCAACCTTCTCTGCTCTAAGGAGAACAACCCCAGCTTCTCCAGTCTATCCATATAACTGAAGTCCCTCATCCCTGGAATCATTCTCGTAAATCTTTTCTGCACCCTCTCGAAGGCCTTCACATCCTTCCTAAAGTGCGGTGCCCAGAAATGGACACAATACTCCAGTTGAGGCCGAACCAGTGTTTTATAAAGGTTCATCATAACTTCCTTGCTTTTGTACTCTATGACTCTATTTATGAAGCCCAGGATCCCGTGTGATTTTTTAACCGCTTTCTCAACCTGCCCTGCC
This sequence comes from Squalus acanthias, assembly GCA_030390025.1. Taxonomy (NCBI): domain Eukaryota; kingdom Metazoa; phylum Chordata; class Chondrichthyes; order Squaliformes; family Squalidae; genus Squalus; species Squalus acanthias. The sequence goes on from CM059433.1 coordinate 134,610,272, forward strand.
ACCTTCAATGATTTGTGCACATATACCCCAGGTCTCTCTGTTCATGCACCCCCTTTTAGGATTGTACCCTTTAATTTATATTGCCTCTCCTCGTTCTTCCTACCAAAATGTATCACTTTGCACTTTTCTGTGTTAAATTTCATCTGCCACGTGTCCGCCCATTTCACCAGCCTGTCTATGTCTTCTTGAAGTCTATCACTATCCTCCTCACTGTTCACTATACTTCCAAGTTTTGTGTCATCTGCAAATTTTGAAATTGTGTCCTGTACTCCCAAGTCCAAGTTATTAATGTATATCAAGAAAAGCAATGGTCCTAGTACCAACCCCTGGGGAACACCACTGTATACCTTCCTCCAGTCTAAAAAACAACCGTTCACCACTACTCTCTGTTTCCTGTCACTTATCCAATTTTGTATCCATGCTGCCACTGTCCCTTTTATTCCATGGGCTTCAACTTTGCTGGCAAGCCTATTATGTGGCACTTTATCAAACGCCTTTTGGAAGTCCATGTATACAACCACGTCAACCGCATTGTCCTCATCAATTCTCTTTGTTACCTCATCAAAAAACACAATCAGGTTGGTTAAACACGATTTGCCTTTAACAAATCCGTGCTGGCTTTCCTTAATTAATCCACACTTGTCCAAGTGACTGTTAACTTTGTCCCTGATTATCGTTTCTAAAAGCTTCCCAGCTACCGAGGTTAAACTGACTGGCCTCTAGTTGCTGGGTTTATCCTTACACCCTTTTTTGAACAAGGGTGCAACATTTTCAATTCTCCAGTCTTCTGACACCACCCCCATATCTAAGGAGGATTGGAAGATTATGGCGAGTACCTCCGCGATTTCCTCCTTAACCTCCCTCAGCATCCTAGGATGCATCCTATCCTTGATGAGTGTGGCATCAAGGAGCCCTAGTAAAACTGAAGTCAATGGGAATCGGGGAGGGGGGGAAACTCTCCACTGGCTGGAGTGATACCTAGCACAAAGGAAGATGGTTGTGGTGGTTGGAGGTCAATCATCACAGCCCCAGGACATCGCTGCAGTAATTCCTCAGGGCCAACCATCTTCAGCTGCTTCATCAATGACCTTCCCTCTATCATAAGGTCAGAAGTTCACTGATGACTGCACACTGTTCAGTGCCATTTGCAACTCCTCAGATAATGAAGCAGTCCATGCCCGCATGCAGGAAGACCTAGACAACATTCAGGCTTGGGCTGATAAGTGGCAGGTAACATTCGCGCCACACAAGTGCCAGGCAATGACTATCTCCAACAAGCGAGCGTCTAACCACCGCCCCTTGACATTCAATGTCATTACCATCGCCGAATCCCCCACCATCAATATCCTGAGGATCACCATTGACCAGAAACTTAACTGGACCAGCCACATAAATACTGTGGCAACAAGAGCAGGTCAGAGGCTGGGTATTCTGCGGCGAGTGTCTCACCTCCTGGCTCCCCAAAGCCTTTCCACCATCTACAAGGCACAAGTCAAGAGTGTGATGGAATACTCTCCACTTGCTTGGATGAGTGCAGCTCCAACTACACTCAAGAAGTTCGACATCATCCAAGATAAAGCAGCCTGCTTGATTGGCACCCCATCCACCACCTTAAACATTCACTCCCTCCACCACCGGCGCACCGTGGCTGCAGTGTGTACCATCGACAAGATGCACTGCAGCAACTCGCCAAGGCTTCTTCAGCAGCACCTCCCAAACCCGCGACCTCTACCACCTAGAAGGACAAGGGCAGCAGGCGCATGGGAACACCACCACCTCCAAGTCACGCACCATCCTGACATGGAAGTATATCACCGATCCTTCATCGTCGCTGGGTCAAAATCCTGGAACTCCCTCCCTAACAGCACTGTGGGAGTACCTTCACCCCATACGGACTGCAGCGGTTCAAGAAGGCAGCTCACCACCACCTTCTCAAGGGCAATTAGGGATGGGCAATAAATGCTGGCATTGCCAGCGACGCCCACATCCGAGGAACGAATAAATAAAAAAGATCCGTTCTCAACCCACTGAAATTTGCCTTCCTCCAATTAAGTATTTTTACTCTAGATTGCTCCCTGTCCTTTTCCAATGCTAATCTAAACCTTATGATGCTATGATCACTGTTTCCTAAATGTTCCCCTACTGACACTTGCTCCACTTGACTCACCTCATTCCCCAGAACCAGATCCAGCAATGCCTCCTTCCTCGTTGGGCAGGAAACGTACTGATCAAGAAAGTTCTCCTGAACACAGTTATCGCCACGACATCATATTCCCATGTGGCTATTTGCGCCTGCAGCTCATCAACCTTATTTACCACACTTCGTGCATTCACACACATGCACTGTAAACCTGTCTTAGACCTTCCTGTATTCTCTCTTAGTCTGACCCCACCTAATACCATACTATTTCTTACTCTAGTGCTATCTGTTTCTCCCAATCCTTTGTGCACCTTGTTTCTTCTTTCTAATGCTACACCCTGGTGCCCATCCTGCTGCCAAATTAGATTAAACCCTCCTTAACAGCACTAGAAAACTCCCCCATGAGGACATTGGTACCGGCTCTGTTGAGGTGCAACCTGTCCGGCCTGTACAAGTCCCACCTCCCCTAGAACCGGTCCCAATGTCCCAGGAATCTGAAGCCCTCCCTCCTGCACCATCTCTCCAGCCATGCATTCATCAGTTCTATCCTCCTATTTCTATACTCACTAGCTCGTGGCACCGGGAGTAATCTGGAGATTACTACCTTTGAGGTCCTGCTTTTTAATCTCTTTCCTAGCTCCCTAAAATCTGCCTGCAGGACCTCATCCCTTTTTCTACCTATGTCGTTGGTACCGATATGGACCACGACCTCTGGCTGTTCACCATCTCCCCCCAGAATGCCCTGCAGCCGCTCAGTGACATCCTTGACCCTGGCACCAGGGAGGCAACATACAATCCTGGAATCACGTCTGCAGCCGCAGAAACGCCTGTCTGCTCGCCTAACTATCGAATCCCATACCACTATTGCTTTCCCAAACCTCCTCCTCCCCTCGCCCCCCCCCCCCCCCCCCCCCGTAAAGCTGAGCCACCCGTGGTGCCATGGACTTGGCTCTGGCTGTAATCCCCAGAGGAACCATCACCCTCACTAGTATTGTACTGAATACTGGTTGAAGAGCGAGATGCACTCAGGGGACTCCTACGCTACCTGCCTGGTCCTCCTGGAGAAATCTGGAATTCTCTCTCCCAGAAAGCTGCTGAGGCCGGGGGTCAATTGGAGCTTTCAAGACTGAGATCGATAGATTTTTGTTAGTTAATGGTATCAAGGGATATGGAGCTAAGACTATGGCGATCAGCCATGATCTAATTGAATGCCAGAGCAGGCATGAGGGGTTGAATGGCCTCCTCCTGTTCCTATGGAGCGTTTTGAAGAGGTGGAGTTTGAGGTTGAGTAATTGTGACTCTCAAGAAAATAAATGTGGATATTGCTCTCCCGGTGGCTCGGCTGCTTCAGGCAGTGAGTGACTGAGCTGTACTGGACCAGGTAGCTCCCTGCTTCTGTCCCCAGCCTATGGTATTATTTGATCCCTGCCAAGCCCATGGTAGGAAGGCTCAGTATCAGTGTTCTCTGGGTTAAGAACATAAGAATATAAGAATTAGGAGCAGGAGTAGGCCATACGGCCCCTTGAGCCTGCTCCACCATTTAATAAGATCATGGCTGATCATCGACCTCAACTCCACTTTTCCTGCCCGATCCCCATATCCCTTGATTCCCCAAGAGTCCAAAAATCTATCTGTCTCAGCCTTGAATATACTCAATGACTGAGCATCCACAGTCCTCTGGGGCAGAGAATTCCAAAGATTCACCACCCTCTGAGTGAAGAAATTCCTCCTCATCTCAGTCTTAAATGGCCGACCCCTTATCCTGAGATTATGCCCCCCAGCTCTAGACTCTCCAACCAGGGGAAACAACCTCTCAGCATCTAATACAAAAGCAAAATACTGCGGATGCTGGAAACCTGAAATAAAAACAGAAAATGCTGTAAATACTCAGTAGGTCAAGCAGCATCTGTGGAGAGAGAAACAGAGTTAACGTTTCAGGTCGATGACCTTTCGTCAGAACTGGAAACCTGGAGTGCCTGTAAAGGGATGGGAACCCAGGTAACCACAGTAGCAGCCAATAATAATCAATGGCTGTCACTTCTATAGTGCCTTATGGGATTTCAGATTCCTGGAACTTAATAAAGCTCAAAACCAGGTTTAAATCGACCAATTGTGAGCTTGTTTAGTTTGCCAGACGACAATGAATTGGGGATTGCCGTGAGGATGGAGGATGCTGTTAATAATTTTAAGGACTTTTATCAGTTACGCCATTGGGCGAATAAATGAGAGACATTCGGGTACAATGAAGGGCTAGAAGTAGTACCAGGAGACAGAAGGGGACCTGGAGTAACAGTACGTTCTTCACTTTAAACATCTCAAGAATCTGGAGAAGCAATTCAAATAGCAATTTCCATGTTAGATATACAACCACAACAGTGAGTGCGAGGTTATGGTGAAGTTTTACTGGTCAGATCACACTTGGTGTACTGTGTGCACTCTCGTTTTGTGTAAGTGGGATATAGATACATGGCGAGGGGGCAGAGTAACAAGACTCAAGTGTAATGAGTGATTTGCACAGCCACTGGAAAATCATCAGGATAGCTTTTATGAGATCAGAAAATTCCCACTCACTGCATTCAGCACAGTTCAATTCCACAAACCCCACCCGAGCATCAGCAGGTAGAAGTAGGGAGTGAATGGGCTTTGATGGGAGATTTGGGTACCAGAGGGATAGGCTTTGACAGGACAGTTAGGGTACCAGAGTAATGGGGTTTGAGGGGACAGTTAGGGTACCAGAGGAATGGGCTTTGATGGGACAGTGAGGGTACCAGAGGGATGGGCTTTGATGGGACTTTGGGTACCAGAGGGATGGGCTTTGATGGGACAGTGAGGGTACCAGAGGGATGGGCTTTGATGGGACTTTGGGTACCAGAGGAATGGGCTTTGATGGGAGAATTAGGGTACCAGAGGAATGGGCTTTGATGGGAGAATTAGGGTACCAGAGGAATGGGCTTTGATGGGAGAATTAGGGTACCAGAAGAATGGGCTTTGATGGGGTACCCGGGAGATGGACTTCAATCGGTCTTTTGTCATCCTTGACTTAACTTGTTGATTTCTTTGGGGTGAAGTATTGAGTGGATCTCCCTGGGATATTGTAGAGTGGATCTCCCTGGGATATTGTTGAGTGGATCTCCCTGGGATATTGTCGAGTGGATCTCCCTGGGATATTGTCGAGTGGATCTCCCTGGGATATTGTCGAGTGGATCTCCCTGGGATATTGTCGAGTGGATCTCCCTGGGATATTGTCGAGTGGATCTCCCTGGGATATTGTCGAGTGGATCTCCCTGGGATATTGTCGAGTGGATCTCCCTGGGGTATTGAGTGGATCTCCCTGGGATATTGTAGAGTGGATCTCCCTGGGATATTGTTGAGTGGATCTCCCTGGGATATTGTTGAGTGGATCTCCCTGGGATATTGTTGAGTGGATCTCCCTGGGATATTGTTGAGTGGATCTCCCTGGGATATTGTCAAGTGGATCTCCCTGGGATATTGTTGAGTGGATCTCCCTGGGATATTGTTGGGTGGATCTCCCTGGGGTATTGTTGAGTGGATCTCCCTGGGATATTGTTGGGTGGATCTCCCTGGGGTATTGTTGAGTGGATCTCCCTGGGATATTGTCAAGTGGATCTCCCTGGGATGATCAGTAAACTTTAGGTATGTGGCTGTATTTCAGATGGTTTGCCTCGTTTCCCCATGGGTTCGGTGCTTTTGGTTTGAAACATGGCGGTTTCACGGCCACTTACTGCTCAATCTCTCTTGTGTTACTGGAGCAGATCAATCCTGGTCGGACTCCGAGGAAACCATCCTCTCCACCTGGAAGATCGTGGCTTTCACGGCCATCAGTGTCCTCTTGGCCCTGCTCCTTGTGGTCTTTGTCAAAGCCTTTCAGATCAAGCTGAAGTCACCGTGCCAGTCTGGGTAAGCAGAAAGTCCTTGTACGCGAATCACTGAAAGTTAACATGCAGGTACAGCAAGCAATTAGGAAAGCTAATGGTATGTTAGCCTTTATTACAAAAAGATTGGAGTATAAGAGTAAAGGGCAGACCTGGAAGGAGTCGGCAGCAGAGGAGGTAGTACTTAAACAGAGCGGGACCCGAGGACAGCGCAGACCTGGAAGGAGTCGGCAGCAGAGGAGGTAGTACTTAAACAGAGCGGGACCCGAGGACAGCGCAGACCTAGAAGGAGTCGGCAGCAGAGGCAGCTGTACTTAAACAGTACAAATCCAGCAAATGCCAAGAGAACATCACAATCAAGGAGGGACGTCACAGGACTGCAGGTAGGTGATTAGTGGGTGAGTATTAGCGTTTTATTCTCTCTAACTTAACTGGATAAACTAATTAACATAACTATAAATAATCGTGTGAATAAAGACTTTAACTAAGAGAGCGAGAGAAGCGGCCGGAGATGAAGGTAGGCCCGACTTTTAAGACTCTTAGGGGGAGAAATTAATTATAGCCCAGGAGTGGGCGGTAACTTTAAAAAAGTTTGAGATTTAGCGCCAGGCGCGAATGAATCTCGCTGCGCATAAAATTAAGTCTCATCGCTCAAAGAAAGGATTGCAGCACTAAATCAAGTGCTAATGGCCTAGCTCAGTGGCGTTACACTCAAAGTGCTAACCAATATCAGGTGCAATCTATTCACAAGTCATAATTGCCACAGCTCTTTCCAGTTCTTAAAGGGGAGGTTCATTGATGCTGCAGAACCTCATTCTCAGCATTGCTGGCTGTGAACCTGTGTCAGCAAGCAGGAGCAGGCCAAGCCCAAGGAGCCGGATGACTCAAGCAGGTGTCATGATGGCAGATCCACGCCCCAGGGAGAGAGCCCGCAGATTTTCAGACCAAGCATTGGAGGAGTTGGTGTCCACTGTGGAGAGACAGAGGGCGGTGCTCTACCCAGTAAGTGACAGGAGGCCCTCGCCGCAAGTCTTCCGTGCCATGTGGAGGGAGGTTGCCCATCGGGTTTCGGGCAGCACTGTGGTCCCCAGGACCCACACGCAGTGCAGGAAGAAATTTAACGACCCCACTCAGGGTGGTCAGGGCGAGTCAATGCTTCAACAAATGCTACATACCACCATCTGAGCGACAATCTTCACACACTGCCCAAAGCACCACTCCCCCAGCACTCACCTACCAACAATCTCTACCTACCAAAACTCACACCCTCATCTCACACCTTGCACACAATGACAGCTATTCAACTTACTTCTTATGTTCTTATGACAGGCACATCACCCAAACAGATTGCTCCACACTCACACACACTTTCCTTTCTCCTGCAGGCCAAGGTGGCTCACAACAGGAGGGAGCAGGAGCTAACAGGCGGGGGACAAGCCAACACCCAACCACTGTCTACGCTGGAAAATAGAGTGCTGGAGATTATTGGGCGCCAGGTGGTAGGCGCAGTGGCCACCGGCCATGTTGACCCCCTTGGGGACAACAACAGTATGTTCATCCCTACTTCTTCTCACATCCCACTTCCCCCTCACCCCACAAGCCTTTCGCACTTTCCAGCTAATCATGCTGTATGCATGCATTTCTCCCTTCCCGGCCCCCTCCCCTCACCTTAACCCGACTCTTGTGCCTTTATGCTTTCAGATAATGAGCAAGTACCTGAACAGCCTGTCCCTGAGGGCACCGTTGAGAGCGAGGCGGGAGAAGAGGAGGAGGAAGAACACACTGCGTCACTGCATGTCTCACCCGCAGGCACCAGCTCAGATACTGGCACTACACATTCTTTAGAGGCTAGTATAGTAGCGGGATCTGTACAGGGTGATGCACCGGGAATGAGCGGGCTGCAGCAAGGCCAGGGGGAAAGGGTAGCTCGGGGGCCAGCTCCCCGGAGGGAGAGTTCGCGCGCAAGTTCTGCTGCACAGGACTCAGATGAGGACCTTGATGGGGAGGCCTTTAGAAGAAGGGTGATGGGCATGCACACAGAGATGATAGGTGCAATGGCAAGGGTGCCCAAGAGCCTGTCAGCAATGGTGAAGGAGTCTGCCTCCAACATTGCACAAAGCTCTGCGCACACCATGGAGCCCATCATTTCCAGTCTGGAAAGGATGGTCGACTCCCAGAGACCATGGCGACTCAGACCTGATGCCGCCTGTGATGGACGATCTGGCAGCTTCCATTGCAGCACAGGCGGAAGTGACACAACGTCTTAGTGCTGTAATGCAGTCTATGGTTGGTGCCATTCAATCTTAGACTGCTCTCATGCAGTCTCAGCTTGATGCCAAGCAAGCTCTGACTGCTGCCATCGTGGCTGGGTCTACGACCATCGACCGGGGCTTTCACGGTGTTGCAGCAGGCCAGCAATCTGTGCTGCAACAGATTGCTAGGGATGCTGAGGTGCTGCCCTGGGGGAGTGGCAGTGGGTCAGTGGAGCAGGAACCTGCTGTCCTCTCTCACAATGTCAGCATTCCTGCTCCCACCGCTGCCACTCCGCCATTGCCCTTGTCGCTGCCTGTCATCCAGCCAGACCAGACTGCTGCCGCCTATGCTGAGGTGGTGCAGTCTACAGCCGGGCCTTCCAGGCCCAGAGCTGGTTGCGGGCGTCCTGCAAGGCCATCTGAAGTCTCCCGCACGGACACTCAGCAGCTTTCCACCAGCCCTGCTGCAGCCACTGGGCCAACACTTCGTAGGAGCACTAGAGTAGGCAAAGGCACAGTAACGAGAGGCACTAAGGGATTGCACAAGGGTGAATAGTTCATATTGTTGTTGTAAATATGTGTTAACTGATTATTGATAAATCTATGAGGTGGTCCCACAATCCCTGGTGGCAAGGGCTGGGCCCTCATGATGGTCAAGTTGTGGAACATGCAGCAGACCATCACAAAATGGGACACCCGCTCAGCCGAGTAATGGAGGGCTCCTCCCAAGCGGTCAAGGCAGCGGAACCGTTGCTTGAGCACCCCGATGGTCTGCTCGATGATGTTCCTAGTGGCGGCATGGCTCTCATTATATGAGTGCTGAGCAGGAGTGTTGGGGTTGCGGAGGGAAGTCATGAGCCAGGTGGAGAGCGGATAGCCCTTGTCTCCGACCAGCCAGCCGTGAGCTTGACGTGGTGGCTGGAAGAGTGCTGGCACACCGGTCTGGCGCAGGATGAAGGCATCGTGGCTGCTGCCAGGATAACGGGCATCACATTGAGGATTCACTGTCTGTGGTCGCACACCAACTGCACATTAAGTGAGTGGTAGCCTTTGCGGTTACGGAGGATCTCAGGATTGTTATGTGGTGCTCGCAAAGCCACATGGGTGCAGTCAATGGCACCCGTCACCATGGAGAAGCCCGCTATCCTGGCAAAGCCACATGCACGTTCGTCCTGCTTCTCTCTGGTAATGAGAAAGGAAATGTAGTCCCTTCTGTTGTAGAGAGCCTCTGTGACCTTCCGGATGCAGCGCTGGACAGAGAACTGCGAGATGTTAGCTATATCTCCTGTTGCAGACTGGAAGGATCCGCTGGCGAAGAAATTGAGGGCGACGGTGACCTTGACTGCCACTGAGAGAGCTGTGGTTGCCCTGATCTGAGGCTCGAGGTCTGATTGCAGGAGGTGGCAGAGTTCTGTGACCACCTCCTTGCTGAAGTGGAGCCTTCTAATACACTGCTCCTGGTTTAATTGAAGGTAGGAGAATTGCTTTCGGAAGAGCCTCGGAAGGTAAGGCTTCCTGTTGAGAGCCCTGATGGCTCTCCTCCTCCCTCTGGCCACACGTTCCAATCTTTCTCGTTGCCTGCGCTTCCTCCGGCGTAGATCCTGGAGGGCGAGGTCGACTGCCAGTACAGCGCCCATTAATGCAAGGAAGTGTAGCACTATGATATGTTGTGAGAATAAATATAACCAACTTTTAGTAGCCACAACACTCCTGATACTAAACAACCTTTAAATGACTGAATGAATCAGTTTCATAATGTCAAACTGACAAGGAAGCAGTGAAACACCACTAACCTGACAGCTGCGACTCATTACTAATGATCCCTTTAAGTAGCGCCCCTGGAGCCAGCATCCACCTGCTTGATGCCTCCTCTCCCTGTCGCTGTCGGGATGAGGTGCTAAGGCCTCGCCCCCGCGCTACTGCATCAGCGCCCCATTAGCACCTCTGCCAGGCGCTAACTAGAGACGCTAACCAACTGAATTTTTCCCCCTTAGTCTTAAGTTTATTTCTGTAAGTTAGTTAACAGTCGAACAAATAAAAGGCATGGCAGGGCACCTCGGTCCAGCGGAATGCACATCCTGTGCCATGTGGGAAATCCAGGATGCTTCCCATGTCCTGGACAACCACATGTGCAGGAAGTGTTGTCGGCTGGAGGAGCTCGAGTGTCGGGTTTCGGAGCTTGAGCAGCAGCTGACGTCACTGGATAGCTACGTGGATAGCACATTTCAGGAGGTGGTCACCCCGCAACGTAAGAGTGTGCAGGCAGAGAGGGAATGGGTGACCGTCAGACAGACAAGGAGGACCTGGCAGGTACTGCAGGAGTCCCCTGAGTGCATCTCGCCCTCCAACCAGTAGGGTGAGGGCGATGGTTCCTCTGGGAAGTACAGCCAGAGCCAAGTCTGCGGCACCACGGGTGGCTCAGTTGTACGGGGGGGAGGAGGAAGATTGGGAAGGCAATAGTGGTAGGGGATTCGTAGTTAGGGGAACAGACAGGCGTTTTTGTGGCCACAGACGTGATTTCAGGATGGTATGTTGTCTCCCTGGTGCCAGGGTCAAAGATGTCACTGAGTGGCTGCAGAACATTCTGAGGGGGGAGGGTGAATAGCCAGAGGTCGTGGTCCATATCGGTACCAACGACATAGATAGAAAGAGGGCTGAGGTCCTGCAGGCAGATTTTAGGGAGCTAGGAAAGTGATTAAAAAGCAGGACCTCAAAAGTAGTAATCTCCGGATTGCTCCCGGTGCCACCCGCGAGTGAGTATAGAAATAGGAGGATAGAGCAGATGAATGTGCGGCTGGAGAGATGGTGCAGGAGGGAGGGCTTCAGATTCCTGGGACATTGGGACCTGTTTTGGGGAGGTGGGACCAGTACAGGCCAGGACAGGTTGCACCTGAACAGAGCCAGAACCAATGTCATTGTGGGGAGGATTGCTAGTGTTGTTGGGGAGGGTTTAAACTAATTTGGCAGGGGGATGGGCACCAGATGTAGCATTAGAAAGGAGAAACAAGGTGCACAAAGGATGGGAAGAGACAGATAGCACTAAAGTAAGAAATAGTATGATATTAGGTAGGGTCAGACTAAGAGAGAATACAAGAAGGTCTAAGACAGGTTTACAGTGCATGCGTGTAAATGCACGAAGCATAGTAAATAAGGTTGGTGAGCTGCAGGCGCAAATAGCCACATGGGAATACGATGTTGTGGCGATAACGGAGACCTGTCTCAAAAAAGGGCAAGATTGGGTATTAAATATTCCTGGATATAAGGTATTCAGGAAAGATAGGGAAGGAAAGAAAGGAGGTGGGGTGGCAGCATTGGTTAAGGAGAATGTTACAGTGCTGGAGAGAGAGGATGTCCTGGGGTCAAGGACAGAATCTATTTGGTTAGAGTTAAGAAACAATAGAGGTGCCATTACACTGCTAGATGTATTCTATAGGCCACCAACTAGTGGGAAAAATATGGAGGAGCAAATTTGCAGGGAAATTAGAGAGGTGCAAGAATTATAGAGTAGTAATAATGGGGGACTTCAATTATCCTAATATAGACTGGGATAATAATAGTTAAAGGGCAGAGATGGAGAAGAATTTCTCAAGTGTGTTCAGGAGAACTTTCTTGCTCAGTACGTTTCCGGCCCAACGAGGAAGGAGGAATTGCTAGCTCTGGTTCTGGGGAATGAGGTGGGTCAAGTGGATCAAATTTCAGTCAGGGAACATTTAGGGAATAGTGATCATAGTATCATAAGGTTTAGATTCGCTATGGAAAAGGACAGGGAACAATCTAGAGTAAAAATACTTAATTGGAGGAAGGCAAATTTCAGTGGGTTGAGAACAGACCTGGCCCGGGTAAATCGGAATCAAAGATTGGCAGGCAAAACTGTAATCAAACAATGGGCTGCCTTTAAAGAGGAGATAGTTCGGGTACAGTCGAGGTACATTCTCCAGACTGATTCCTGGGATGGCAGATTGTTCTATGATGGGAGATTGAGGAGACTAGGCCTATATTCCCTAGAATTTAGAAGAATGAGAGGTGATTTCATTGAAACATATAGGCCTGTATTTTCCGATCCCTACGGGTGTGTACGAGCTGTGTACATACCCGTAGGGACCTCGCAAGTGCAGGCATGAAAACCAGCACTTCCAATCTTTCAAGAAGGGCCTCTGCGGGGGGAAAGTTCCGCTTTCTGCAGAATTTCCACCCGCTGAAAACCCTTAAAAATCTTACGCCTGGTAAAAGCAGGCGTAAGGCTGCTTTTACCAGCATAAGAGTTTAAAAAAGTAAAAAAATATTTTTTTTCACTCATTTATAATTTTAAAATACTTTTTAAAAGATAAGTTTATTTTTAGCCCCATAAATAACTTTAATTTTTTTTTCAAAAAATTACATTTTTGTTTAAAATATTTAATTTAATGTAATTTTAACTAATTTTAAAAACATGATGTTTTTTTAAATTTATTTAATGTTTTGATGTGTTTTTTGAGTGATTCCCATTCATACTTTTGACAGGTCTAACCTATCAAAAGTATGAAGGGGGATTCCCTTCATTCATTGGTTCCCCATGGCCCACGTGATCCCAGGGACACTTGCGAATCGTATGCACCCCTGGGATACCTGGGCCCTGTACATTTCGTAGAGCAGAGGCCCAGGAGCAGAAATGTCCGGACCTCCGGAGCCCTCAGGTAAGGACGTAGATTTTTTCCAGATCGGAGGCCTCCGCACGCAGGAAGCCTCCGATTGGAAAATACGGGCCGTTATATTTTTACAGGTCTTGACAGGGTAATGCTGAGAGGCTGTTTCCCCTGGCTGGAGAGTCTAGAAACAGGGGTCACAGTCTCAGAGTAGGAGGTCGGCCATTTAGGACTGAGATGAGGAGAAATTTCTGCACTCAAAGGGTTGTGAATCTTTGGAATTCTCTACCCCAGAGGGCTGTGGATACTCAATCGTTGAGTATATTCAAGACAGAGATTGATAGATTTTTGAATATTAAGGGAATCAAGGGATATGGGGATAGTGCAGGAAAGTGGAGATGAGGTAGAAGATCAGCCATGATCTTATTGAATGGCGGAGCAGGCTCGAAGGGCCGAATGGCCTACTCTTGCTCCTAATTCTTATGTTCTTAAATGGGCACTCCTTATTTTAGTGGGTGTGGGGGGGTTGGGGCGGGACGGAGGGTGGTGGTAAGAGCTGTGATTGGGAGGATCGGATATTTTGTAAAATGAGCACTATCAGTGCTGGGGAATGGAACAATGTGCACAGTCCGTGGCAACATCAAACACTCTCAGGTCAGGCATAGGCATGGGTGAAACGCATAGCCCAAGGCTACATCCACACTCTCTTAAGTGAAATAAGCAGCAGGTCCATCGGTATCTGTAACGAGAACTGACAGGACAATGGCCCAAAAATTCATGAGGAAGCCTTCGTGCGAGGGTAAGGCTTCCCCGCGATCTCTCACTGCGCGTTGGCTTTTTCAGTTCCAGCTCGCACGAACTTGATGTTCTGGACAGCTGCTGTGCTGGGCTTGCGTATCCCACAGGCGTAGTTAATTCGTGCGAGCTGTGGGATCACGTGACTCAGTTAGAGCCAATGGCAGCACACCATCTTCCATTCATAACTTTCACATAAGTGCTGTGAAAGCTATGAATACTATAGCCCCCCAAAAGAACAGCTAAACCTCAATTAAATTTTAAAAAAACCATCACATTAATAAAATAAGTATAGTTAAATAAATTAACCATTTTAAATAAAAAATTAAATTTTTGAAAAAGTTTAAAATCTTTTAAAAAGTTATAAAAATAAACTTACCTGTCTTTAAAGTCTCTAAAAAAGATATACCTGTTAAAAAAAATTCAAAATAATACTTAATTCACTACTTACCTTGTTAAAAGTGGGTATTACTCCTCCTTTTTTTATGTGTAAAATCTTCCATACTTACCTGCGCGTTGAAACCACTAAGTGCACTGCATACGCGCAGCCTGTAGCGCGCACGCGGTTCACCTAGGAACCGCCCCCTTTTCCATTCACCAAGTGCCGGTTTTCAGCGCATGCGCAGTGCATGCAGAAAACCGGCAATTGGAGACAGAATACATGAGAGTACACAGTGCGTACTCTCGCGTATCAACACAAATTTTTGGGCCAATGTTTCAAGGGGAGACTTTTCATCAGAGCAGGTACCGAGCAACTCTCAACATCCACATTTGAAAAAAATTAATTCTCGGGATTTGGGTATCGTAGCAAGGCCAGCATTTATTGCCGATCCCTAGTTGCTCTTGAGAAGGTGATGGTGAGCCGCCTTCTTGAACCGCTGCAGTCCGTGTGCTGAAGGTACTCCCACAGTGCTGTTAGGGAGGGAGTTCCCAGATTTTGACCCAGCGACGATGAAGGAACGGCGATATATGTCCAAGTCAGTATGGTGTGTAACTTGGAGGGGAATTTGGAGGTGATGGTGTTCCCATGCACCTGCTGCCCTTGTCCTTCTAGATGGTAGAGCTCGTGGGTTTGGAAGGTGTATTGTCCTAGAGGATTGGGAGAGTTTTGGAATTGTAATGTCCTGCACTGTGGGCCTTGACCTTTCACCTAAGTTTCTTAATAAAGAAGAAACTAAGGGGGAAAAATTGGGTTGCGCTCCCTACTTTTAGCACCCTGAAAAAGTTAGCACCCCTGCAACTAAAATTGGATGGTAGCGCCCCAGGCAGGAGGTATGGAGCTACTGGAAGTGCTCCCCCTCCCTCTTGGGGTGCTCCCAGGGAATATCGCGGCGCTACGTGCCGCTGCGCCACGCGGTACTGCAGGCCTCACTCCCCTTATTAAAGGGGAGGGGCCTTGCGCAGCGCGAACCGGGGCCCAGTTGGGCCACCAGGGAGCGGGGTGCCGGCAAAAGAGCCCGGCACTCAGAGGGCAGAGGGGGCAGGTGCTGGCAGGCAGCCAGCAAATAAAATGGCCGCCCGGCACCTCCCCTTTAAATTTCGCCGCCCCGGCCGCACGTACACCCCCCTGACCCTGTTGGACATGGCGTCCGGCAGTACGTCAAGGGGCGCAACCGAAGTTTGCGGCCGGGGCGCTGCAAGCGGAGCGATGACGTCATCGCCGGAGGCACAGCGCCACAGGGCGCTACCGACGCCCTAAAGCAACCGAATCTTTGCCCCTAAGACTGTAATCGAAAAGTGTGGAGAGTATGTCGGTTAACCATTTCTCTAAGCAATGTGTAAGGAAACGGTTAATCAGGCTCACCTAATGTCTCCAAGTGTTATCCTGCGATTGATTTCTCTTTATATTATAGGAATCTTAACCTTCAGATTTTGCCTGTTCAATGAGGAACTAGAAGTCAACTTAGATGCAGTGACCACTGATGAATTAAAACCTTAAAGTAATGGTCAGTTTAGACAATGGCCCAGAAATTAATGACGGAGCCTTCGTGCGGGGGTAAGGCTTCCCCGCGATATCTCACTGCGCGCCTGCCTTTTCATTCCGAGCTCGCACGAACTTGATTTTCTAGACAGCAGCTGTGCAGTGCTTCCGTATCCCACAGGCGCAGTTAATTCGTGCGAGCTGTGGGATCACGTGATTCAGTTAGAGCCAATGGCAGCACACCATCTTTCATTCATAGTTTTCACAGCAAGTGCTGTGAAAGCTATGAATCTATACCCCCTCAAAAGAACAGCTAAACCTCAATTAAATTTTTTTAAAAACCCATCACATTAATAAAATAAGTATAGTTAAATAAATTAACCACTTTAAACAAAAAATTAAATTTTTGAAAAAATTTAAAATCTTTTTAAAAGTTATAAAAATAAACTTACCTTTCTTTAAAGTCTCTAAAACAGATATACCTGTTGAAAAAAATTCAAAATAATACTTAATTAACTACTTACCTTGTTAAAAGAGGGTCTTACGCCTCCTTTCTTTATGTGCAAAATCTTCCATGCTTACCTGCGCGTTCAAAGCACTAAGTGCACTGCGTGCGCGCAGCCTGTAGCGCGCACGCGGTTCACCTAGGAACCGCCCCCTTTTGAAATCACCAAGTGCCGGTTTTCAGCGCATGCGCAGTGCATGCAGAAAACCGGCAATTGGAGACAGAATACGCGAGAGTACACAGTGCGTACTCTCGCGTAGAGACACTAATTTTTGGGCCAATAAATCTAATTAAAAGACACTCCAATGCTTTAATTAATTGATAACAAGATCTGCAGAAGGGAACATCTGAGACTACAAAATCCTCGAATCCAAAATTCAGAAGCAGGAGATTGGTATGGAATGGTACAGATTTATAATGAGTAGTTTCACTTGGTAGAATAGCAACAAGAGTCAAACTATCGATAAGATAACCAAGTAGGGGAGTTGTGCCAGTTTATGGAAAAAGAACTCGTTAAAAGTTATCTTTTGATTAGGGACAAGGGAAGCAGATCATTAACATTCACCTTATATGGAGTTGTATTAGATAATGCAGAAAGGTATGGATTGGCACGTAGAAGTGGTAAGGAAAAGGTCTAAAAAGTGGGTGTTTGAGGGTGATTTTAACTCTACTCGCTCAGCAGAAACCTGACGAGTGGGCAGGTAAAATCGCCCTGGCTCTGACCTGTCCGAAAGCCGCCATGATCGCGACATCTGCAATTTTAAACTGCTCTCCTGAGCAGGCAGCAAGGACACACGCCCAGAGCCAACAGGATCCTTCTTTACATATGCATGTTGCGGCTCGATTACATCATTGAGACCCGACTGTAATTTTAACTCAGGCCTGAGCGGGGAATCCACCTGGAGTTAAAATCAGGGCCTATTAGGATTCTATGGCCTGCAGTCTGCATAACGAGCTCCCAATTGTAACATGATTGAGTTCTCTAGCTAAACCTGCAAGGTCTTATTGTAGGTACTGCTGTTAAATGTATTTTTAATTATTGTATGCTTAATTAATCTGTGACGTCTGGCATTCGATGTGGCAAACCCTATTGATTTGAGGAGTAAATTATAACAACAATAACTTGCATTTATATAGTGCCTTTAACGTAGTAAAATGCCCCACGGCGATTCACAGGAGCGTTATCAAACAAAATTTTACACCGAGCCACATAAGGAAGTATTAGGACAGGTGACCAAAAGCTTGGTCAAACAGGTAGGTTTTAAGGAGCGTCTTAAAGGAGGAAAGAGAGGTAGAAGCGGAGAGGTAGAGGGAGGGAATTGCAACACTTTGGGCCTTGGCAGCTGAAGGCACGGCTGCCAGTGGTGGAGCAATTATAATCAGGGATGCTCAAGAGGCCAGAATTGGACGAGTGCAGAGAACTAGGAGGGTTGTAGGGCTGGAGGAAGTTACAGAGATAGGAAGGAGCGAGGCCATGGAGGGATTTGAACATAAGGATGAGAATTTTAAAATCAAGGCGTTGCTTAACCGGGAGCCTTTATAGGTCAGCGAGCACAGGGGTGATGGGAGAACGGGACTTGGTGCGAGTTAGGATACGGGCAGCAGAGTTCTGGATGAGCTCAAGTTTATGGAGGGTGGTAGATGGGAAGCCGGCCAGGAGAGCATTGGAATAGTCGAATCTAGAGGTAACAAAGGCATGGACAATATAAGTAAGAACACACGCATTTACCTCCTCCTCTAACAAGCGTTCTTGTTGAATTGTGTTCCAGCAGCGACCAAGACACTTCAGGTAGCCGGAATTTTGTGGTGGTTGATGGAGTGCCAGTCGTATTGCCCACCTACGAAGAGGCTGTGTGCAACTACACAAATAATGGCTCCGCACCGGAGGTCATGGCCCCTGCGGGACAGGGGGACGAGGCGACACAACAGGATGACCAGAACCCTCCGGCCTACCCTGGCCGTGCGGCTGACCCGGTTGTAGCAGCGAATCCCGCGGCCCGGCCTGGCCAATTGGACTGCTCGGGGGGTGGGGAAGCAGAGGATTCGTCGCCATCGATGTCATTCGGTACCGCGGCAACACACCCGATCACGGAGGAAATCAACGATGGCCCGGAAACGGAGAACACGGCTTCAACTTCGCCCAGTATTAACATCGCAGACGGTGAGTGTTCAGCACCAGACGCTCCCTCACAGAATGAAAGGAACCGCCAGGTTAATCGAGCTGGGCTTTTAATTTTGTGTATTTAATGGCAAACTGCAGAGGGCAAATGGCTGGGCAGGAGGGGTGAGTGGTGGATCATGGGAAGAGATGCTGGGGCTGGCTGAGAGCTTAGGAAGACTTGGAAAGTTGACATTGGAGAAAATGTAGGCAAGTTACGGGGTTCCCAACAGAGGAGAATTCTGTGAGGCCTAAGCAGGTGACAACATGGCCGTCAACGATGGGGCAAAGGAGGGGGAGATGCACAAGTGATTGAAGTTAGAGGAGCGGAGAGTTTGAGACGGGTTTTAGGTCAGGAGGAGGTTACAGAGATAGTGAGAGACGAGGCCATGGAGGGATTTAAATGTAAGGATGAGAATTTTAATTTGAGCGGGACTTGGTGTGGTATAGAATACGGGAAGCAGAGTTTTAAATAAGCTGAAGCTAATGGGTGGAGGATGGGAGGCTGCCCATGATAGCGTATACCTAGTGCTGGTTTGGGTTTGTAACAAGGACGGGCTGTAGAGTTTGTTGGGGGTTTGTAGAGTTGGCTGAGGGTTTGTAGAGTTTGTTGGGGGTTTGTAGAGTTGGCTGGGGGTTTGTAGAGTTGGCTGGGGGTTTGTAGAGTTGGCTGGGGGTTTGTAGAGTTGGTTGGGGATTTGTAGAGTTGGGGATTTGTAGAGTTGGGGGTTTGTAGAGTTGGTTGGGGGTTTGTAGAGTTGGTTGGGGGTTTGTAGAGTTGGTTGGGGGTTTGTAGAGTTTGTTGGGGGGTTTGTAAAGTTGGTTGGGGGTTTGTAGAGTTTGTTGGGGGTTTGTAGAGTTTGTTGGGGGTTTGTAGAGTTGGGGGTTTGTAGAGTTGGGGGTTTGTAAAGTTGGCTGAGGGTTTGTAGAGTTTGTTGGGGGTTTGTAGAGTTGGGGGTTTGTAGAGTTTGTTGGGGGTTTGTAGAGTTTGTCGGGGGTTTGTAGAGTTTGTCGGGGGTTTGTAGAGTTGGGGGTTTGTAGAGTTTGTTGGGGGTTTGTAGAGTTTGTTGGGGGTTTGTAGAGTTTGTTGGGGGTTTGTAGAGTTGGGGGTTTGTAGAGTTTGTTGGGGGTTTGTAGAGTTTGTTGGGGGTTTGTAGAGTTTGTTGGGGGTTTGTAGAGTTTGTTGGGGGTTTGTAGAGTTTGTTGGGGGTTTGTAGAGTTTGTTGGGGGTTTGTAGAGTTGGTTGGGGGTTTGTAGAGTTTGTTGGGGGTTTGTAGAGTTTGTTGGGGGTTTGTAGAGTTTGTTGGGGGTTTGTAGAGTTGGGGGTTTGTAGAGTTTGTTGGGGGTTTGTAGAGTTTGTTGGGGGTTTGTAGAGTTTGTTGGGGGTTTGTAGAGTTGGGGGTTTGTAGAGTTTGTTGGGGGTTTGTAGAGTTGGGAGTTTGTAGAGTTTGTCGGGGGTTTGTAGAGTTTGTTGGGGGTTTGTAGAGTTTGTTGGGGGTTTGTAGAGTTGGGGGTTTGTAGAGTTTGTTGGGAGTTTGTAGAGTTTGTTGGGGGTTTGTAGAGTTGGGAGTTTGTAGAGTTTGTCGGGGGTTTGTAGAGTTTGTTGGGGGTTTGTAGAGTTTGTTGGGGGTTTGTAGAGTTGGGAGTTTGTAGAGTTTGTCGGGGGTTTGTAGAGTTTGTTGGGGGTTTGTAGCGTTGGTTGGGGGTTTGTAGAGTTTGTTGGGGGTTTGTAGAGTTTGTTGGGGGTTTGTAGAGTTGGTTGGGGGTTTGTAGCGTTGGTTGGGGGTTTGTAGAGTTTGTTGGGGGTTTGTAGAGTTTGTCGGGGGTTTGTAGAGTTTGTCGGGGGTTTGTAGAGTTTGTTGGGGGTTTGTAGAGTTTGTTGGAGGTTTGTAGAGTTTGTTGGGGGTTTGTAGAGTTGGTTGGGGGTTTGTAGAGTTTGTTGGGGGTTTGTAGAGTTGGGAGTTTGTAGAGTTTGTTGGGGGTTTGTAGAGTTTGTTGGGGGTTTGTAGAGTTTGTTGGGGGTTTGTAGAGTTGGGAGTTTGTAGAGTTTGTTGGGGGTTTGTAGAGTTTGTTGGGGGTTTGTAGAGTTTGTTGGGAGTTTGTAGAGTTTGTTGGGGGTTTGTAGAGTTTGTCGGGGGTTTGTAGAGTTTGTTGGGAGTTTGTAGAGTTTGTTGGGGGTTTGTAGAGTTTGTTGGGGGTTTGTAGAGTTTGTTGGGAGTTTGTAGAGTTTGTTGGGGGTTTGTAGAGTTTGTTGGGGGTTTGTAGAGTTTGTTGGGAGTTTGTAGAGTTTGTTGGGGTTTGTAGAGTTGGTTGGGGGTTTGTAGAGTTTGTTGGGAGTTTGTAGAGTTTGTTGGGGGTTTGTAGAGTTGGGGGTTTGTAGAGTTTGTTGGGGGTTTGTAGAGTTTGTTGGGGGTTTGTAGAGTTGGTTGGGGGTTTGTAGAGTTTGTTGGGAGTTTGTAGAGTTTGTTGGGGGTTTGTAGAGTTTGTTGGGGGTTTGTAGAGTTTGTCGGGGGTTTGTAGAGTTTGTTGGGGGTTTGTAGAGTTTGTTGGGGGTTTGTAGAGTTTGTTGGGGGTTTGTAGAGTTTGTTGGGGGTTTGTAGAGTTGGGGGTTTGTAGAGTTTGTTGGGGGTTTGTAGAGTTTGTTGGGGGTTTGTAGAGTTTGTTGGGGGTTTGTAGAGTTTGTTGGGGGTTTGTAGAGTTTGTTGGGGGTTTGTAGAGTTGGCTGGGGGTTTGTAGAGTTGGCTGGGGGTTTGTAGAATTGGCTGGGGGTTTGTAGAGTTTGTTGGGGGTTTGTAGAATTGGCTGGAGGTTTGTAGAGTTTGTTGGGGGTTTGTAGAGTTGGGGGTTTGTAGAGTTTGTTGGGAGTTTGTAGAGTTTGTTGGGAGTTTGTAGAGTTTGTTGGGGGTTTGTAGAGTTTGTTGGGGGTTTGTAGAGTTTGTTGGGGGTTTGTAGAGTTTGTTGGGGGTTTGTAGAGTTTGTTGGGGGTTTGTAGAGTTGGGGGTTTGTAGAGTTTGTTGGGAGTTTGTAGAGTTTGTTGGGGGTTTGTAGAGTTTGTTGGGGGTTTGTAGAGTTTGTTGGGGGTTTGTAGAGTTGGGGGTTTGTAGAGTTTGTTGGGGGTTTGTAGAGTTTGTTGGGGGTTTGTAGAGTTTGTTGGGGGTTTGTAGAGTTTGTTGGGGGTTTGTAGAGTTTGTTGGGGGTTTGTAGAGTTGGGGGTTTGTAGAGTTTGTTGGGGGTTTGTAGAGTTTGTTGGGGGTTTGTAGAGTTTGTTGGGGGTTTGTAGAGTTTGTTGGGGGTTTGTAGAGTTTGTTGGGGGTTTGTAGAGTTTGTTGGGGGTTTGTAGAGTTTGTTGGGGGTTTGTAGAGTTTGTTGGGGGTTTGTAGAGTTGGTTGGGGGTTTGTAGAGTTGGTTGGGGGGTTTGTAGAGTTGGGGGTTTGTAGAGTTTGTTGGGGGTTTGTAGAGTTGGTTGGGGGTTTGTAGAGTTTGTTGGGGGTTTGTAGAGTTTGTCGGGGGTTTGTAGAGTTTGTTGGGGGTTTTTAGAGTTGGGGGTTTGTAGAGTTGGGGGTTTGTAGAGTTGGGGGTTTGTAGAGTTTGTTGGGGGGTTTGTAGAGTTTGTTGGGGGTTTGTAGAGTTTGTTGGGGGTTTGTAGAGTTTGTTGGGGGGTTTGTAGAGTTTGTTGGGGGTTTGTAGAGTTTGTTGGGGGTTTGTAGAGTTTGTTGGGGGTTTGTAGAGTTTGTTGGGGGTTTGTAGAGTTTGTCGGGGGTTTGTAGAGTTTGTTGGGGGTTTTTAGAGTTTGTTGGGGGTTTGTAGAGTTTGTCGGGGGTTTGTAGAGTTTGTTGGGGGTTTGTAGAGTTGGTTGGGAGTTTGTTGGGGGTTTGTAGAGTTTGTTGGGGGTTTGTGGAGTTTGTTGGGGGTTTGTAGAGTTTGTTGGGGGTTTGTAGAGTTTGTTGGGGGTTTGTAGAGTTTGTTGGGGGTTTGTAGAGTTTGTTGGGGGTTTGTAGAGTTTGTCGGGGGTTTGTAGAGTTTGTTGGGGGTTTGTAGAGTTTGTTGGGGGTTTGTAGAGTTGGTTGGGAGTTTGTAGAGTTTGTTGGAGTTTGTAGAGTTTGTTGGGGGTTTGTAGAGTTTGTTGGGGGTTTGTAGAGTTTGTTGGGGGTTTGTAGAGTTTGTCGGGGGTTTGTAGAGTTTGTTGGGGGTTTGTAGAGTTTGTTGGGGGTTTGTAGAGTTTGTTGGGGGTTTGTAGAGTTTGTTGGGAGTTTGTAGAGTTTGTTGGGGGTTTGTAGAGTTTGTTGGGGGTTTGTAGAGTTTGTTGGGAGTTTGTAGAGTTTGTTGGGAGTTTGTAGAGTTTGTTGGGGGTTTGTAGAGTTTGTTGGGGGTTTGTAGAGTTTGTTGGGGGTTTGTAGAGTTTGTTGGGAGTTTGTAGAGTTTGTTGGGGGTTTGTAGAGTTTGTTGGGGGTTTGTAGAGTTTGTTGGGAGTTTGTAGAGTTTGTTGGGAGTTTGTAGAGTTTGTTGGGGGTTTGTAGAGTTTGTTGGGAGTTTGTAGAGTTTGTTGGGAGTTTGTAGAGTTTGTTGGGGGTTTGTAGAGTTTGTTGGGAGTTTGTAGAGTTTGTTGGGAGTTTGTAGAGTTTGTTGGGGGTTTGTAGAGTTTGTTGGGAGTTTGTAGAGTTTGTTGGGAGTTTGTAGAGTTTGTTGGGGGTTTGTAGAGTTTGTTGGGGGTTTGTAGAGTTGGTTGGGGGTTTGTAGAGTTGGGGTTTGTAGAGTTTGTTGGGGGTTTGTAGAGTTTGTTGGGGGTTTGTAGAGTTTGTTGGGAGTTTGTAGAGTTTGTCGGGGGTTTGTAGAGTGGGGGTTTGTAGAGTTTGTTGGGGGTTTGTAGAGTTTGTTGGGGGTTTGTAGAGTTGGTTGGGGGTTTGTAGAGTTGGGGGTTTGTAGAGTTTGTTGGGGGTTTGTAGAGTTTGTTGGGGGTTTGTAGAGTTTGTTGGGGGTTTGTAGAGTTGGGGGTTTGTAGAGTTTGTTGGGGGTTTGTAGAGTTTGTTGGGAGTTTGTAGAGTTTGTTGGGGGTTTGTAGAGTTTGTTGGGGGTTTGTAGAGTTTGTTGGGAGTTTGTAGAGTTTGTTGGGGGTTTGTAGAGTTTGTTGGGGGTTTGTAGAGTTTGTTGGGGGTTTGTAGAGTTTGTTGGGGGTTTGTAGAGTTTGTTGGGAGTTTGTAGAGTTTGTTGGGGGTTTGTAGAGTTTGTTGGGAGTTTGTAGAGTTTGTTGGGGGTTTGTAGAGTTTGTTGGGAGTTTGTAGAGTTTGTTGGGGGTTTGTAGAGTTTGTTGGGGGTTTGTAGAGTTTGTTGGGAGTTTGTAGAGTTTGTTGGGGGTTTGTAGAGTTTGTTGGGGGTTTGTAGAGTTTGTTGGGAGTTTGTAGAGTTTGTCGGGGGGTTTGTAGAGTTTGTTGGGGGTTTGTAGAGTTTGTTGGGAGTTTGTAGAGTTTGTTGGGAGTTTGTAGAGTTTGTTGGGGGTTTGTAGAGTTGGGGGTTTGTAGAGTTTGTTGGGGGTTTGTAGAGTTTGTTGGGAGTTTGTAGAGTTTGTTGGGGGTTTGTAGAGTTTGTTGGGGGTTTGTAGAGTTTGTTGGGGGTTTGTAGAGTTTGTTGGGGGTTTGTAGAGTTGGGGGTTTGTAGAGTTTGTTGGGGGTTTGTAGAGTTGGGGGTTTGTAGAGTTGGTTGGGGGTTTGTAGAGTTTGTCGGGGGTTTGTATAGTTGGGGGTTTGTAGAGTTTGTTGGGGGTTTGTAGAGTTGGGGGTTTGTAGAGTTTGTTGGGGGTTTGTAGAGTTGGGGGTTTGTAGAGTTTGTTGGGGGTTTGTAGAGTTTGTCGGGGGTTTGTAGAGTTGGTTGGGGGTTTGTAGAGTTTGTCGGGGGTTTGTAGAGTTGGTTGGGGGTTTGTAGAGTTTGTCGGGGGTTTGTAGAGTTTGTTGGGGGTTTGTAGAGTTTGTCGGGGGTTTGTAGAGTTGGTTGGGGGTTTGTAGAGTTTGTCGGGGGTTTGTAGAGTTTGTTGGGGGTTTGTAGAGTTGGTTGGGGGTTTGTAGAGTTTGTCGGGGGTTTGTAGAGTTTGTTGGGGGTTTGTAGAGTTGGGGGTTTGTAGAGTTTGTTGGGGGTTTGTAGAGTTGGGGGTTTGTAGAGTTTGTTGGGGGTTTGTAGAGTTGGGGGTTTGTAGAGTTTGTCGGGGGTTTGTAGAGTTGGGGGTTTGTAGAGTTTGTCGGGGGTTTGTAGAGTTGGGGGTTTGTAGAGTTTGTTGGGGGTTTGTAGAGTTGGGGGTTTGTAGAGTTTGTTGGGGGTTTGTAGAGTTTGTTGGGAGTTTGTAGAGTTTGTCGGGGGTTTGTAGAGTTGGGGGTTTGTAGAGTTTGTTGGGGGTTTGTAGAGTTTGTTGGGGGTTTGTAGAGTTTGTTGGGGGTTTGTAGAGTTTGTTGGGAGTTTGTAGAGTTTGTTGGGAGTTTGTAGAGTTTGTTGGGGGTTTGTAGAGTTTGTTGGGAGTTTGTAGAGTTTGTCGGGGGTTTGTAGAGTTTGTTGGGGGTTTGTAGAGTTTGTTGGGGGTTTGTAGAGTTTGTTGGGGGTTTGTAGAGTTTGTTGGGGGTTTGTAGAGTTTGTTGGGGGTTTGTAGAGTTTGTTGGGGGTTTGTAGAGTTGGGGGGTTTGTAGAGTTTGTTGGGGGTTTGTAGAGTTGGGGGTTTGTAGAGTTTGTTGGGGGTTTGTAGAGTTTGTTGGGGTTTGTAGAGTTGGGGGGTTTGTAGAGTTTGTTGGGGGTTTGTAGAGTTTGTTGGGGGTTTGTAGAGTTTGTTGGGGGTTTGTAGAGTTTGTTGGGGGTTTGTAGAGTTTGTTGGGGGTTTGTAGAGTTTGTTGGGGGTTTGTAGAGTTTGTTGGGGGTTTGTAGAGTTTGTTGGGGGGTTTGTAGAGTTTGTTGGGGGTTTGTAGAGTTTGTTGGGGGTTTGTAGAGTTTGTCGGGGGTTTGTAGAGTTTGTCGGGGGTTTGTAGAGTTTGTTGGGGGTTTGTAGAGTTTGTTGGGGGTTTGTAGAGTTTGTTGGGGGGTTTGTAGAGTTGGGGGTTTGTAGAGTTTGTCGGGGGTTTGTAGAGTTTGTTGGGGGTTTGTAGAGTTGGGGGTTTGTAGAGTTTGTTGGGGGTTTGTAGAGTTTGTTGGGGGTTTGTAGAGTTTGTTGGGGGTTTGTAGAGTTTGTTGGGGGTTTGTAGAGTTTGTTGGGAGTTTGTAGAGTTGGGGGTTTGTAGCGTTGGTTGGGGGTTTGTAGAGTTTGTTGGGGGTTTGTAGAGTTTGTTGGGGGGTTTGTAGAGTTTGTTGGGGGGTTTGTAGAGTTTGTTGGGGGTTTGTAGAGTTTGTTGGGAGTTTGTAGAGTTTGTCGGGGGTTTGTAGAGTTTGTTGGGGGTTTGTAGAGTTTGTTGGGGGTTTGTAGAGTTTGTTGGGGGTTTGTAGAGTTTGTTGGGGGTTTGTAGAGTTTGTTGGGGGTTTGTAGAGTTGGGGGTTTGTAGAGTTTGTTGGGGGTTTGTAGAGTTTGTTGGGAGTTTGTAGAGTTTGTTGGGAGTTTGTAGAGTTTGTCGGGGGTTTGTAGAGTTTGTTGGGGGTTTGTAGAGTTTGTTGGGGGTTTGTAGAGTTTGTTGGGGGTTTGTAGAGTTTGTTGGGGTTTGTAGAGTTTGTTGGGGGGTTTGTAGAGTTTGTTGGGGGTTTGTAGAGTTTGTTGGGGGTTTGTAGAGTTTGTTGGGAGTTTGTAGAGTTTGTTGGGAGTTTGTAGAGTTTGTTGGGAGTTTGTAGAGTTTGTCGGGGGTTTGTAGAGTTTGTTGGGAGTTTGTAGAGTTTGTCGGGGGTTTGTAGAGTTTGTTGGGGGTTTGTAGAGTTTGTTGGGGGTTTGTAGAGTTGGGGGTTTGTAGAGTTTGTCGGGGGTTTGTAGAGTTTGTTGGGGGTTTGTAGAGTTTGTTGGGGGTTTGTAGAGTTTGTTGGGGGTTTGTAGAGTTTGTTGGGAGTTTGTAGAGTTTGTTGGGAGTTTGTAGAGTTTGTCGGGGGTTTGTAGAGTTTGTTGGGAGTTTGTAGAGTTTGTTGGGGGTTTGTAGAGTTTGTTGGGGGTTTGTAGAGTTGGGGGTTTGTAGAGTTTGTTGGGGGTTTGTAGAGTTTGTTGGGGGTTTGTAGAGTTTGTTGGGAGTTTGTAGAGTTGGGGGTTTGTAGAGTTTGTTGGGGGTTTGTAGAGTTTGTTGGGGGTTTGTAGAGTTTGTTGGGGGGTTTGTAGAGTTGGGGGTTTGTAGAGTTTGTCGGGGGTTTGTAGAGTTTGTTGGGGGTTTGTAGAGTTTGTTGGGGGTTTGTAGAGTTTGTTGGGGGTTTGTAGAGTTTGTTGGGGGTTTGTAGAGTTTGTTGGGGGTTTGTAGAGTTTGTTGGGGGTTTGTAGAGTTTGTTGGGGGTTTGTAGAGTTGGGGGTTTGTAGAGTTTGTTGGGGGTTTGTAGAGTTTGTTGGGGGTTTGTAGAGTTTGTCGGGGGTTTGTAGAGTTTGTTGGGGGTTTGTAGAGTTGGGAGTTTGTAGAGTTTGTCGGGGGTTTGTAGAGTTTGTTGGGGGTTTGTAGAGTTTGTTGGGGGTTTGTAGAGTTTGTTGGGGGTTTGTAGAGTTTGTCGGGGGTTTGTAGAGTTTGTTGGGGGTTTGTAGAGTTTGTTGGGGGTTTGTAGAGTTTGTTGGGGGTTTGTAGAGTTTGTTGGGGGTTTGTAGAGTTGGGGGTTTGTAGAGTTTGTTGGGGGTTTGTAGAGTTTGTTGGGGGTTTGTAGAGTTTGTTGGGGGTTTGTAGAGTTTGTTGGGGGGTTTGTAGAGTTGGGGGTTTGTAGAGTTTGTCGGGGGTTTGTAGAGTTTGTTGGGGGTTTGTAGAGTTTGTTGGGGGTTTGTAGAGTTTGTTGGGGGTTTGTAGAGTTTGTTGGGGGTTTGTAGAGTTTGTTGGGGGTTTGTAGAGTTTGTTGGGGGTTTGTAGAGTTTGTTGGGGGTTTGTAGAGTTTGTTGGGGGTTTGTAGAGTTTGTTGGGGGTTTGTAGAGTTTGTTGGGGGTTTGTAGAGTTTGTTGGGGGTTTGTAGAGTTTGTCGGGGGTTTGTAGAGTTTGTTGGGGGTTTGTAGAGTTGGGGGTTTGTAGAGTTTGTCGGGGGTTTGTAGAGTTTGTTGGGGGTTTGTAGAGTTTGTTGGGAGTTTGTAGAGTTTGTTGGGGGTTTGTAGAGTTTGTTGGGAGTTTGTAGAGTTTGTCGGGGGTTTGTAGAGTTTGTTGGGGGTTTGTAGAGTTGGGGGTTTGTAGAGTTTGTTGGGGGTTTGTAGAGTTTGTTGGGGGTTTGTAGAGTTTGTTGGGGGTTTGTAGAGTTTGTCGGGGGTTTGTAGAGTTTGTTGGGGGTTTGTAGAGTTTGTTGGGGGTTTGTAGAGTTTGTCGGGGGTTTGTAGAGTTTGTTGGGGGTTTGTAGAGTTGGGAGTTTGTAGAGTTTGTTGGGGGTTTGTAGAGTTTGTTGGGGGTTTGTAGAGTTTGTTGGGGGTTTGTAGAGTTGGGAGTTTGTAGAGTTTGTCGGGGGTTTGTAGAGTTTGTTGGGAGTTTGTAGAGTTTGTTGGGGGTTTGTAGAGTTTGTTGGGGGTTTGTAGAGTTGGGAGTTTGTAGAGTTTGTTGGGGGTTTGTAGAGTTTGTTGGGGGTTTGTAGAGTTGGCTGAGGGTTTGTAGAGTTTGTTGGGGGTTTGTAGAGTTGGCTGAGGGTTTGTAGAGTTTGTTGGGGGTTTGTAGAGTTGGGGGTTTGTAGAGTTGGGGGTTTGTAGCGTTGGCTGAGGGTTTGTAGAGTAGGCTGAGGGTTTGTAGAGTTGGCTGAGGGTTTGTAGAGTTGGCTGGGGGTTTGTAGAGTTTGTTGGTGGTTTGTAGAGTTGGCTGAGGGTTTGTAGAGTTTGTTGGGGGTTTGTAGAGTTGGCTGGGGGTTTGTAGAGTTGGTTGGGGGTTTGTAGAGTTGGCTGGGGGTTTGTAGAGTTGGCTGGGGGTTTGTAGAGTTTGTTGGGGGTTTGTAGAGTTGGCTGGGGGTTTGTAGAATTGGCTGGGGGTTTGTAGAGTTGGCTGGAGGTTTGTAGAGTTGGTTGGGGGTTTGTAGAATTGGCTGGGGGTTTGTAGAGTTTGTTGGGGGTTTGTAGAGTTGGCTGGGGGTTTGTAGAGTTTGTTGGGGGTTTGTAGAGTTGGCTGGGGGTTTGTAGAGTTTGTTGGGGGTTTGTAGAATTGGCTGGGGGTTTGTAGAGTTGGCTGGAGGTTTGTAGAGTTGGTTGGGGGTTTGTAGAATTGGCTGGGGGTTTGTAGAGTTTGTTGGGGGTTTGTAGAGTTGGCTGGGGGTTTGTAGAGTTTGTTGGGGGTTTGTAGAGTTGGCTGGGGGTTTGTAGAGTTGGCTGGGGGTTTGTAGAGTTGGCTGGGGGTTTGTAGAGTTGGCTGTGGGTTTGTAGTTGGTTGGTGGTTTGTTTTGTTTATGTTTGTACAGCTGGTTGGGGTGTGTTGGGGTGACTTTGGTATGTTGCAGTGAGTTTAACCTCTGTTGGGGTAATTGTGGTTTATTCCAGTGGGTTAAATCCCCATCAGGGTGATTTGGGTTTATTGTAATGTGTTAACTCTCCATTGTGGGAAATGAGTGGGGAAGTCCCTCACTCCATTTTAACTGCCCCCCCCCCCTCCTTATTTAAGGAAGGACATACTTGCATTAGAGGCAGTTCAGAGACGATTCACTAGGTTAATTCCAGAGATGAGGGGGTTGACTTATGAGGAAAGGTTGAGCAGGCTGGGCCTATACTCATTGGAATTTAGAAGAATGAAAGGTGATCTTATTGAAACATATGATACTGAGGGGGCACATCAAGTT
This sequence comes from Squalus acanthias, assembly GCA_030390025.1. Taxonomy (NCBI): domain Eukaryota; kingdom Metazoa; phylum Chordata; class Chondrichthyes; order Squaliformes; family Squalidae; genus Squalus; species Squalus acanthias. Next base: position 134,639,415 of record CM059433.1, read on the forward strand.
GGATGCAGAGAGGATGTTTCCCCTCGTGGGGAAATCTAGAACGCGGGGGCACAGTTTTAGAATAAAGGGACGCCCTTTTAGAACTGAGATGAGGAGGAATTTCTTCTCTCAGAGCGTCGTAAATCTGTGGAATTCTCTGCCGCAGAGAGCTGTGGAGGCTGGGTCATTAAATACATTTAAGGTGGAGATAGACAGATTTTTGCAAGATAAGGGAGTGAAGGGTTATGGGGAGGGGGCAGGAAAGTGGCTTTGAGCCCAAGATCAGCCATGATCTTATTGAATGGCAGAGTAGGCTCGAGAGGCCAAGTGGCCTATTCCTGCTCCTATTTCTTATGTTCTTATGTGCCACGCGGTGCAGCCAAGCTGCTCGATTGCTGTTGCGTTCTGGAAATGAAGTCTGTCCCTTGTGTGATGATGATCTCTTTTTCTTTTTAATCATTCTCCCTCTCCCCAAATCCAAGCTTCCCCATGGGTGGGAGGGGGCAGCAGCACTCTGAAGACAGGAGGCAGTGGCATCGCAGAAGAAGCAGAGGCTCTACCCACTGTAAAATAAGGAGGCGCAACACCTGACACAGAGCCACTGTCTTTTTACTATTTGTGGCCCCCTCTCCTTACCCCACCACCCCACCAAGCTAAATCCCCTTCACCCCACTTGTCTCCCCATCTCTCCACTCTGCTGCTTCAACACCTCAGTGAAGAGAAAGTTGGACCCGAGTGATTTTGGTTGGGTGTGAAATTATGTCAGTTCCCCTCACCCCTCGCCCCACATCAGGGTGGCAGCTGTGGAGATCCGTCCCATAGTCGTGGCTAAGGCCTTGGTTCTCCAACTTCAACGCAATGGACCGTATATATTTCCTTCGTTCAAGACCCTTCTGATGCAGATTCATTTTTTTTATAACTCTGAGCAATTCAGGTTGAGAGTCGCTATCCTGGATGTTGAAGAGAATAGACTGGGAGGTGGGGGGGATGGGATTGGGAGATACTACAGGTCAGACACTGTTGACGTTGATGGCCAAGCTTGGTGAATCCTTTTGAACATCTGTTCATAGAATCATACAGCACTGAAGGAGGCCATTCAGCCCATCGTGCCTGTGCCAGGCTCTTTGAAAGAGCGATCCAATTAGTCCCACTCCCCTGATCTCTCCCCTTGGCCCTGCAAATTTCTCCTTTTCAAGTATTTATCCAATTCTCTTTTGAAAGTTACTATTGAATCTGCTTTTACCACCCTTTCAGGCAGTGCATTCCAGATCATAACAACTCACAACGTAAAACAAATTCTCTTAATTTCCCCCCTGGCATTTTTTTGCCAATTATCTTAAATCTGTGTCCTTTGGTTACCAGCTCTCCTGCAGTTTCTACCTTATTTACTCTATCAAAACCCTTCATGATTTTGAACACCTCTATTAAATCTCCCTTTAACCTTCTCTGCTCTAAGAAAAACAACCCCAGCTTCTCCAGTCTCTCCACATAACTGAAGTCCCTCATCTCTGGTACAACCTGGTAAATCTCCTCTGCACTTCCTTCTGCTCTGTTGTTGACCTTTGACCCATAGCTTTAACCCAGCATTGCCAGGTGGGCCAAAGCTTCAGCAGAGGCTCAGAAGGGTCGCAAGAGGCTCCAGATGGCAGCTTTTGACCTTAGGCACTTCAGGGGATGAGGAGGAGGAAGGCAAGATATGGAGAAGGAGGGAGGGGAGACACATACACACTGGATCCTCTTTCTAGCAGCTCGACCTCTGTCTGAGTGGGCTCCATACTTCCCTGTGACAAAGCCTGGATTAGGGAACAGAGAGAGAACGATTAACAGGAGAGGTTTTCACTCGCCTGGGAAAGAAAACTTATTTTTTTCTCAACAAAACCTCTTCACTTCCACCCAGCCCGGGTGGAGTCTCCCAGTCGGCCCTCTCAGGTGGGTAGACTGTTTCCTGCTGTCTCTGGTGGAGGGCTATTCTATGCTTTCTATGATCTATTTTTGAATTTTTCAACTCCTCCACAGGTTCCCCATGAGGGCCCATCCCCAGGATTCATCTCCTTCCTCTGTCATTCCTTTCTTGTGTTATGTGTTCTTTGTTTTCTCTCTCTCTCTCTCTCCCTCTCGGCATGTTATTTTTTCTTTTGATACCTACATTTTTCTCTCTTTCCCCCCCTCCCTTTTTGGGTTTCCTCCTTTCTGAATTCTTGTTAGGGAAGGCTATTCGACCAGGTGGGGTCAGGTGATGCTGGTCCTTGTGTGCTGCTGGCAGTGGTCTCTTACTTTGTCCTGCGCTGTCGTTGCCTCCTGTTCTTTGAGTACTGATGCTGGTGTTGGTACTGAGCTCAAACCATCCCCTCCCCCCCCCTCCTCAATGCTGAAGCCTGGATTGCGGATGAGAGGATTGCTAATAAAATGTACTGCAGGTGAGTGGACCAGTCTTGTTGTTTTCTTTCAGTTCTGTCGTCTTCCCTCAACATCCCTGGACAACGTGGTAGCCGGACAGCCTCGCCGTAAGGCAGCCTCGCCGTAAGGCAGCCTCGCCGTAAGGCAGCCTCGCCGTAAGGCAGCCTCGCCGTAAGGCAGCCTCGCCGTAAGGCTTTGCTGATGGAAGAAAAATCGAACTTTGGTTCAGTCATTGAGTATATTCAAGGCTCAGATAGATAGATTTTTGGACTTGCAGGGATTCAAGGGATATGGGGATCAGGCAGAAATGTGGAGTTGAGGTCGAAGATCAGCCATGATCTTATTGAATGGCGGAGCAGGCTCGAGGGGCCATATGGCCTACTCCCGCTCCTATTCCTTATGTTCTTAAGAGCTTGCATTTATACAGCATATTTCACGACCTCAGGACATCACAAAGTGCTTCACAGCCAATGGAGTACTTTTAAAATGCAGTCACTGTTGTAATGTAGGAAATGGCTCTCTACCACCTGCTGCTGAGAGGGGAATAAAATAGTTGTGTGTATGCACCTGTGGGTGTGGGTGAGCCTGTATATGTGTGTGTATGTGTGTAAACAAGCTGTTTTAATGTCCTTGTATTTGACAATGAGGTCCTGTTGAGTCAGGAGTCAAGTCCTGGTATAAGATTGGTGGAGACTGCCCCCTTTCCCCGATTGCTGGTTAATCGAGAGTCCTCAGAATTTGGTCTCACACAGGTACTGTGGGCCCAGGACTGGGTGCAATACCAACACTGTGCAAGTCTCTCCCGGGGCACCGCCCATTATAAGCAGATAGCCGACATCCACCAGTCCCAACACCACCCCCCCCCCCCCCCAAACCACCAGTCACCACCCCCTGACCACTACTCCCTGACCACCACTTCCTCACCCCCTGACCGCAACCACCACCACCACCACAGGGGAGAGTGGTTTAGTGTGAGGGAAACGGTTTGGTGTCAGCCACTGTGCAATGAGGTGACATCTCCTGCAAGGCCTCATCCTGCGAAGATTCCAGTGGATCATTGGGGAAGCAGGTAATTAGAGTGTGGATAATGGAGGTTTCACCACATAACACTTAACTAAAAAGAGATCTTTTATCAGTCGGGAATGTGCATTTCTGTGGCTGGGACCACTTCTGCTTGTCACAGGGAGGAGCAGTAAAATAGGCTGTTAATGTTATCTAAATTTCAGCATCAATGCCAAGTTTGTCTTAGAGTTTTTTTTGTTCATTCTTGGGATGTGGGTGTCGATGGCAAGGCCAGCATTTATTGCCCATCCCTAATTGCTCTTGAGAAGGTGGTGGTGCAGTCCATGTGGTGAAGGTACTTCCACAGTGCTGTTAGGGATTGAGTTCTAGGATTTTGGCACAACAACGATGAAGGAACGGCAATATATTTCCAAGTCAGGATGGTGTGTGACTTGGAGGGGAACTTGGAGGTGGTGGTGTTCCCGTGCGCCTGCTGCCCTTGTCCTTCTAGGTGGAAGAGGTCGTGGGTTTGGGAGGTGCTGTCGAAGAAGCCTTGGCGAGTTGCTGCAGTGCATCTTGTAGATGGTACACACTGCAGCCATGGTACACCGGTGGTGCAGGGAGTGAATGTTTAAGGTGGTGGATGGGGTGCCAGTCAAGCGGGTTGTTTTGTCCTGGCTGGTGTTGAGTTTCTTGAGTTTTGTTGGAGCTGCTCTCATCCAGGCAAGTGGAGAGTATTCCATCACACTCCTGACTTGTGCCTTGTAGATGGTGGAAAGTCTTTGGGGAGTCAGGAGGTGAGACACTGGCCACAGAAAACCCAGCCTCTGACCTGCTCTTGTAGCGATGGCATTTATGTGGCTGGTCCAGCTGAGTTTACAGATAGATATACAATGTGATATATAGGGGTAAATGTCATGCATTAGCATGTAAGGAAGAAAGACCTTGCATTTCTGTAGCACCTTTCACAACCTCAGGACGTCCCAAAACAATTTACAGCCAATAAAGCACTTTTGCTGTATAGTCACTGTTGTAATGTAGGAAATGAGGCAGCCAATTTGCACACAGCAAGGTCCCACAAACAGCAATGAATAAATGAGCAGATAATCTGTTTTATGTGTTGGTTGAGGGACAAATAGTGGCCAAGAACAGGGGAGAATTTCCCTGCTCTATTTCGAATAGTGTCATGGGATCTTTTACGTCCACCTGAGAGGGCAGACGGGGACTCAGTTTAACGTCTCATTCGAAAGACGGCACCTCTGACCGTGCAGCACTCCCTCAGAACTGCACTGGAGTGTCAGCCTGGATTACATGCTCAAATCTCTGGAGTGGGGTTGAACCCTCGACCTTGTCACTCAGAGGCGAGAGTGCTACCACTGAGCCATGGCATGTAAATAGACAGATCTATAATATAGGTTGTACAGGGGAGTAAATGTCATGTGCTAGTGGTCCTGACACAGGGCTTCATGACGGGTGGAGAGGAGGTCAATGTGCAGGATTCGACGCCCCCACCCAAATGCCTGACATGCCCTCCCATCGCACAAAGCTCTACCTCAGCAGCAGAAGCTCATACAAGTTGATGTTTCCACTTGCGGGGGAGACCATAACTCTGGGCCATAAATATAAGATACTCGTGATTCAGGAGAAACTTCTTTACCTAGAGAGTGGTTAGAATGTGGAGCTCTCTACCACAAGGAGATGAAAGAAAGACTTGCATTTACATAGCGCCTTTCACGACCTCAGGACGTCCGAAAACACTTTACAGCCAATTAAGTACTTTTTGAAGTGTTGTCACTGTTGTAATGTAGGAAACGTGGCAGCCAATTTGAGCACAGCAAGATCCCACAAAAAGCAATATGATAATGACCAAATAATCTGGTTTTTTTTAAGTGATATTGATTGAGGGATAAATATTAGCCAGGACACCAAGGAGAATTCCCCTGCTCTTCTTCAAAATAGTGCCATGGGATCTTTTATGTCCACCTGAGAGGGCAGACATCTCTTCCGAAAGATGGCATCTCCGACAATGCAGCGCTCCCGCAGCACTGCACTTGAGTGTCATTCTAGATTTTTGTGCTCAAGTCTCTGGACTGGAACTTGAACCCACGACCTTCTGACTCACAGGTGAGAGTGCTACCCACTGAGCCACAGCTGACACTGCAAGGAGTAGTTGAGGCGAATAGCATCGATGCATTTAAGGAGAAGCTAGATAAACACATGAAGGATAAAGGAAGAGAAGGATGTGTTGATAGGGTGAGATGAAGAGTGGTGGGAGGAGGCTTGTGTGGAGCAAAAACACCGGCATGAACCTGTTGGGCTGAATGGCCTGTTTCTGTGCTGTACACTCTAAGTAACTGGATGTAATTTACTTTGTCGTTTCCCCTTTAATCGCAGTCTCTGCTCCTCTCTCATAGGAATCCCATTGCTGGAGAATGACTCCTAGTCTGCATCACACCAGCCATCAGATTACAGGTGACCAACCTGCGTTTGAGCACCACACGAGGGCGAGAGGGCAGATCCACTTATTCATTGTGGATGATAAATTCATATCTTTCTGTATCTAAGAGCCTGTGAGAAGAATTATCGAACTCTCTATATATCGGAGGAGTTATTTTTTAATTGCCATCCATCTGCAGACTGTCACAGCTCGGAGATTTGCTGCTCTCCCAGGCTCCTTTATTTACTCTGCCTTTTGCGAGTAGGAGATTTTAAAAGGAGATGAGCAAAGTGGAAGTATTATGAAGCCACCACATCTTAAAGGAGCAAGTATGCTGTGGCAAAAATGGGTGGTGGAGAAACCAAGCTCACCTCAGCCGCACTGAAATCGCAGGAGGGAGTGGTGGGGGCGGAGGGCAGGGGACACAAGCAGAGGCCATGGACATTTACGCTGGCAGAGAGGGAAATGGGAGTCATCCCGGCTACACTCCCAGATCTCCTGATGATAGGCCTTGGCAGGAGAGCTGGGAGATCACCCACAGTAAGTCCGATTACCGAGGGTAAACGCCCCCGATTACCGAGGGTCGCCCGCCCCAGTTGCTAAGGGCAGTCATCCCTCCAGTTGCTAAGGGCAGACATCCCTCCAGTTGCTAAGGGCAGACATCCCCCCAGTTGCTAAGGGCAGTCATCCCCTCAGTTGCTAAGGGCAGACATCCCCTCAGTTGCTAAGGGCAGTCATCCCCCCAGTTGCTAAGGGCAGACATCCCCCCAGTTGCTAAGGGCAGACATCCCCCCAGTTGCTAAGGGCAGACAGCCCCTCAGTTGCTAAGGGCAGACATCCCCTCAGTTGCTAAGGGCAGACATCCCCCCAGTTGCTAAGGGCAGTCATCTCCCAGTTGCTAAGGGCAGTCATCCCCTCAGTTGCTAAGGGCAGTCATCCCCTCAGTTGCTAAGGGCGGACAACCCCCCAGTTGCTAAGGGCGGACATCCCCCCAGTTGCTAAGGGCAGACATCCCCCCAGTTGCTAAGGGCAGTCATCTCCCAGTTGCTAAGGGCAGTCATCCCCTCAGTTGCTAAGGGCAGTCATCCCCTCAGTTGCTAAGGGCGGACATCCCCCCAGTTGCTAAGGGCAGACATCCCCCCAGTTGCTAAGGGCAGTCATCTCCCAGTTGCTCAGGGCAGACATCCCCCCAGTTGCTAAGGGCGGACAACCCCCCAGTTGCTAAGGGCAGACATCCCTCCAGTTGCTAAGGATAGTCATCTTCCAGTTGCTAAGTGTAGACAACCCTGTAGCTGATAAACACCTTTGCTGGAGTGTTTGAGGCGTACAGCTCCTTTAAACCCACATTACATTCGACACTGAAGGTCATTCGATGAGCAGTGTCTTTTGCTTTAAAGAATTTTGACAGCGATAAAACTGCTGGACAGCATTACAGTGGAACCAGAAACAACGAGACTAACTCCACACACACACACACACACACACGCATTCAGTACATTTTGCTGCGATTGCACCAGCAGTATAAAGATTTGAAAGAGAATGAATGTAATATATTTCTATTATACTAATAAAAGGAGTAAGAAATATACTGGAACTGGGTTGTGAGTTCTTCCTTATAAATCGCTTCTGTCCAGGACCCACAGCACAGAACTGCCCATCGTTTGATACGGGTTGGCAGTCCCACTCGGAGGCCAAAAGGATTGCTGTGTGCCAAATGCAAAGATTCACTATTATTTACAATAGCAAAATACTGCAGATGCTGGAAAATTGAAACAACAACAGAAAACGCTGGAAAAACTCAGCAGGCCAGGCAACATCCGTGGAGAGAGAAACAGAGTTAACGTTTCAGGTCGAAACCCTTCGTCAGAACTGAGAAAAAAGCAGGAAATTAAAGATAAAAAAGCAAGGGGGAGGCTAGGGGGAGGAATAACTATGGTAAGTAGAGACATTAAGAGATGCTCAAGGCAAGACGAGATGGTAATGGGACAGGTTAAGAAACAAAAGGTGGCGTGAAGTGTGAAATGCTGGCAGAATGAGAGACTGCTGAGTTTTTCCAGCGTTTTCTGTTGTTATTTTGGATTTCCAGTATCTGCAGTATTTTGCTATCGTATTGCTTTTTTATCTGTTTCATTTCCTGCTTTTTTATTTGTTTCATTTCCTGCTTTTTTCTCAGTTCTGACGAAGGGTCTTCGACCTGAAACGTTAACTCTGTTTCTCTCTTCACGGATGTTGCCTGGCCTGCTGAGTTTTTCCAGCGTTTTCTGTTGTTGTTTCACTATTATTTAGCTCAGCTTAATGTATTCGACGTCCTGTATAATGTAGTGTTTAGATAAGGGTTAATGTATCTAGGTCCTGTATAATTCTCTGCATTTTTCCCCTACAGTATTTCAGCATGGGCTGAATGGCCTGTTTCGGTGCTGTAGATTCTATGTATCCTATATTTGATCAGCAGGAGAACAGGTTGTTCTGGTCCGGGCCTCAGGCAGCACGTTTCCTATTTATTTAGCTGTTGAAAACTCAAGTCTGTACCTTGCCTGGTGTCTCTGTCATTTCCTGGATTGCAGGCTTTTTCGGGGTGAGTCCCATTGCTACCAGTGTGAGTGCACATTGCCCCACTCCCAGGACAGCGGCGATGCAGAATTAATCAGAGTGAAACTACAACCTAAACCACAGCAAACACACCCAAAAAAGATTAATCACTGCAGGGGTTTGAGTGTTGACTCACAGGACAGCAGCTTACGTAGGAAGCTCATCCCAGGAGTGTAACCGTCAGTTTTTGTGGTCAAACATTGTGTAACTGCGGCGCACAGAGCAGGAAATTCAATCGTTGCGTGTACTCGTTGTCCTCCCGCCCCACCTCCTCTAGCCAGGATCGGGCTGCCTCCGCAGGTTGAGACAGAACCTGGACTGCCCGAGGCTTCATCATTTCCCAAACAAGTCACAAACCGGGAGCCTCGACTCCCGTTCACTTGACCGGGGAAAGCAGGAACTTAGCAGCGCAGTGGCACTGCAACCTGGGGCTCCCCGCACCAGGTGACCGACTCAGGCCTCCCTGCACCAGCCTTTCTCCACCATCATTTCCCGCAGGGCAGGGTAGGGTCTCGGGCTGAAGGAGACACAAGCCCAGCGCCAATCTCGCAGACCTTCTGGCCAGCCGTGGGCCAGCATGGGGCAAGAGAGTGTACGGTACTGGAAGGAGAATCTATAAGCGCTTCAAAAAGGGATTTGGGGAGTGGGATTAAGTGAATTACTCTCTCACATCTAGTACCACAGGCACTGACAACCCCTCCAGTAACTCACCCAAGTTGCCTATCTTCGTGTGTAAACCTAGAGAGTCAGCCAGCTATTCGACTATAGAGAAGCATCACAGCGAAGCCCGATTCTGACCTTGCTCAACATCCACAAACACAGGCACAATGGGCCAAACGGCCTCCTACAATTCTCATGTTGCTTTCCTCCCCTGCTTTTTTTGCCGCTAGATATTCCACCTAATTGGTTTTGTTCTAAAATGTTAGTTTCCGAGTCAGAGCCTTTATTAATAAACTGAAACCCAGGCATCTACCGACTCGTCTTTCAATCTTTCATTGTTAGGCAAGGAGCTCCAGTAAATACGCGGAGCCCTTGCTTCGTGTCTATTGACTCCTCAGAGAATTTCGGTGTCACCCAGCACAGATCCATTTGCTGCTCACTGGGCCCCTCACAGACTGAAAGAAAGACTTGTATTTATATCGTGCCTCTCACCACCACTGGACATCCCAAAGCATTTTACAGCCAATTAAGTACTTTTGAAGAGTAGTCACTGTTGTAATGTGGGAAACGCAGCAGCCAATTTGCGCACAGCAAGCTCCCACAAACAGCAGTGTGATAATAACCAGATTAATCTGTTTTAGTGATGTTGATTGAGGGATAAATATTGGCCAGGACACCAGGGAGAACTCTCCTGCTCTTCTTGGGATCTTTTACGTCCACCTGAGAGAGCAGACAGCTCCCTAAGCACTGCACTGGAGGGTCAGCCTAGATTTTTGTGCTCAAGTCCCTGGAGTGGGACAACAACCTTCTGACTCAGAGATGAAGGTGCTACCAACTCAGCCAAACAGACATGTATACAATCCAAAAGCAAAATACTGCGGATGCTGGAAATCTGAAATAAAAACAGGAAATGCTGGAAATACTCAGCAGGTCAGGCAGCATCTGTGGAGAAAGAGTTAACATTTCAGGTCGATGACCCTTCATCAGAACTGGAAAAAGCTGTCATTGGGGAGAATTTTACCTTCCGACCTCCCCCTCCAGCCTTCGATCCCGCCTCTGGCCCCCAAACCCCCCTCCGGCCTCCAATCCCTCCCTCACCCCCCAGCCTCCGATCCCTCCCGGCCTCCGTACCCGGCCCCCGCGCCCCCCAACCTCCAGCCTTCCAGCCCCTCCGATCTCCAGCCCCCAATGGTCTCCGGCCCCAATGGTCTCTGGCCCCCGACCCCTCCAACAATCTCCAGCCTTCCGGCCCCTCCGATCTCCAGCCCCCAATGGTCTCCGGCCCCCGACCCCTCCAACAATCTCCAGCCTTCCAGCCCCTCCGATCTCCAACCCCCAATGGTCTCCGGCCCCCAACGGTCTCCGGCCCCCGACCCCTCCAACAATCTCCAGCCTTCCAGCCCCTCCGATCTCCAGCCCCCAATGGTCTCCGGCCCCCAACGGTCTCCGGCCCCGACCCCTCCAACAATCTCCAGCCTTCCAGCCCCTCCGATCTCCAGCCCCCAATGGTCTCCGGCCCCAACGGTCTCCGGCCCCGACCCCTCCAACAATCTCCAGCCTTCCAGCCCCTCCGATCTCCAGCCCCCAATGGTCTCCGGCCCCCAACGGTCTCCGGCCCCCGACCCCTCCAACAATCTCCAGCCCCCGACCCCTCCGACAATCTCCAGCCCCCGACCCCTCCGACAATCTCCAGCCCCCGATCCCTCCGACAATCTCCAGCCCCCGATCCCTCCGACAATCTCCAGCCCCCAATCCCTCCGACAATCTCCAGCCCCCGACCCCTCCGACAATCTCCAGCCCCCAATCCCTCCGAAAATCTCCAGCCCCCAATCCCTCAGACAATCTGCAGCCCCCAATCCCTCCGACAATAACCAGCCCCGACCCCTCCGATGATCCCAGCCTTCCGACCCCCTCCCCCGATCTCTCCCTCCCTCCTCTCTGCGGCCTGGTGCCACAGGCCTACCCGCCAGACTGCCAGCTAGCCTCTCCAGCTGGCTGGCTGCGGGTGGGAAACAGAGACGCAAGATGTTAATCAGGCCCTGCCGTTAAATTCAGCAGGGCCTGAGGGAAACTTCTCGGGTTTCCCGACCGCAGTCCAGCCCCAACCACCCCCACCCGCTCCCTACTTGCCTCCAAGTTAAAATTCCGGCTATTGACTCTACCTAACCTGTTAATCTCAGGAACCATCGCATTCCAATCAATCATGTGTTTTTGCACAAATCATCAGTCCTGTTCCTAACAAGTCATTTATCCAATTTAAAATGTGTTCATTGACATGCCTCTGACTGGGAGTCTATTCCACATTCCTTCTAATCTCTGGCCTTTCCTGAGATGCCTTCACTTGGAAGTCATGCCTCTCCCACTGCGCTCACAGTTCAGGTTAAGTACTTCGGCTGAACAATGCTTCTACCTCGATGGTTACAGGAGCACCCAACTTCACTTGGGTTTTATTTATTACCCAATTAATGCAGGAATATTGCGTTTTATGCAAGCCAAGTTAAACCCAATAGGTGGTTTCATACTGAATAGTCCATTTATAAATGAGCACAGTGTAGGACAATGTTAGGAACAGGAGGAGGCCATTCAGCCCCTCGAGCCTGTTCCGCTATTCATGGTTGATCTGTATCTTAACTCCATCTACCCGCCTTTATTCCGTAACTCTTAATACCCTTGATCTCAGTTTTGAAATTTCAACAGCTTTTTTTTTTGGGGGGGGGGGGGAGAGTTAGAATCAGAGAATGGTTACAGCACAGAAAGAGGCCATTCGGCCTGTCGAGCCTGTGCCGGCTCTCTGCAAGAGCACTTCAGCTAGTCCCACTCCCCGCCCTTTCCCCGAAGCCCTGCAAATTTTTTTCCTTCAGTTATTTATCCAACTCCCTTTTGAAAGCCACAATTGAATCTGCCTCCACCGCCCTTTCAGGCAGTGCATTCCAGATCTTAACCACTCGCTGAGTAAAAAAGTTTTTTCTTATGTCACCTTTGGTATGCTTTTTTAACTGCTTTCTCAACCTGCCCTGCCACCTTCAACTATTTGTGCACATATACCCCCAGGCTCTCTATTCGTGCACCCCCTTTAGAATTGTACCCTTTAATTTATATTGCCTTTCCTCGTCCTTCCTACCAAAATGTATCACTTCGCACTTTTCTGTGTTAAATTTCATCTGCCACGTGTCCGCCCATTCCAAAAGCCTGTCAATGTTCTTCCTGAAGTTCCAGATTTCTACTACCCTTTGTGTGAAGAAGTGCTTCCTAACATCACCCCTGAATACCTAGCTCTAATTTTAAGGTTATGCCCCTTGCTCTGGACTCCCCAACTAGAGGACATAGTTTCTCTCTATCTAACCTATCAACTCCTTTAATCATCTTAAACACCTCAAGTAGATCATCCCTTAATCCTCTATATTCAAGGGAAAACAAGCCAAGTCTATGTTGCTTGTATTGAACTCAGCAAACGTTTTCTTCATTTTACAGACCTTTTTTCATTTATACAGTTGAAGCACACAGGTTAGATAACCAAACCATCCAAATACGGTGCCTTTCAACTTCATTTCATCACTAACTCAACCTTTGGCAAACAGACAAAGCCACTTTGTGTATCCCGCACTAAAAGCATCCAACTCGCTAACAGTCCGCCCGACAAGTAATCCTTTCTTTGCAGCCGTCAGTCTGGTCTAGCTCTTCAACTGAAGGGACAGGTGTAATAATTACATGAGCCAGCTTAATCTGGGCTAAGAAGCCAGTGTTAGATCCAGAGTTCTATTTAGCCTAGATTCAGAAGCCAGAGACTGATTAGCTACGACTAAGGAGACAGAGACAGACTGTTGGGGTTGTTTAATCTGTGCTAAGGGGTCAGAGTCAGCGCCAGGGTTTTGTTTACCCTGGGTTAATGTACAGGGCCCTGTTTGGCCAGAGTTTAGGAGCCAGAGACAGATTCTTTGACCTGCTGGACACCAGGCAAGGACAAAATTGGCCTACACTGTGACAACCCAAACTCCTTCTACACTCACAGACTGAGCCAGCACCCTTGGTACCCGACCCCAGTGTCAGGAGAAACTTCTTTATACAGAGTGGTGAGAATGTGGAACTCGCTACCACAAGGAGTAGTTGAGGCGAATAGCACAGATATACTTTCAAAGAGCCAGCACAGGCATGATGGGCTGAATGGCCTCCTTCCGTGCTGTATCATTCTATGATTTAAGGGGAAGCTAGATAAGTACATGAGGGGGAAAGGAATAGAACATAAGAACATAAGAAATAGGAGCAGGAGTAGGCCATTCGGCCCCTCGAGCCTGCTCCGCCATTCAATGAGATCATGGCTGATCTTCTGCCTCAATTCCATTCACCGACCCTATCGCCATATCCCTTGATGCCCTTACTAGTCAGAAATCTATCGACTTCTGTTTTGAATATACCCAATGACTGAGCCTCCACAGCCCTCTGGGGTAGAGAATTCCAAAGATTCACCACCCTCTGTGTGAAGAAATTTCTTCTCATCTCAGTCCTGAATGGCCTACCCTTTATCCTGAGGCGATGGCCCCTGGTTCTAGATTCCCCAGCCAAGGGAAACATTCTCCCAGCATTCACCCTATCAAGCCCTGTAATAATTTTGTATGCTTCAATGAGATCCCCTCTCATTCTTCTGAATTCAAGAGAATACAGGCCTAGTTTACTCAATCTCTTCTCATACGACAGTCCCGCCATCCCAGGAATCAATCTCGTGAACCTTCGTTGCACTCCCTCTGTGGCAAGTTTATCCTTCCTTAGGTAAGGAGACCAGAATTGCACACAGTACTCCAGGTGTGGTCTCACCAAGGCCCTATATAAATGGAGTAAGACTTCTTTACTCCTGTACTCAAATCCTCTTGTAATGAAGGCCAGCATACCATTTGAAGGGTTAGATGAAGAGGGGTGGGAGGAGGCTTGTGTGGGGCATAAACATTGGCATAGACCAGTTGGGCCAAATGGCCTGTTTCTGTGCTGTTCATTCTATATAGTCAGGGCTTCAGAAGAGGGATTGGAGGAATGTCAAGAGAGACCTAGCTGGGCCTCTGGAGGTCAGGATGCAGCATATCCTGTTGAGCCGAGAGTGCACTTCCGGTGCTGATCACGGTCATGTCACAATGAGGTGGGATTTGCAAGAGGATTGTGCCAGCATCAGAAATGTGGAAGGAACAGCGAGAGTACAGGAAGCAGGTCACTCACATCATTAAACATAGCAGTATGGTCAGAAAGAGCAGAGCAAATTACAATTCTAAAGGAAAAGGTGGGAGGGGGCACACAGACAGGGATTGTGGTGTGAGTGAAGAATGGCCTCATTTTAATCTTCAGATTGGGATCAAATCTCTCCCCTCCCCATAGAATCATAGAATGGTTTCAGCACAGAAGGAGGCCATTCGTCCCGTCGAGCCTGTGCCGGCTCTCTACAAGAGCACCTCAGCTAGTTCCACTCCCCCGCCCTTTGCCCGTAGCCCTGCAAATTCTTTTCCTTCAGGTACTTATCCAATTCTATTTTGAAAGCCACGATTGAATCTGCCTCCACCACCCTTTCAGACAGTGCATTCCAGATCCTAACCACTCGCTGCGTAAAAAAGTTTTTCCTCATGTCGCCTTTGGTTCTTCTGCCAATCACCTTAAATCTGTGTCCTCTGGTTCTCTGCCCTTCCGCCATTGGGAACAGTTTCTCTCTATCTACTCTGTCTAGACCCCTCATGATTTTGAACACCTCTATCAAATCTATTCTCAACCTTCTCTGCTCTGAGGAGAACAACCCCAGCTTCTCCAGTCAATCCATGTAACTGAAGTCCCTCATCCCTAGATCCATTCTTGTAAATCTTTTCTGCACCCTCTCTAAGGCCTTCACATCCTTCCTAAGGTGCAGTGCCCAGAATTGGACACAATACTCCAGTTGAAGCTGAACCAGTATTTTATAAAGTTTCATCATAACTTCCTTACTCTATGCCTCTATTTATGAAGCGCAGGATCCCGTATGCTTTTTTAACTGCTTTCTCAACCTGCCCTGACACCTTTGGCGATTTGTGCACATATACCCCAAGGTCTCTCTGTTCAGGCACCCCCTTTAAGATTGCACCCTTTAGTTTATATTGCCTCTCCTCATTTTTCCTACCAAAATGTATCGCTTCGTACTATTCTGCGTTAATTTTGTCTGCCATGTGTCCGCCCATTCCACCAGCCTGTCTATATCATCTTTAAGTCTATCACTATCCTCCTCACTGTTCACTATACTTCCAAGTTTTGTGTCATCTGCAAATTTTGAAATTGTGCCCTGTACCCACATCCAAGTCATTAATATGTATCAAGAAAAGCAGTGGAACCCCACTGTATACCTTCCTCCAGGCTGAAAAACAACCATTCACTACTACCCTCTGTTTCCTGTCACTTAGCCAATTCCATATCCATGCTTCCACTGTCCCTTTTATTCCATGGGCTTGAACTTTGCTGGCAAGCCTATTATGTGGCACTTTATCAAACCCCTTTTGGAAGTCCATGTACACCACATTATCAGTAATGGTGACCATGAAACTACCGGATTGTTGTAAAAACCCAACTGGTTCACTAATGTCCTTTAGGGAAGGAAACGCACCGTCCGTACCCAGACTGTGACTGCAGATCCACAGCAATGTGTCTGACTCTTAACTGCCCTCTGAAATGGCCATTAGAAAGCCACTCTGTGGTATCAAAAAAACTGCTACAATGGACTGCAGCGGTTCAAGCCACCTTCTCAAGGGCAATTAGGGATGGACAATAAATTCTGGCCTTGCCAGTGATGCCCACATCCCGTGAATAAATAAACCTGGCAGGGTGGTGTGGGGCACGAGGGTTTACTATATACAATGGTAGTGCAACGGGGTAACTGTATACAACCGTTCTGATGAAAATGTCATCGACCTGAAATGTTAACTCTGTTTCTCATTCCATAGATGCTGCCTGACCTGCAGAATATTTCCAGCATTTTCCGTTTTTATTTCAGATTTCCAGCAAAATCCACAATATTTTGCTTTTGCAATTGTAGCCAAAGGTTCTCTGTTTCTTTCTCAGTCCTCAAATCTCATTGGTTAAGGAGATACACTGTTGGACCCACCGTTCACTGAGGTCCCAGATGCCCCATTGCCCTTGCCATGCCATTATCAGCTCGCACTTCCATCAAGTTACTGCGCAAAACTTCGCGAACTGAAGGGAGCAGGATAAAGCCTAACTAACTGCATGAGATAGCCCGCTCCAGCAAGATCTGGGCCATTGCTGGTGGTAACTTTATACAAGGAAGGTATGGCAGACTAGCAGAAACACCAGAGAATGCAGCCTACGTTCCTCAGCACAACCCTTTCTGCCCCACCGGTGCTGTACACCTCACGGAAACATGTTGGCGACATCTGCCTACGGCTCCTTTCCCCACCACGCACAACCTCCCGCCTGGTACAAGACCACGAGAGAGAAGAGAAGGACACAGAAGATGAAAGCAGGACAGAACGAGACACAATCAAAAGAGAAAAAAAGAAAGAAAAGCACAAGAGGAAAGAAATAAACAAGGCAGAGGAGATAGAGAGACAAACCGCAGAGAAAAAAAGACACGCAGAGAAGGAAAAGAGAGAAGCGACAATAACACAGACTGTCTATATTATAGAGAATAAAACACCCTGTATATATTACAGAGAATAACACATCCTGTATATATTATAATGAGTAACACACCCTGTATACAGCAAACTCTTTCTTATCTGGCACATATGGGACCAGGATGGTGCCGGTTGATGAAAAATTCTGGATAACAGAGAGGTATACCTACCAAGGCAATTTTTAACACAAACAAAAATAAAAACCACTGACAAACTCAGCCACCGCAGGAGACTCAGACTCGGTAAAACGAGTGCTGGATGGATTCGGCAAGATTACCGGTTATCTATTTTGCCGGTTATTAAAGTATTCCGGATGGTTAAGTGCCATTTAAACAAGAGATTACTGTATATTATAGAGAATAACACACCCGGTAAATATTATAGAGAATAACACACCCTGTATATATTATAGTGAATAACACACACTGTATATATTAGTGAATAACACACCCTGTATATTATAGAGAATAACACACCCTGTGTATATTATAGTGAATTCCACACCCTGTATATTTAAGAGAATAACATACCCTGTATACATTATAGTGAATAACACAGCCTGTATATATTATAGTGAATTACACACCCTGTATATAATATAGAGAATAACACACCCTGTATATGTTATAGTGAATTACACACCATGTATATTTAAGAGAATAACACACACTGTATATGTTATAGTGAGTTACCCACCCTGTATATAATATAGCGAATAGCACACCCTGTATATATTATACTGAATAACACACCCTGTATATAATATAGAGAGTAACACACCCTGTATATATGATAGAGAATAACACACCCTGTATATAATATAGAGAATAACACACCCTGTATATATTATAGTGAATAACACACCCTGTATATATTAGAGAGAATAACACACCCTGTATATATTATAGAGAATAACACACCCTGTATATATTATAGAGAATAACACACCCTGTATATATTATAGAGAATAACACACCCTGTATATATTATAGAGAATAACACACCCTGTATATATTATAGAGAATAACACAGCCTGTATAAATTAGAGTGAATAACACACCCTGTATATTAGAGAATAACACACCCTGTATATATTATAGAGAATAACACACCCTGTATATATTATAGAGAATAACACACCCTGTATATATTATAGAGAATAACACACCCTGTATATATTATAGAGAATAACACACCCTGTATATATTATAGAGAATAACACACCCTGTATATAATATAGAGAATAACACACCCTGTATATATTATAGTGAATAACACACCCTGTATATATTATAGTGAATAACACACCCTGTATATATTAGAGAATAACACACCTGTATATAATAGAGAATAACACACCCTGTATATATTATAGTGAATAACACACCCTGTATATATTAGAGAATAACACACCTGTATATAATAGAGAATAACACACCCTGTATATATTATAGAGAATAACACACCCTGTATATATTAGAGAATAACACACCCTGTATATAATAGAGAATAACACACCCTGTATATATTATAGAGAATAACACACCCTGTATATATTAGAGAATAACACACCTGTATATAATAGAGAATAACACACCCTGTATATAATATAGAGAATAACACACCCTGTATATATTATAGTGAATAACACACCCTGTATATATTATAGTGAATAACACACCCTGTATATATTAGAGAATAACACACCTGTATATAATAGAGAATAACACACCCTGTATATATTATAGAGAATAACACACCCTGTATATATTATAGAGAATAACACACCCTGTATATATTATAGAGAATAACACACCCTGTATATATTATAGAGAATAACACACCCTGTATATATTATAGAGAATAACACACCCTGTATATATTATAGAGAATAACACACCCTGTATATTAGAGAATAACACACCCTGTATATATTATAGAGAATAACACACCCTGTATATATTATAGTGAATAACACACCCTGTATATTAGAGAATAACACACCCTGTATATATTATAGAGAATAACACACCCTGTATATAATATAGAGAATAACACACCCTGTAGATAATATAGAGAATAACACACCCTGTATATATTATAGTGAATAACACACCCTGTATATTAGAGAATAACACACCCTGTATATATTATAGAGAATAACACACCCTGTATATATTATAGAGAATAACACACCCTGTATATAATATAGAGAATAACACACCCTGTATATAATATAGAGAATAACACACCCTGTATATATTATAGTGAATAACACACCCTGTATATTATAGAGAATAACACACCCTGTATATATTATAGAGAATAACACACCCTGTATATATTATAGAGAATAACACACCCTGTATATATAAGAGAATAACACACCCTGTATATATTATAGAGAATAACACACCCTGTATATATTATAGAGAATAACACACCCTGTATATAATATAGAGAATAACACACCCTGTATATATATAGAGAATAACACACCCTGTATATATTATAGTGAATAACACACCCTGTATATTAGAGAATAACACACCCTGTATATATTATAGAGAATAACACACCCTGTATATATTATAGAGAATAACACACCCTGTATATATTATAGAGAATAACACACCCTGTATATATTATAGAGAATAACACACCCTGTATATATTATAGAGAATAACACACCCTGTATATATTATAGAGAATAACACACCCTGTATATCTTATAGAGAATAACACACCCTGTATATATTATAGAGAATAACACACCCTGTATATATTATAGAGAATAACACACCCTGTAAATATTATAGAGAATAACACACCCTGTATATATTATAGAGAATAACACACCCTGTATATATTATAGAGAATAACACACCCTGAATATATTATAGAGAATAACACAGCCTGTATATATTATAGAGAATAACACACCCTGTATATCTTATAGAGAATAACACACCCTGTATATATTATAGAGAATAACACACCCTGTATATATTATGGAGAATAACACACCCTGTATATATTATAGAGAATAACACACCCTGTATATATTATAGAGAATAACACAGCCTGTATATATTATAGTGAATTACACACCCTGTATATTAGAGAATCACACACCCTGTATATATTATAGAGAATAACACACCCTGTATATATTATGGAGAATAACACACCCTGTATATATTATAGAGAATAACACACCCTGTATATATTATAGAGAATAACACAGCCTGTATATATTATAGAATACACACCTGTATATATTAGAGAATCATACACCCTGTATATATTATAGAGAATAACACACCCTGTATATATTATAGAGAATAACACACCCTGTATATATATAGAAATAACACACCCTGTATATATTATAGTGAATAACACACCCTGTATATATTATAGAGAATAACACACCCTGTATATAATATAGAGAATAACACACCCTGTATATATTATAGAGAATAACACACCCTGTATATATTATAGAGAATAACACACCCTGTATATATTATAGAGAATAACACACCCTGTATATATTATAGTAGAATAACACACCCTGTATATATTATAGAGAATAACACA